>CAAKHB010007438.1:111821-125477 GCA_901007665.1 Aeoliscus strigatus | reverse complement strand
TCCAGTGTTCCAGTGTTCTAGTGTTCCAGACTTCTTGTGTTCTAGTGTTCTAGTGTTCCAGATTTCTTGTGTTCTAGTGTTCCAGATTTCTTGTGTTATTGTGTTCCAGTGTTCTAGTGTTCCAGTGTTTCAGTGTTCTAGTGTTCCAGATTTCTTGTGTTCTAGTGTTCCAGTGTTCTAGTGTTCCAGTGTTCCAGATTTCTTGTGTTCTAATGTTCCAGTGTTCTTGTGTTCTAGTGTTCCAGTGTTCCAGATTTCTAGTGTTCCAGTGTTCCAGTGTTCTAGTGTTCCAGTGTTCCAGTGTTCCAGTGTTCCAGTGTTCTTGTGTTCTAGTGTTCCAGTGTTCTTGTGTTCTAGTGTTCCAGATTTCTTGTGTCCTAGTGTTCCAGTGTTCTAGTGTTCCAGACTTCTTGTGTTCCAGTGTTCCAGTGTTCTAGTGTTCCTGTGTTCCAGTGTTCCAGTGTTCCAGTGTTCTAGTGTTCCAGTGTTCTAGTGTTCCAGTGTTCTAGTGTTCCAGTGTTCCAGTGTTTCAGTGTTCCAGTGTTCTAGTGTTCCAGTGTTCCAGTGTTCTAGTGTTCCAGTGTTCCAGTGTTCTAGTGTTCTAGTGTTCCAGTGTTCTAGTGTTTCAGTGTTCTAGTGTTCTAGTGTTTCAGTGTTCCAGTGTTCCAGTGTTCCAGTGTCCCTCTGTTTCAGTGTTCTAGTGTTCCAGTGTTCTAGTGTTCCAGTGTTCTAGTGTTCTAGTGTTCTAGTGTTCCAGTGTTCCAGTGTTCTAGTGTTCCAGTGTTCCAGTGTTCTAGTGTTCCAGTGTTCCAGTGTTCCAGGCTTCTTGTGTTCTAGTGTTCCAGTGTTCTAGTGTTCCAGACTTCTAGTGTTCTAGTGTTCCAGTGTTCCAGATTTCTTGTGTTCTAGTGTTCCAGATTTCTTGTGTTCTAGTGTTCCAGTGTTCTAGTGTTCCAGTGTTCCAGACTTCTTGTGTTCTAGTGTTCCAGTGTTCCAGTGTTCTAGTGTTCCAGTGTTCTAGTGTTCCAGTGTTCTAGTGTTCTAGTGTTCTAGTGTTCTACTGTTCTAGTGTTCTAGTGTTCCAGTGTTCCAGTGTTCCAGGCTTCTTGTGTTCTAGTGTTCCAGTGTTCCAGTGTTCTAGTGTTCCAGACTTCTTGTGTTCCAGTGTTCTAGTGTTCCAGTGTCCTAGTATTCCAGTGTTCCTGTGTTCCAGACTTCTTGTGTTCTAGTGTTCCAGTGTTCCAGTGTTCTAGTGTTCCAGACTTCTTGTGTTCCAGTGTTCTAGTGTTCCAGTGTTCCAGTGTTCCAGTGTTCTAGTGTTCCAGTGTTCCAGTGTTCTAGTGTTCTAGTGTTCCAGTGTTCTAGTGTTCCAGTGTTCTAGTGTTCCAGTGTTCCAGTGTTCCAGTGTTCTAGTGTTCCAGTGTTCCAGTGTTCTAGTGTTCTAGTGTTCCAGACTTCTTGTGTTCCAGTGTTCTAGTGTTCCAGTGTTCTAGTGTTTCTGCGTTCTAGTGTTCTACTGTTCCAGTGTCCTAGTATTCCAGTGTTCCTGTGTTCCAGTGTTCTAGTGTTCTAGTGTTCCAGTGTTCCAGTGTTCTAGTGTTCCAGTGTTCTAGTGTTCCAGTGTTCTAGTGTTCCAGTGTTCCAGTGTTCTAGTGTTCTAGTGTTCCAGTGTTCCAGTGTTCTTGTGTTCTAGTGTTCCAGATTTCTTGTGTTCTAGTGTTCCAGTGTTCTAGTGTTCCAGTGTTCCAGACTTCTTGTGTTCTAGTGTTCCAGACTTCTTGTGTTCTACTGTTCCAGTGTTCCAGTGTTCCAGTGTTCCAGTGTTCCAGTGTTCCAGTGTTCCAGTGTTTCAGTGTTCTAGTGTTCCAGTGTTCCAGTGTTCTAGTGTTCCAGTGTTTCAGTGTTCTAGTGTTCCAGTGTTCTAGTGTTTCTGTGTTCTAGTGTTCTACTGTTCCAGTGTCCTAGTATTCCAGTGTCCCTCTGTTCCAGTGTTCTAGTGTTTCTGTGTTCCAGTGTTCTAGTGTTCTAGTGTTCCAGTGTTCTAGTGTTCTAGTGTTCTAGTGTTCTAGTGTTCCAGTGTTCCAGTGTTCCAGTGTTCTAGTGTTCTAGTGTTCCAGTGTTCCAGTGTTCCAGTGTTCTAGTGTTCTAGTGTTCCAGTGTTCTAGTGTTCCAGTGTTCTAGTGTTCTAGTGTTCCAGTGTTCCAGTGTTCTAGTGTTCCAGTGTTCTAGTGTTCCAGTGTTCTAGTGTTCCAGTGTTCCAGTGTTCTAGTGTTCTAGTGTTCCAGTGTTCCAGTGTTCTAGTGTTCTACTGTTCCAGTGTTCTAGAGTTCCAGTGTTCCAGTGTCCTAGTATTCCAGTGTTCCTGTGCTCCAGTGTTCCAGTGTTCTAGTATTCCAGTGTTCCTGTGTTCCAGTGTTCCAGTGTCCTAGTATTCCAGTGTTCCAGTGTTCTAGTGTTCTAGTGTTCTAGTGTTCTAGTGTTCTACTGTTCCAGTGTTCCAGTGTTCCAGTGTTCCAGTGTTCCAGTGTTCCAGTATTCCAGTGTTTCAGTGTTTCAGTGTTCCAGTGTTCTAGTGTTCTAGTGTTCTAGTGTTCCAGTGTTCCAGTGTTCTAGTGTTCTAGTGTTCCAGTGTTCTAGTGTTCTAGTGTTCTAGTGTTCCAGTGTTCCAGTGTTCTTGTGTTCTAGTGTTCCAGTGTTCTAGTGTTCTAGTGTTCCAGTGTTCTAGTGTTCCAGTGTTCTAGTGTTCTAGTGTTCTAGTGTTCTAGTGTTCCAGTGTTCTAGTGTTCTAGTGTTCCAGTGTTCTAGTGTTCCAGTGTTCCAGTGTTCCAGTGTTCTAGTGTTCCAGTGTTCCAGTGTTCCAGTGTTCCAGGCTTCTTGTGTTCTAGTGTTCCAGTGTTCTAGTGTTCCAGACTTCTAGTGTTCTAGTGTTCCAGTGTTCCAGATTTCTTGTGTTCTAGTGTTCCAGATTTCTTGTGTTCTAGTGTTCCAGTGTTCTAGTGTTCCAGTGTTCCAGACTTCTTGTGTTCTAGTGTTCCAGACTTCTTGTGTTCTACTGTTCCAGTGTTCCAGTGTTCCAGTGTTCCAGTGTTCCAGTGTTCCAGTGTTCCAGTGTTTCAGTGTTCTAGTGTTCCTGTGTTCTAGTGTTCTACTGTTCCAGTGTCCTAGTATTCCAGTGTCCCTCTGTTCCAGTGTTTCAGTGTTCTAGTGTTCCAGTGTTCTACTGTTCCAGTGTTCTAGTGTTCTACTGTTCCAGTGTCCCTCTGTTCCAGTGTTTCAGTGTTCTAGTGTTCCAGTGTTCTAGTGTTCCAGTGTTCTAGTGTTCCAGTGTTCTAGTGTTCCAGTGTTCCAGTGTTCCAGTGTTCCAGTGTTCCAGTGTTCTAGTGTTCTAGTGTTCCAGTGTTCTAGTGTTCCAGTGTTCTAGTGTTCTAGTGTTTCAGTGTTCCAGTGTTCCAGTGTTCCAGTGTTCCAGTGTTCCAGTGTTCCAGTGTTCTAGTGTTCTAGTGTTCCAGTGTTCTAGTGTTCCAGTGTTCTTGTGTTCCAGTGTTCTAGTGTTCCAGTGTTCTAGTGTTCCAGTGTTCTAGTGTTCTAGTGTTCCAGTGTTCTAGTGTTCTAGTGTTCCAGTGTTCCAGTGTCCTAGTATTCCAGTGTTCCAGTGTTCCAGTGTCCCAGTGTCGGGGGGAACATTTCCTTCAGGTCGACGGTTCCGCCCCCCGGACTGATCTGTGTCATTTGTCCGCCGAACGTCTCTGTCACAGAGACTGCAACAAGTAGCCCGGTGAAACAAACACAAGGAGTTGTTTTTTTTTTTTGTTTTTGTTTTTGTACAATTAAAGGTCGGTATTAACTCTGTCTTTTACTTTAAATTCATCCGTTAAGTGTGTATTAATCACAGGCAGCGGTGTGAAGCTACGGGGGACGACGACGGAGCTTCGTTGTCGGCGAACCGTCCGTGGACTTTCCGCCTCGTTAGCATCGGAACTAGCTAACACCTGGTGCCAGTTGTGGAACATTTGTTTCAAAGGGGACATCGACCGTGTGCCTGCCGTCTGGTTGCAGGTTTCGGTGGGAAATACGTGAAGTTTAGTTCCTCGCAGCGTTCCGCCATGACTCACTGGGTCGGCCCAGTTTCCTTGACAACAGTGTGGACGTTCGACCTCAAAGTGGACAGGAGGTCCCGTGTCGGCTTCCGACGTGAAGTCACGTCAAACGTGTTTCCTTTGCTTGTCGAGGCTCAGTTGGAGTTCATGAGAGAAGTGTGAAGGCAGAAATCCATCTGTGTTGAGCCTCCACTGCCCAGAGCCTCAAGCTACGACAACTTCCTCCACTTTCCGACCACGTTCCACGCTAGTTTCAGTGTCGTGTTGCACTTTGTGTTTCAGTTCAGTTCGTTTGGTATTTATGAATCATGAAAAAACAAAAACAACCAAAGAAAAATACAATTAATTGTCAGTTAAGACAATCTGTAGCTTATGAACAGGGGCCCAGGCATAAAATAAAAGTCATAAATTACAAAACAGTCATAAATTCCTTTTTTTTCTACTCAATTTAACCTGTTTTCACAGTCGGAAGCGGAGCCGTGCTGCAGGTAGTTTGCTGGCAGGAAGCATGTCCACTGACCAGGAGCCCACATTCACAGTCAAACTGCTGCAACTCCTACTGCTCTCCACCTACTGGGGGATGCAGATTTGGGTCACTTTCATTTCAAGTAGGTGACACACACACACACACACACACACACACACACACACACACTAGAAGAAAATCAGAATCGGGAAGATGTGCTGATTCCTGGACAGGCTTCGTGATGGACAACCACCTGAACAGGCACACATACGGGTTCATTCAGAGTCGCCTCGTCCCCTTCTACCTCCACCTGGGCTCCGCCTGTGCCTTCTTCAACCTCACCATCTACGCTGTGTATCACCCCAGTGACCTGCTGAACGACAGAGAGTCCTTCCAGGTGTGTGGTCCTTTTTTATGGCGTCACACCAGAAATAACTGTAGAAATGCTGCGTCACCCTTCATGTACTCTCCCCAACAGATCTTCATCTTCTTTGTTTCCGTGACCGTTGCGGCCGTCAACGCCCAGTGGTTCGGCCAAATGACGTCGGAGATCATGGCCGACATGCACCTCATCGAGCAGGCGTGCGGATTGGGTCAGGACATCGGCCTGTCGTCGAACCGCGAAGCCTACGCCAAGCTGTGCGAGACGGACGTCAAGTACAGGCACCTCAGCGGTCGCCTGTGGCTGTACAGACTGCTGTCCTCGCTCTGCAACGTCTGCTGCATCGGCTGCAACTTCTACAGCCTCTGTTACATGGCTGAGAATCTGAACACGCTGTAGATCTTGCACGCGGCGGCTGGACTGTGGAAGTCTGGAGCTAGTCAGTGGCATATCAATCCCTTTTTCTGTGGAAGCAGTAAGTTCTATGTGTTGTGTCTTTTAATCGCTCTGCCGCGTCAGTCACCAGAGATAATGATAGAATACGACCACTGTGCACTGATCGGTGTCACCTGTACGACTGTATTTGTGTCCTGACGCAGACAGATGAGTCACTTCCTGCCGTGTCGGCGATGCCTCACCTTTCACCTAATCAGGCTGGCGGCAGCCGTGCGCTGAGATTGTTGCCGACAAACGTAGCACCTTTTTCGAAGTCGTCTGCTGCCGTACTGCTCCGTCCTGCTCCTCCTGTTTGGGTGGAGCTGCCCACGGCGAGCAGGCCACCACACCGTCCGGTGACACAGGTCTGTCTGGCTCATCTTATATGAACACCTGCTGGGCTGGAATTCACGTGTTTTGAGTTAGAAGTACTGCTGTGTGAACTGCCTTTGAATGAACTGTGGTTTCATTATTACTATGATTATTATTATGTTGTAATGGCGTTTGTAAAGGCACAATGTACTGAGGTCTAGTTGATTGTTGTGGAGCTGAGTTCTGAGAAAAGGTAGCTTTACTACTTTTTGAAGAAGTGTAGTTTTGTTGACGTGGTGTGATGGAACATATAATCTGGTGGAATGTCGTATTTACCCGGAGGTGATTGGTGTGAGGGGAAAGTTTGGTGGCTGAGATGACGTGGGTCTAATGTGACAAACGGTGCATCGTCTGTTTGTAGACCTGAATGAGATCTCGGCAGTCAGATCTTTCCATTTCAGGAAAGATCTCACCTCGTATTTGATGACGGCTGTCAAAGATAAACAAAAGCTGTCAGTTTTCATTTATGCTGTAATTTACAATGTGTGTGTTGAAAGTTGAAAACACATACATTCCTGAAATCACATGTTTTCAGTGCGCTTATTTTCCCCCTATTCATAGTATTTATCTATTGCAGAAAAGTTCTCAGGTGTTCTCAGGCGCTTTTTAAACATTCATAGCTTAAATATTCTTGTTTTGCACGTCAGAAGATCAAAGGGGATCCGTGTCTTTACTTCTTGTCATTTGCACATATTGTGTGTGTGTGTGTGTGTGTGTGTGTTGTAAACCAAAGAAGCCTTAAACACACATTTACTCTGCCAGTACTGACGAAGGTGATCTTTATGTGACTGTTGGAGACCTCCATTGCTTCAGGGATGAAACACTGCAGCGTTAAGAGCGTTCTCTGTTGCCTCTGAGCTTGGGCTAATAAAACCAGACCGTCAAAAAAGTCAGATTTGTCTGATTAGAAAGAAACTTGTGGGTACTTATTTCATCAATTTTCTTAATGTATGATGAGTTCTTTAGTGGTAAATCTGGTGCATGTACAGTATATGTATGAACAGCTGTCTGATTTGTAGCTTTTATTGGTCCATTCTAACTATTGATAGAATGGAGAGACCGTCAGTCTCTACAGTAACATGACATTTGTACTGCATGTATGACAATTAAATAATATTCTTGTCAGTAAATTCTCATCAAGTACAGGTAGTATTATTACTTTATTAGTATTATGCAGCATGTGTCATCTACTATTGTTTCAATGCTTCAAACAACAGAGAGCACAACATAGTGATGTCAACGTTTATTTGATCAGAACCTGACAACGTATTCGTTGCAAACTCCAATTTCAATGTAGTGCCGACTTTAGGGTGTTGCAGACCATGTACCCCCTTCATGCACTAGCTGTTGTGAGCTGGTCAGTGGTCAGATCAAGTTTTCTTTGTACGTCACAATTACAATTGTCTCAATGGACTTAACACGCTGTGTAATACTACACCCTCTGTCCTTTGACCCTCAGCCAGGATGAGGAAAAACTGCCCAAAAACCCTCTTAACAGGAGAAAAAAAAGGCAGAAACTCAGGGAGAACCACAGAAACATTGATCCCTCTCCCTGAGACGGACAGACCGGCAGTAGGTGGTGAATGTAGACAATGAAGGTACTGAGGTGAAAGAAGAGCTGGTGTGTGTGTCAGATCGTGGATGATGGCTGAAGATGATGGTCAATGTCACTGATGTCAGTGACTGTGGTTCAAATCCTGGTTAAATCTTGGCTGTCTTGGAAATAATGAATGTATACACTCATGTCCCCAACATGACACACAGCAAGTGTGGCAACTGGACAGCCTCGTGTTTGAAAACACTGCCTCTGGATGGAGGGTTGCTGTCATCATTATGCCCATATATTAACACACATTAAGACACACACATTAACACCTTGTGTTTGGTGGCAGGATGGAACAGTGGTTAACACTATTATCCCAGGATTGGAAGAGCAGGGTTCAAGTCCTGGCTGTGACTTGGCTTCTCGTCCAGTCAATTTGTCTTTATACCCTCAGGTCCCAACAATGAGCATAAAGTATGGTGACCTGTGTAGGACCAGTTTGACCCTACCCAGGGTAGTGTGTATTCTTTGGACATGTGGTTATGAAGTTGAATTTGCAAGTTTTTTCCAAGTCAGAAACTCCAAAGGCTCACAATGTCATAGCCATCACAATACAGCATTTTAATGAAAGAGTGAACATGGTCTGAGACAAGGTGGTGGTGGAGGTGTAGTTTGTAATGAACTGGTTGTTGAATCTAACTTAATGATTGCTGAAGAGGACTCTGTGCACCCCTGTGAAGGATTGTTGTACCAGAGCAGCAGATTTAACCACTGTGGTGTCCACTTGACACACTCACAGTACTGAGATGTGTCTTCTAGGGTATAAACAACATCAGGGTGATGTGGGTTAAACTCACCAGATGTCATGGGCCCTTAGAATTATCCATTTTCTCCTCCTTACGACATTTATGAGTACAGGTTTTAAACATTTGAGCCAGCATCTCCCAAGTGGAAGTATAAATATTAAAGGATTAACAACCCTTTTTAAGAGAGACTTCATCTATAGCACTGATCCACTGCTTTAAAAAAAAAAAGGATTGTGACGTCCTGCTTTGTCATATGACACTAAATTAGATTATTCAGAATCACAATGTCAAATTATTCAAAGTGGATTGAGTCTGTTTTGTGATTACAGAAACAGGATCCATGTTTAAACAAACATTTCATAACAACACAAATGATAGGACTTTTTTAATGTAAAAATACACTTTGTTTCAGCTACAAATCATGCTTTTAGATGACATCAGCATCAATAGTCCACATGCAATCCCATCCACAATTGGTCAAAAAGGGGGAAAAAAGTAATAAATATGAAATGTAGATAAAAATATAAAACATTATAACACCTGATCCTGACTATTAAAAGGTTTAGATAACTGTAATACTTCAAAACCTGAAATGGGCATTTCAGTAAAAGTATAATAACCCCAGTGATGAATGTAACGGGAGATGAGGCCTCTCGTGTTTGACCTTTTGTAGGTGACAAGTCAGTTAAAAGTGCAGGTACACTGTGTCACCAAAAAAATGCCCCCCGCCCCCTCCCACACACAAACACCATAGAAAACCAGTTAGAGCTGTGAAGAGCCCACAAACATTGTGTCGTACCAAGGGAGTAAACCGTAACCTGTCCATTTTAAAATCACATTACTTAAAGCCACAATTTGTGATAGGAACTGACTGCATGACGGAGGAGTTAGGACACAACTATTACAGTCGTCTGTAACAGTGTATGCACATAAATGAAATTATGTAACAGACCAAAACACATTACAGGAAGTGATAGTGTCAGTGCATTTCACTTAGAAGGCATCCAAAGTTACATTCCTTGTAAACAGCCGAAAAGGTCATCAAAAATAAGAAATTCACATCCGTTCTTTAAATCTGTAAGTCGTATGTGTTCAAGAAACATGTTGTTCTTCTGAACATTTAACTTCAAATCTTCACTTTGTCAAAATGTCCAGAACTGTCTTATAAATAAGTATGGTTCCATGATTCCCTTATGTTAACATTTATCAAAATACAAACACTTAAAAAAAAAGAAATCAACCCACAAACACTCTGGAGGGTTTCGTAACCATGGCAGCAGAAGGGGAGTGATGTGACCGCGCAACTCCAACTAAACCAGGTGCAGAAAGGAAGTTGCTGCAGCAGCATTCTAATCAATTCCTTTGCTTGTTAAATTCTCCATAAATAAAAGTCTTACTAAAAAAGTTTCCCTGTTGGTCGTTAAATAAGTTCCAGTGTCTGTCATACGACAACCTTGCCCTTTATATCCAGTTTGGTGGGGTCACTTGGTTTACTGGACTGCTCCTCCTTCAGAGTGATGTAGGAGTACACGAGGCTGGCTGCAATACTGCAACAACACGTCAAACGGTCAACGCAGCAACATGCACAAGACTCCAGCTGAAAACCGTCATGAGGGTTTCACGTGGCAGACATGTTTTCCAACATGCTACATCAAGACTCAGGAATGTACGCTGGTATATGACCGATTAATGCCTCTTTTGAAAACTGGACAAATGGACAATTAACCCGTTCACACCCCGCTGCTCCACTCGTGCTAGCGTACTTAGGAGTACCGTAATAATGTGACTGTTTAAAATCAGAAAACGTCAAATGGCTACTGTTGCTGTCATTACGGTAATCCCATTCAGCCGGCGAGTCATGACCGTAAAGCCGGTAACTTTCAGGTGTTTTCTGATTTAATAGTCATTGTGACATCAATTGCGGTACTCCAAAGTAGGCTGTCGTGAATGTGTTAGCTGTGTGAAAGGGTTAACTCACTGTCTTCGCGAAGAGATAATTAGAAACACTTGAGCTGCTCAGCCAAACGCCTCCAGATACAGCTGAGCTAAGTGCAGCTGAAGCCCAGTATCACATGGTTGTCACACGTGCACATTAAAAACATGTCCCCAGTAGGTTTTTGTGCATTAGTAGCAGCTGTCATTTCAATTAGGACCTACATAGCAACCAGCCACAGGGGGGTAATCAACATTGTTTGGCTTCACAGCGTCTATGTCATATTCAGAAACACTAAGAAATACCTCAAACCGTGATATGGTGGTTGGTCATCAAAAAAACGTCTATGAAGACGTAACAATTATGCCCAGTAGAAAATAAAGCTGGTTCTTCATACCTGATATTCAAACCGATGAAGTTAGTCCAGGAGAAAATGTAGTCTCCGATGAACACCATCCCAATGTATGTCACGAGGACGTTCTGCAAAACCAGGAGAATGTTCATTTTTGTTTTAATGTTGCATCGTTTTCCACAACGTCCACAACCGTTTGCGCTTACCTTGATGCAGCCGACGATCGTTGTCGTCAGTGCAGAGTTGTACTGCGTGCAGAGCACGGTGGAGTACATCAGAACGAACCTGCAGGGCACCAATGTCTCACATTACACATAAGACTGGAACAGAGCACGCAAAGGACCCTTCTCACCATCAGCGAATCAATACACCTCACAACAAAAACAACTGACAACACGAGCTGCCGTCTCACCCCATGATGCAGGAGAGGAAGAACTGAGTGAGGAAGAATATATCTGACCAGCCATCATAGTCTATGGCCTGTGAAGAAGAGAAGACCAGAGCAAAACACACAACAGGTGAAAAATAACCTTGACAAATGTTGATTCTGTAGAGAAACAATGGGCGAACAACGATTAGTTTGTACGTTTACAGTTTTTTAAAAAACTAACGTACTGTGCTATTCAGTCAAGAGAACGTGTATGCACTGCTGTAATTGCTCCACGAGGTGCATAATAGTAGCTTTGTGCCTTTCTGGCTGCTGGGCCTCAGCTGGGCAAACCAGGAGGCCTCTGCCAACACGGACCCACAAACACACATTTACGGCACACACCCATACTCAGCACATGAGCACCCTCACTTCATTCAGATTACGTCCCGTAATGACTTGCAGTAATACTTGTAATAAGTACATTTATGCCCTGTTCAAACAGGTGAGTGTTGTATTTTACACAGATTAAAACTTTTAAAACGTCAAAAGTTGCAGAGAGAAAATATTAACGGAGCAAGAATTACTGACCTTCTGCATGTCTCCGGTAAGTTGAGCCAACAGGAGCGTAGGAAGGATCATGAACAATGCGTTATAGTACAGTAATCCATATTTCCCCAACTCCTGTGAGGCAAGTATAGAAAGAGAAAGAGAAACAGGGACAAAACGGAACAAGATTATTCACAAGTCCTTCATCCGCATTCCTAATTACACACATGCAGATGTCATGCATGCCCTGCCAGCTTTTTCTGGGAATCGATCTGATTCCATTTTGCACGGTTTCATCTTTCATATCCTTGTGTCTCTTTCCCTTTCTCTCACACACACACACACACATTCACACACACACACACACACACACACACACACCTCTGTCAGTCTTGTAGATGACATACAGACTAAATCTGGATCCTGCTCTGCCTCGGCTGTAATGTTAGAACTGAGTACTATAGACCTGCTAAAAAAAAAAAGAAGAACTAAAAAAAGATGCGTAACATGTCTGGCTCACCAGTCAAACTCTAATTGCTGTAAAATTGCTATGAAAAAAAAATCTTTAAAAGCAGTGGAAGCACGTCAACGAAGATTAAATCTGAAAAATAGGCTGCTGTCAAAGGCTCTCTGACACACACCACTGTCATAATAAAACTGACATGTCATGGAAACCAGGTCAAGGTGTGTGTCTGTGTGTGTGTGTGTGTGCGTGTGTGTGTGTAAACAGAGTTCCTTTAAACCAGAATGTGAAGGACAACTTACATTCTCTAAACTCAGCAACATCAGCTCGGCACCTCCTTCCCAACAATGGTTACTATTCATAAACTGGAGCTGCCACATACCTTCGCATCCAATTTTTGCTTCACATAGGCTCCATTGGCTGCAGTCAGCACGTCATTCAGGAGAATGAACACGTAGCCTTGCAGATCGAATGACATGTCAGCACTGTGAGGAGATGAAAGAAGCCATTAAAAAAGGGAGGTAAATACACATTCTTTCACTGCGGGGCTCTTTTAACTTACAGATATATGACATACAAGTGGGGGTGTTCAAGACAGGACAACCCTTTGTAGTGAAGGTCATTTTGCTTTGGCTAATAGAGAGGACACCTGGATGGAGTACAACCTACCTTGCGGCTATGAACGCCCCGAGGATCATCGTAAACACTGTCAACTGGACTGACCTGGAGAATTTCTTCCTGTCCCAGACAGAGCAGTGAAACTCAATCTGAGTGCACGGGTTTGCAAACGACAGTGAAAGGAAAGGCTTGCCGTCTTCCACATGGTCATTTAAATGGGTTATCTGACACACAGAAACTCACTTGAGCAGAAATCCCTCCGCCAGCATCGTGAATAAAATGGAGAACCTCCGGAGGACAGTAAACATCGGCAGACTGTTGGGACAGCACGTATGTCACCACACTGTCACATCCATTATTCCAGCCTCATAGTGGAGAGATGGCATGGACTTACTTGAGCCTTTTGGTTCCAAACAGACCAGTGATTTGATTCCCCACGTAGAGAAGAGGTAGAGGAAAGGTCTACAAAGCCAGGTGAACAAGCACACATTGGGGATGCGTTAGGAAAGAGCCACACTGAGGATGGATGCAGCTGAAATCTTCAGGTGGTCTCACCCTGCGAGGTATACTCCCATCGAAGTCTGGGAAGGTGATCACCCTGGCAGCCTTGCCCACCCACAGCACAACCACTGTCGCAAACATCTGCACGAATTCAACCACAATCAGCTGTCACGTTCCAGATGATGTTTTCACGGGTAAAATACGAGCACATAAAGAGGGAAAACATTCAACTTACTTGTCCAATGCCAACGCATATTGACGACGGGAATCTGGAACAGAGGGTGTCTTTTAGTCTAATGGTGGATGTGAAACTTGCCGGTAGCTAACATCGGCCGAACAGAAGCCGCTGAATGAAGTCGGTCTGTCCACTAGCTTACCCCCGCTAGCCAAAGTTAGCTAGTCCACTCAACTTCCAGCAGCCGCCGCCAGGTTAGCTAACACGCTAGCTCGTATTAGTAAGTGCCGGGGTTACCTGTAGTTGGTCAGGACACTTTTGTTCACCACGACGATGAAAAACGAGCTTAATCCATAAAAGCCCGCGGCGAACAGCTTCAAGAACAGTGTCAGAGGTGGTTTGTCCGCCATCCCCAACAAGTTGTCATTCCTCACTGACTGTCGGCTCTGTCTTTGCCAGCCATCTCTCTCTCTCTCTCTCTCTCTCTCTCTCTCTCTCTCTCTCTCTCTCTCTCTCTCTCTCTCTCTCTCTCTCTCTCTGTCCCTCCCTGTCTCTATCTCTGTCCCTCTCTGTCTCAGTCCCTCTCTGTCTCTCTCC
>CAAKHB010007438.1:80987-111267 GCA_901007665.1 Aeoliscus strigatus | reverse complement strand
GTATTATTAGTTATTATTGAGCACTTTCAGTAAGAAGGCACATCATGTTATATTATTATAATAATAATCATTATTATATTATATTATATTATATTATATTATATTATATTATATTATATTATATTTCAAAAGAAAAAGGAAAAAGGTGATTAGCTGCACAGATAAACCAGGACCGCAGCAGGGGACCACAGTAGAAGTCTTGAACTGACATTTTTGGAAAGGGACTGAACATCTTTAACATCAATGATGGATATGAACATGAGAGAGGCAGAATACATGTACACTGAAGCTGAGGGAAAGCACATATTTCACCAGCTTTGAACTAATAAGACAAGCTCTCTGACCTGACCTTGCAAAAAGGCTCATGTGTATTTTGGCAGGTGCATGTGGGAGACAAACCTGACGTGTCTCTGATAAGAAGTGTGTCTTTGCATGTGCCACGTTGTCAGACAGAAAGCCTGGTCATTGCATCAAACCCTCATGCGACTCCATTTGGAAAAAAAAACCTGCAGAGGACATCTGACATCCGATCACAGCCATGTCTGGACTCAACGCGTCTCTCGGATACTTCCTGGCATGTGTGGTCTTTGCAGGATTAGTCCGAACGTTTGTTAAAAAATGCCCACGCTTCAGCTTCATGTTGGAGTTAGCCTCCTCTTTCATGCTGGTGGCGTGCTGGCTGGAGGTGCAGACCATTGTGGAGGTGGGTGAGTGGGCAGGGGGCTTGGGCCCTGATGTGACTGTGACCATGCTGTTCGTGGTGCTTCTCACCCATGGCATCATTTGTGGCGCTGCCTCAGGGAACCCAAACCTAAGTATGCTGAGGTTCCTGCAGCTGGAGGCCAACACCCTGCCTACTCTCCTTGCTATTGCTGCGCAGTTCCTCGGGGCCCGCCTAGCCCTTCTGGTAGCCGTGTACTACTGGGGTCTGGAACTGACAGACATGCACATGATCAAAAACCTCATGGCCAGAGAATGCAGCACATCCCTGATGGTCTCTTTGCTCCAAGGGTTTTTCACCGAGTGTATATGTGCACTCGTCTTTCATCTAATCCACCTGACTCTGCGGCGAAGATCTGCTCTGCTCCGGGTGCCCCTGATTGCCGTCCTTCTCACCTTCTTGTCCCACACTGGTAAGTTTTGGGTGAAGCTGGCCCATTTAATCATACAGGTCAATGAACCAGTCACATCTGGTCTCTGGCTCATCAGTAACTGTAAACTAACCTGTGTAGTAACACTGAATTCCTCACAGCCCCAGCCCTTGTCCTGTGCTTTTAAAGTTTTGCAGATTTCAACTGTTCCCACTGACAAAAGAACTTTTTGAACGTTTTCCTTCCACTTCCAGCCAGAAGCTACACCTCAGCTTATGTGAATCCCTCCTTAGCCTACGGCCTCACCTTCCACTGTCCAGGATTCACCTTCATGGAGTACGCAGTTGTTTACTGGCTGGGTCCTCTCACAGGTGAATGGGACTAACATGCAATTAAACGCTCTGTATGCAAACACGAGCACGCTGGTTAAAACGAATGAATGTTTTCTAGGAATGACTGTGGCTCTGCTCTTGTACATGGGTCATATTCCAAGGATTTTTGCCAAGAACCTACTGTATTTCCAGAAGACTCGTTTCAGGGTGCCAAAGGGAGAAAAGGCAGAAAAGAAGAAGATGTGAAGACTGGATTTTTTATTTTTTTTAACCATTGTTTCACCAGCTTTTCATATTGAAATGTATTTCTGAAATGTTTTGACCATGATTACATAATGCTTACTTTTTTCAACACCTGGAGAAAAATATAACAATGGACTTGTTTTATTCAAACAATAAACAACTGCATAGATAAAATACCACATTATGTTGTCAAGCATATCTTAAACTGTGAAAACAGTTCAAATGAAGCATTTTCCAAACTAGCATGTATGTATTAAATGTAGCTGTTTTCAATAAAAAATATTACAACTCTCAGCAGTGCATCCATTCCCTAACCTTAAACCCTAACCTTTACAGCTGTGGGATGCAGTGCAGCGTCTGTGTCTACAAAAACGCTGACCTCATGGAGGCCAAAAATCAAAATACGTGAAAAATAGAAATATGCAACTATGTCCTTCTGTTCAGGAAATGTAACAGCTACATGTAATGCAGACAGAAATTAGAAACATCAGTGTCACTCAGCTGAGGAAAACTGCTGCTTTTTACTGGCAGAAGTCATGCTGGGTTCAGAAGAAGCCGACTCATCAGTTTTCTTCGCTTTCAGCTCCTTTTTAGCAGGATTTCGGTCTGTGCAGGAAAGAGAAGAAAGTCAGTGTTACCTCTGTTTCTCTGTTTTGTTCCCATTTCTGATCTGAAACTGAAGTACTGACAGTATCATGTCAGGTTGACGTTACCTGGTTGCTTTTGTTGCTCTAGCTGAGCTTCAGGGCGGTCGACCCATAAACAGTAATCTGGATTATTCAACAGTGATTTAGTCTGCCCACAACTGAGACACCGCATCACAGTGAAGCGAGTCTTCCCCTTTTTTCCTGAAGAAACAGAGAGAACAAACAACTTAGCAAATCAAATGACGATAATACACCACTGAAGTCTATTAATCTTTATGGTGATAAGTAATTTCCGTTTATTTACTTCGTTGTCTTGTTGTTGCTGTTACACCAGGAATGAGCAAAGAACAGCACTTTTTGCATAAAGTCCTTTTCACCGATGGGTCTCTGAAAATCCAACAATACAACACCCATATAAAAAACGTATTTATGCTTGGAAAGGTGATGGTGGGACAGATTTTACACTTGAAATTGCAATTTGAAGCAACATTGATGCTATTTAGGCAGTGTTTTAACTCACTGTCGAAGAACGAGACGTCTGGCAATGGTTCGCTGGGTGAAGCAGTAGAAACGAGCCAGCTCCACATTCGTCGGGTTTTGAGTCAAAACACAGTGGGCAGCCTGTGGAGAGATCACGTGTTAGGCGAAGCTGCTAGCATAGCATGATGGCTGTGTTTCTTACCTGATAAAGGTAGTTCAGTCTTTGGTACGCTTCTTTGTCTTTTAAAGGCCCTGCCATTTCACACAAATTTCCTGAAAAGAAAGGTGAGCGGTACGCCTATGGCCACGAAAAGCGATAAGTATATTTTACTTCCGGGGGAATTCCTTTAAAATAAAAGGCCCAGGCAAAAGAGACCGACGTAAAATAACATGGGATTTCAGAATAAGACACAGCAAGTTCCTGTTTCACAGCCTAAAGCAACAACTACATTTCATGTGAAGTCAAGTACAGTTCAAGAAGCCTGATAATAGCAATATCTCCATTGTTTTTAAAGAAAGTTTGCAGTGTTAGAGATGTTAGTCTCAGTGACTGGCTATGAAGAGAAAAGCGAGTGCATCACATCAAACTCACAATAACTTACATTTATTTTGTGAGCAGATGAAGTTGTTAGTCATTAAAAAGATGGATTTTATACGGATTTATATGGAAATTGATTATTAAAAAAAAACACTTGTGTACACAATATACACATGTTTAGTCCAGACAAACAGAAAAGACAGAGCTCGACATATAATTCTCATTTTTAATAAACAATGATAGAAGAAAGTACAAACCCTGTCACTCTAACTTTAATTTGCCTGTAAGGTGCGCCTCTGTATCAGGAAGCTAATGATACTAGGAAAACTCAGCACAGTAGGTCTGTCAGGTGTGGCAGTCAAAAGAACGTCATTGACACAATCACAACATTGTTCATGATGATGAATATGTTGCAAGGATTCCTATAAAACCGGTTTGAGAAAAGACCATAAAACAGAATGAGACCCATTATATAACAAGGAGGGGGACATATGAAATTCAAGTATCAAAATAACTAAGACACTGACAAGCTGAAAAGGTAAATTACAAAGGTAGTAAAAATCATGGGAGAAGAAACATCGACACGATCAACAATACATTAGGCAACATTTTGCATTTGTTTAAGGCAGTTGATTAAAAAAAACACTAAACAGAACTAGGCATCTTCTTCATTCCAAGTTAAATACAAGCCTAGCTCTAACTTGTAACCAAGAGATTTGTTGTACAAAGATACTACGTCTGACTCTGAAACTAAGCACTTTAGTTTGACTTGTCTTCTGACGTCTGAGTGAGAATAGAGTTCATATGGACAGCGGTGGGGTTGTGCTCGAGATTTTTGGTCTTCACAGTGAGGTTTGTCAGGGCTTTTAAGGCTGGTGCATCTGGAGTGGTGCATCACTCTCAGCCTATTGTCTGGCACAAAATCTAAATGGTTGGCACATATCTGTGCACAGCATGGGTCGGCGGGGTCACTGGTTTCATCAGCTAACGATTGCCCTTCATGGCCTCCTTTGCTGCCAGGATGAGAGGTGTGAGACTCGAGAGCGGCTTCGCTAGCTTCAGGAAAGGATGCTGCACACCAGGACAACGATTTGAAGAAAGACAAAACAACAAGAAGAAAGGTGATGAGGTCAAAACGAAAATTCCTTTCAAACACGGAACAGAATAGAAAACAAGTTCACATCGGGGGGACGTATTCACCTGCAGTAGCTCTTTGCCTCCGCCCCTCTTCTCTACATCCATTTCCAGGCAACGATTGAGGAAGTCTCTGAAGATTGGGGACAGTTTCTCCGGGTTCTGAAGTTCAGGCGTTCCATTCGTGGCAATCAGATATAACGCCTGGGGAAGAGAAGGTGAAAGGAAAATAACTCACACGGAAGTAAAACGTTTAAAATGATCACATTAAATATTTAGATCTGTTGTCTATCTGCTATGTACAACACGACTTCAAAAGCACAAAACAAGCTGTTGGGACTGTGACAAGTCAAAATAAATACGATAAGTGTGTTCAGATAAAGATCAAAATCTTGAATATCCAATGACACTGGAATAATTACTTCTTTGAGAAAATTAGTGTCCATCAGTGTGGCAAAGAAAAAAACAACAGCATTTGTCCACAACTACATAAAAGCAGTAGAGGCGACAGGAAGTCATTCAAGTACTTGTGTCTTGTTACACTCAGCAAGTACCAAGTCTGTGATGCTTGAACGCTGTTGGTGCATGTGGACAAACCCATTTCGCATGTGACCTGCTTGTTTGCTGACTCATGAATGCTGCAGTTGTTCATTCAAGAATGTGACACAAAATGATTGTCTTTTTTTCCCCCTATAAACCTTTCATAAACGTGTATACAGCAGATGACAATGTACTAGGTAAACCAAGATAAAAAATATGATTTATTATTGGATCAGGGGACTGGACTAAAATGACATCCAAACCGCAAATGATGTTGTGTACTCACTCGCAGTGGGTTCTCGTTCAGATACGGGGGCTCTCCTTCTACCATCTCAATGGCCATGATACCCAGAGACCAAATGTCTACTTTCGGCCCATAGGCCTTTCTGGTCACCACCTCAGGAGCCATCCAGTAAGGCGTGCCAACCATGGTGCTGCGTTTGCTCTGCTCTGGAGTGATCTGGGCACAGAAGCCAAAATCGGCTGTGGGAGAGATACAGAGAGTAATTAAAAGTTTGACATTGGATCAGCAATCAGCCGGACAGAGGAGTGCACTGCCAGGGTGCTGCTGATAACAGCAGCACAGAACTTACTGAGCTTGACGGAGCCATCCATCCCCAGTAACACATTGTCGCTCTTGATGTCTCTGTGGATGACCTGGTTTGCGTGCAGGAAATCCAGTGCTTGTAAACACTTTTTGGAGGGAGATGGGAAAGCTGTTAGTTAGTTTCAAGTCATTCTTTCATATGACCTTGGTTGGGAATGTGCGGCATACCTCTCGGCAAACAGCAGCTATCTGGGCTTCATCCATACAGGTCTCAGTGACCACATCTGTCAGTGAGCCGCCAGCCAGATACTCCATCACCACAAACAGTTCCTCTCCCATCAAGAAACTGACACACAAACACAGGAAATGATTTACTCATGACCACACTACACTCAGCTGGGAGGGTGTAAACTTTGAATCGGACCTGTCTAAAAAGTTAACAATGTTGGGGTTCTTCAGCTCCTTCATCACCAGAATCTCATTGATGATCAGCTCTTTCTTCGGCTGCTTTTGTAGGTTGATCTGTTTAATGGCGACCTGCAGAGAAAAGTCAGGTCCAGAGCCTCAGATACCACATTAAAAAACAGACAGTTATGACAGCATGAGTGTGTCCATTATCTATGTGGGCCTTTTCTAAACATACTCATGATGAAAACAACAAACTTTCTACACATACAGCATTATCAAGCATACAGAGGTCACTCTTACAAACTTGGACAGTTAATCAGTTTCTATCTTATAATATTAATTCTGTCTTGGGTGGTGAGTGGACGACAAGATAAAAACAACTGGATTTAAAAGGATTTCTGTATCTAAATATTCCTTTTGTGCGACTTTGTCAGTGTGATTATAATCTTGTGCATCCGCCCTCACCTCCTGCCCTGTGGCAACGTCAATGGCTGTGAATACTGTTCCTGAAGCCCTGTGAGAAGAGGGAGAGGTCATTTCAAGACAGAGCATTATTCAACCTGCAAGTATACTAAACGGTTTGTTGGACAAAGCCTTTGCATGCTGACTCAACATCACCCGGGAGCTTGTATTGAATTTGCACTAAACCTACTACTCATGACACTCACAGTCTCACAAAACATCTGCATGTTTTACATTACAGGCAGCAGTTTCAATTTGAGGTACTTTTACTTTTCACGTTCATGTTCACATCATTTTGACGTGTAAACCTCATGTTGGACAAAATAAAGCACTGTGAAGCCGTCACTCACCCCTGACCAATCTTTTCATATCGGGTGTACTTCTTCTTGGGATCGCCAATGCTCACTATGGTTCCTGGAAATGAGAAGAGAACCACACATGTAAACAAGATATTTGATGTGTACGATTGTGATAATCGATCTACTACATAAATGAGGTTTACTCAGTTTGTCCATGATCTCTTCATCTGTCATCTTGCTCTTCTTTTTCTGTCTATCCGCAGCCTTGGAGGCGGACTCTCCGTCTGCACACGTGCTTGGAGCAGGGATCGGGTCGATAACAGAGCGAGTATACACCTGTAGGACATAAATTTCCCCCCAAGAAAATCATGTTAATTGAATAACAGACACAGGAGTGAACTCTCAAACAGTCAGGTTCAGTACTGCTTACACTCTTTGTGTGTTCTGGTCTTGGTGCAACAACAGGTGGCGGTGCTTCATCATCGTCATCGTCGTCAATGTCCTTTATATTTGGAGATGAGGGCTCGCTGCCTTTTTTGACAGGCTAATTTAAAGTGGGGCAAAAGGCTTGTATTACTTGTCAAACAAACAGAAATAAAGTATTTGCTTGAAATACATAGGCTTGAAATACTTACAGACTGTGGCCCTGGAGTGAACGCATCTTTTTCTGTGCATGAAAAACATATGCTTGAGAACTATATTCAGTGTCATTGTTCAGCAAGTATTAACTGTTTAAGAATCCCACAGTGACAGAAGGAATCATATTTCTGGTTCTCATTTAGTTTAGGAAAGTATGTTTTACCACAAACATGCAACACTCATTTCCTCCACTGAAGAAAAATAACAGAAAATGCAACCTCTTTCATTGACAGACTATAATATTACAACTTAAGCAGACACACAATACAGTTCAATTTAGAGCTTTACCAGAAGACGAGAAGCTGAGGTACTTCTGTCGACCATTGCCTGTGGAGTCGTAGAATTTCAGAACGTCGAGCACAGCCTGTGGGTTCTTCTTCTGCTCTGACTTGGTGATGTTTGAGGTCTGGAGTAGTCGGGCCCACTGCTCTGGCATACCCTGTGGACAGCAGGAGAAATGAACAGGTGTTTGCAGGCGATGCAAACTACATTTAGATGTTGTATAGTAGTATATATATTGTTGTATATATAATAGTACAACCTGGACCAAAAAAATGTAGACCACAAAACATAACTCACAGTGAACTCCCCTGTGACAGCATCAAATCCAACATGTATGGTGTGTTCAAAATCGGAAGGTGGTGAGATCTCTGGTCGCTCTTTGTCTCTGTCCTTCTTTCTGCCACCTGAAAGTAACCGACGCCTTATTGAAATTACACAGGAATTTAAAAATGTTTTGAATTTCAAGGACCGATGCTTGTTGTCGAACACTTCATTGTCTTCGCCACACCTTTTTCTGCCCCAGAAAAGATTGAGATGATCTTGTTGCGAGGTTTCCTCTCCTCTGGAACAGACGGCAGTGGTTTAGAGCTGTGGTTGGCAGAGAGCGAGTCTTTGCCAGAACCGGTGCTGAAGATGGTACTGCTCATCCTGACTGGAGGGGCAGGAGGTTTATCTTCAGAGTCTCCGTTATCACACATTTCTGTTGGTTGTTGCAAGCCTCACAGGGAAGGGGAGCACAGTGGGCGAGGATGGACAGGGTGACAAACAGAGACGGAGTGAGGCTGTGCTCACATCAGCATGGGGCACAGGTGTGCACATACACCGCTGGAGGTACAACAAGCAACTGAGGAGAAAGGAAGCAGCAGACAGAACCTGGAAAAGGAAAGAGAGCAATAAACAACTAAAAAGGGGTATAAACACAGCAGGAAATGCTAATAACCCAATACTATAACACCATTAACCATGTTTACTATAAAAGCGATGCCCAACAGTGTATAAACATGTTGTTTGCGAGGTTTAGTTCAACTTCATCTCTGTGTACAACCACAACTACATTTCCAGGGTAAAACAATACAGTCTTTACTTAAATGAGAGGCTGCTGGCACGGAAAAGCAGCAGACAAAGCCTCTATGACACAGTCTTAGTTTCAGGTCAGGAATGTTCTATGAGGCCAAGATAAGTTGATGTGTCCTATGTCGCATCAAAAGACGAATAAACGCGTAGGCCAGATGAGAACAGAAGAATAGTGCAAGTTCTATACGTTTCTCTACTTGCGTAGTACATACGTAAATAAACTAGCATTTCAATACTTATTTCCGTCGATAATGTCGACACCAGTTCTTTGTCCACACTGTCTTCATTTCACGACCTTTCTTTACCTTGTATCCATTCAAATATGCCCTTCAAATTATGAACGGGGCGGCTAGGGAGCTAGCATTAGCATGAACTACTTGGCCAACAAGTGTGCTAGCAATGAGCTAACGTTAGCATGACAACCCACACCACCGTTTTACAATTCTGAGAGAACCGCTTACAGCATTTGGCTACCGCTACCTTGGATTGAAAGGGAAGCGGGGTTGAATAAACACTGGCAAAGGTTAGCTCAGATAGCAGGGCGGAAGATGCAAAGCAGCGAACCACCACGTACAAATCCGCTTTATTTGCAAGCTAACGACGGCGACTCTCACCGGAGATTCCACTCCAGTTAAACTTGGTAAGAACTTGACTCCCGGTCGATCCGACGTTTTGGAAAACCTTTGTAAATCCGTTGAGAGTTATTCCGATGAAATATGTGACCTTGATAGCAGGCGAGGCGTATAAATTACTAAATATTATGTGACAACTATTTACAGTGCAAGTTTTCTATCTTTTCGGCCCTCAGATGATTCCGCTATGGCGCAGGGGAAGCGGAACTACGGACCCAGCCCTGGCCTGTTCAATGACCGCTTCCAGTGAACGGCGTGTGAACTTTGTCTGCTGACACACGACCTGTCTATAAAGAGCTCAACCGGTACACCCCGGCTCTCTGGGCACCTATTCCCGTCAGTGGAAATACACAAAAACTGGGACACAAAGCTGAGTTGCAGACGTTTCGGTCGAAAAGCATTTTAGGTAATGTAGTTCAAACCAGAGGGGAAGCGCCATCAGCTGCCGGAGAGGGAACCCGGTGGACTGCTGTGGAACTGTACAAGCCAAGGATTTCACTTATTATAAAATGTCTCAACATGGTGATATGACAGCAGCACCAATACAGCACATGCAGCTCAAAGTGGATTTGAACCAAGGATATTTTACCAATAAGAAATTAGAAAATCAATCCCTTAAAATCTACTACTGTATGAATAAAATAAAAATTAAACATGGCACATTAAAACATGACTGATAAGTCTGAGACTGACTCTCTAGATTCTTATTCTACACATTAATTACGGTATGTAAACCATGAAAACCATGAAGATCATTTCATTTCTACTTGAATTGTTCTCAATTGTGCAATTGGGCAAACATGACAAACAAAAGTCACATTTTGTGGAAAACCATTTAATCATTAGTAATGCCAATTATACTGCAGTTGTAATAAGTACATACATACTAATACAGTTGTATTAAAATAGGAGTTATACAATATGAGAGATTTTGAAGATTGTTCAACACTAGTCATGACTTTGAAAGTTACATTGACTACGTGAAGACATGTTTTCTTCCAGTGAGCTGGAACTGTAGTAGTCTATAAATGTCTCATTTGGTGCAGTCACAAAAGTCTCAGACTTTTAATTAATTAATTAATTCATTCATTCATTCATCTTCTGCTTATTCACGTTACGGGTCGCAGTTGTGCTTGAGCCGATCCCAGATGTCCACCGGTGGACGTCAGTACAACCTGGACGAGTTGCCAGCTCATCATAGGGCCACATGAAGGACAGACAACCATTCACATTCATACCTACGGGCAATTCAGAGTGACCAATTAACCTCAGCATGCTTTTGGAGGCGGGAGGAAGCCGGGGAACCTACAGAGAGAACCTACTCAGCCACGGAGAGCATGCCAACTCCACATAGGCCAGGAATCGAACCTGGGACCTAAACGATTCGATGCTTCCATATGAGTCTGGAAAGTGATGCACAGCAGATCATTGTGACCAGAAGAGTTACACCACATACAGGTGTCAACAAAGACCCGTCACCAACTGGAAACTGCAAAGTCATGTGGCCGAGCCTCTACAAGACACAAGATATTTTTCAGTGAAGAGAAAAAGCAGAGGACATTTCCCCAGTTTAATATGATTAATGGAGAACCACCTGCTGATGCTGGAGTTTGACCCACTGGCACATGCTTGAATTGTCAGCAGTGCAGGGGGCGTCCACCTCAGTATGGGGCTCTATGATATCCAGCTGTGTGCCTTGAAGGGAAAAAGATTCAAATGAGCACACAAAGTCACAGTTAGTTTTCCACAACCAGTCACTGATAACAGTCAAGTTATCATTTTAAAATCAAATTATTTATGGGTAGATGAAACATACCTATGCCAGTTCATAGCATGGGCTAAATGACCCATTTGTTCCCCAGTTATTATGTAATCAACTGTTTTGGTCTTAAACTGATCGAGAGCCCGAGATACCCTGGACAGATTACCAGTCAAACATAGTTGACACACTGCTGCAATTTCCAGAAAGAACTCCCAGGGGATGAATAAATTTAGTCTGATCTAACTGAATCTGCATTACAACACGTGTGAGAAATCATCATGAACTGACTCAATGTCTATGGCCGATGAAGGAACCTGGAGTACTGGGAGAGCATTCAGGCATGAGAGAATGATGTAAACTAAAACATATGTGTCCAATCCTAAACCTGAAGTGGCTTGGATAAACGCATTCAGGCAAGGTGAGCTTGAAGTATTGTATATCAAGTTATTTTCAATATGATGGAAATTAGACAAATAAAATAAATCAGGGCTATTGCAAACATGAGTGCAAATTAGAATAATGCTGCTTACTGTGCAACACACTTTTCTGATTACTTGATTCTGTGAACAGATGTGCACATTTACTTACATTCGTCGGTCTGCACCAACAACTCTGGGGGTTCGATCTCAACAGATGCAAATGTTTTCCCACTAAATGAGGGCTGGTGGTAGCGGCCATGTACTGGAATTGTTACTTTTAGCTGTCTGGAAATCCTTTCACCAACAGCGGGATACACATAGGTGACGAATCCTGAAGTCTTGTGAGCAGGGACCTCCAGATCAATGGCGGAATCCAATAATATCTTAAACACATGAATAATTCAATCTATACATGGATACTTTGTGCACATACATGATGTTTGTAATATCTATATTACTACAAATGCGTTATATCACTTCAGCTTAGTTAAAATCAAATGGTTGGTTTTGGTGAAAAACAGTCTCACCTGCCAATCTCGCTGCTCTCTCAGGAATGCAAGCTGGTATGGGTCAACGTAGACACCGCTGGGCCATCTGTAAACCAGCAAAACTCGAGCACCACTGATCACATCAGGGCTGAACTCTGCTATGGTTACTGCTTCCCTAAGGAATAAAAAAAAAGTTTCTTGCCACATTCACTGTTAAATATAGATCAAGTTTTCCCACTCCTGCACAGCAATACCTGTGGAACCCCTTGTTGTTGATATGCAGAGAAACTGAAGCGGACTGAAGCCACGACTTGAGAGAACCACAACTGTTTTCGCCTGGAAAACGGAGGACAACACTGAAAACACAGCCAACTTTTAAATTTGAAGAACAATAACACATGAATTAGTTCTTCCGAAGCAATGACATTGCAGTTTAAAAGTGGAATGATAGATTATTTCAACTGTAAATGAATATTGAACGTCAGTACAATATCTGTGAAGATCAGTTCAGACGATGGGGAGATCTTGGCTAACGTTGAAATAACACGTTCAACCCAAGAGTCTGTTCGTAGCAGGTATATTAATCTTACCCTTTGCGATGGAGCAGTGACGTGTCAATAAAAAGGCAAGCAAAATGAAAAGTCTAAAATATATCAGGCTTGTACAAGGGCTCCTCAATGAGATCTTCATTTAAAAGATGTACTCTTTACACAGTAGACATTTGTAAACGTTGTCCCTCTTGTTTGCGGAAGAAAGTCTCAAAGGACCTTTTTGTAGTTTTAGGAGCGCTGCAATAATGCCGGACTAAAATATTTTTAAATCTGTGGTGGGAAGCGTTTGGAAGACAACTGTGCATTCAGCGTGGTCCCTAAAAATCGAATTAATATAAATACAATCAAAATACGTATACATTTTATGTGAAACTACACAATTTAAAAATACGTATTGTATACAAAAGCAGGCTTTGCTAAAGTGCAAAGGGTCCTAGCAGTGGGTACCAAGGCAACTCGACACTTTCAGCCTCTCAGCTCGGTTCAGGATGAAATGAAAGAAGCCCATGTGAAACATAAATTTAAATGGTTATTTTCGTTGGCATTTGATTCGGATTAGAGACACTTTCTAACAACACGTTTGAACGATCCATTTAAGTCAAATAAACAGAAGATGCGCTTCAGGGCAAAACGATGCGGCGTGCGTTTCAGTCCGCCATCCATCGTCGTAATTTATGAAAACAAGGAAACCGGTAAAGAGAGAGAAAGAATAATACCTGTACGAAACTTCTCCAAGTATTCTGGTAAGACAAGACCTTCATGTTTAGATTTGCAAATTATAGTTGTTTCACAACCCAGAAATTTCTCAGTGTCACAGAATGGAGGTTGAGGTAGTACAAAAGTACCTAATCAGTAACTAGTACAATATTGAAATCAATACATATTGGAGGTCTTGGTATAGTAGGTTGATCTTTTCTCATATTAGACTGAGAAGCCATATAATCCATTGTCATGAAGGTGTTTTTGTGCATTTAATTTTACATATACATAAATTGTGCGTGTTAAGAATCAATATTTGTTTTCTTGGACCCCAAGGAAAATTCCATAAAGTAGTTCCAGTCTTTCTGTCCCCTCCAGACTACAGCATGGCAGCTGAAAGGCTTAAGATCCACCCTCGGCACAAAGATTACTTGGAAGGGGTGTCCCAGACCCAGCTGGAGAGGCTTCACATCATCTTGCGAGACAATATGCAGGGCTTCAGCTTGGAGCACAGCCTGGCCTCTTTCCATCTGGACCCTGAAGAAGACCTGAATAAACTGGATGACGAGAAGTTGTTGCGCAAGAAAGTTCAAATGGACAAATTGTTTGAGAGGAACCAGATGCACAAAGATGATCCAGCTTTTGTTTACAACGTGGAGGTGGATTTCACAAAGACCACCCAAGAAAAATGCAGCTGGGACGAAGAGTCTGATGATGGATTTTAAATTTGTTTCTCAATCCTTGCAAATCAGGGACAGACATCAGTGATCATCAGCGTTATTCTGACAACAAACCTCAGTCCACGTGAAGTCAAACACAGTAGGTGATGCTCTTTTTAGAGATGGAGTAATCCTGCTTCTATTTCTGGTTCAAAGGTTCCCACAACAGTTTATCTGTTAGCTGATCACAAATTTAAAACTGTAGTAGAATATAATATTTTGTAACATGTCACAGCAATATCCTGAATCATCTATTCATAACATAAATTTTACCTTATGATTGAATGGGAAGTATGTGTCCATATTACAATGCATATACACCGTAGTTTATAGTTGTAAATTCACTGACCCCATGTGTAACTAAGTAAAAAGTTTGGACGAAGGATCATTGATTTAAAGACACTTGGTGAGAGCTTTTGTGAACATTTGATACCAAATGAAGTCACATCACATTTCAATAAAATGTGAAAAACTGGTCATTATAAAGTATGTGTTAAATAAAACTGGCAAACAACATGTGAATAATAGAGGATATTTATTTGTTATAAAATACTGAATATAGAAAATACAAAGACTTTGGCTCTTATTTGTGGCTTACACCTAATATACATGAATAATATTCACAGTTAGCTATGAAAGACGCTTAACTCTTAATTTAATACACTTTGCGTGCTGACCAGTAAGTAAGCAATACAACAAATATATCTTTGGAAAAAATAGTCCACATAATGTATATAATGTACTATGGCAACATTTTCAATGTGTGTATATTATAAAACCAATCGTCAGGGGAACATTTCATTCAAAGTGCTTAAATATCTCATTCAGCTGATGAGAGACTAGCTGGCCATTAGTACCACAATACATTCATGGATGTCACAGTTTTTTGTTTTTTCTTGTTGAAATTCAGACATTGGTTTTGCAATGTTTGGTTTAAACTAATCAGAATTTATATTGAAACTAGTTTTAATTGCAGTCTTTCATGCAGTGCAGATATTTCCCACAGGAGGTAGGTCACTTAAAATCTGACACATTTGTCTTTTAACCACCACCACGTTTGATTTAGGTGTTTAAAATTCGGAATTCTCAGCAGGCTTTTAATTTGTTTAAAATAGTTTGTTATAAAATTGAAATTTCAAGTATCTTAGAGCCATAATCATGGATTTCGGAGAGTTACTACTTATATGCACACGATTTGCAGGTGAATTAGTTTTTTTTAAAGCCATCAGACAAACACAGACAATAAGCCATTAGGGAGATGATGATGGTGCCTGAGGTGTAGTCATACTCTAAATCCAGATTAGGTCTTTTAAAGAAGCTGTACAACCCACCAATTCAGTGACGAGTACTTGGAACTAAAATATATATCTGTATATATTACACTGATAACCTACACAAACATGGCATGGGATATTTCTGAAAATAAGTCTCATTTTTTCTTCCTGTCTTGGGTGCATCTCGGACAAAACCTGAGCAATTTGAGAGAAGAGAAAATTAACACGAGTTTTCTGTGTGAATTAAAAGCAACGCCAGGTGAACAACTTGACCGGTCTTACCATTTTCCTTTGGGCTTTGTGGCAAGATCAACACAAGCGAAATGAAACCACTCAATCGGACACTGTTGATGACAACACACAATGTCACTTTTTAAAAACCATTTAAAACATGACCTGATTCTGTAACATAGACAACAATAAAAACTCACATCTGGGTTATCGCAGCCAATCATCTCTCCATATGACACCTGATGGCAAAGGCAGTAAGTGGGCTCGTTGGGATCAACTGGCATGTCCAACACGTCTGACGGCTGCATGGGTAAGAGGGCGTCACTCAAGTCTGGGCTGAAAGAACACATCAAATAAAGCAAGATGAGAATGAACCGTGATCAAATATCAGCGTGACTTTAAATTCATGACTGACGAAAGCATACGACTCCACAGAAGCATGAAGATATAACTGAAGATACCTGTTTTTCATCTTTTTCTTTTTGGGAGAATCTTCATCAGACCCTTTCCTGGCTCTTCCACGTGATCCACGCTTCTCTCGAAGCCCTCGAGTATCAGCCTCTGTGGCGAACAGCACCATTCAGCAAAGTTTTGTTGGATGTTTATGAATGTCTCTCCAGTACCCCACTTACTTTTCGACGCTCTTCCATCTGTACTTTCATAGCCGCTCACTTCCAGTTTCTCTTTCAGCTCATTCTCAAACCGCGCCAGATCTGCATCCAGTCTGCGAATATGTTTGTCCACCTGTATGAGACATGTTTTTCATGTGAATCATAAGCTTTATAATCGTCACTGAATATTGCAAAGTGACAAGGAAGAAAACAAAAACAAAAATCTCTTGGCTCACCATTTCATATGTCTGCATTGCAAGCTGGACTTTGTCATCGCTGAACTCTTTGCACTTGCTGTAGGCATTTTGGATCTTCTGCAGGTGTGCTACGCGCTGTTCTGAGGCCAAGTTCTTCACATTCGCCATGTACTCCTCAGCCAATTTGTCAATCTCTCCTTTCTTTTCTGCACAGAAAAAACATAATATATTGTTGCATGGTACTTGTAGGAGAAATGAACAGTGGTGGCTGCATTCCATTCTGGTGGATTTAGGTAGAGGGAATTTTCCTTGGCAATGTAATAGAATTTCCATTCATTACACCTGTAACTGTTAAAGGTGACATCGTGTGTAACGACAAAGGCGACACACCTTGCACATAGAGTGACATGGCAACAGTTCACACTCATACTAAATGATCACCTTCAGTCCTGCTGTCCAGGTCCCGCATCAAAGTAAAGTTCCTTTGTAACTCACATGGTAGGTTCTCAATACCTGAACAGAAGATATACAGATATCTTATTGTATTATTGTTATGTTATATCGATAAAATGCACATACTTAATAATTACTTATAGTATAATGAAGATAAACATGAAAAATGTCCCAATTTATCAACTGTTTATTTCAACCAAAAATTAGTAAGCCAGACATTATTAATTAAATACATTGAAAGTAAAATAAACAACATCTTTTTTTAAATATACAATGAAATGAGTTTGTTTTTTTTAATATCAGTGCCAACATTTTTACATCATATCCACAATCATTATGAACAGAAACTGTTATTAACATCCGGATCGGCGCGTAAATGGTTACTGAAAACGCGGCTAGCAACAGGTTCTCAATGCATGGAGCGTGACATCAGACAGAAAATATAAGCATACATGTGGCCATAAAAACACTGTAAAACCCAAAGTTAAACGTTTCACTGGCATACAACACCTCACATAGAGCTGCTAGGTGCTAACTTTGTTTCCTTCACAGCTTGCTACTAGATGGCTGGTTTTAACAATGTGCTAGTACAGTATATTTGTTGAAAAATTACAATGGCATAGTTGGTGATTACGGAAGCCAGTGATTTACAATCCTATAAACAGAGACTTGCCCCAACTTTAGGCCAGTGAAAGCTACGTTACCATGCTACCCAGAAAACGCAACGCTAACTAGGGAGCTGCTGACTTCACAGCAAGTTGCTAACGCACCAACTTAATGCCGCCAGTCATCCACCGGATAAAAAAAAGTCAATCCAGGAAAAAACAGTATTGAATACACGTAACCTCCGGATACTTACTGTCCAGATAATGTTCCAAGTATATTGCCGTCGCCATTTCAGATTAGCTACTTAGCTTCTGCGTAGCCCCATTTGCTTGCAAACGGTATTACCGAGAACTGTTGAGCTTGTTTTGTTAACCTGGATCGCACGCTGGTAAAAGTAGTCGCATGCGCACGCATGCGTTTTTCTTCGTGGTGACATCAAATGAATAATTATTCTCCAAACAAATTCATTTATTCACCAACCAAAATATTCACACTGTTTTTTTGTGCCACTAACATCTTTTAGTTTAACATCTTAAAACGTCCTGTAGCTATCGCCACTTTAGTGACTGCACGGGCGAGGAGGTGCATGGAAACGAACGCCCTTCGACTCTTTGCTAGCACTTTCGAGCGCTGTCAGCTGATGAAAGACGTCACGGTAAACAAACGCTCCTCTGGTCGCCACAAACTGGAACGGTGGGTGGAGATAACGGCAGCTGTCGAAAAGGCATCGTCGTTTTTTTTATGCTCACCAAATCCGTGTCTGTCGGAGACCCCGTTGAATACATCTGTCGTCAAGCAGCACAGCACAAAGCAGTGAGTGTCAAAGCTGCTGAGCAGTCAAAGGGTGAGTTGAGTAAACCATCGGCACAGCAATAACATCAGCTAACTTTGAGTACGAATGGAAAGATACCAGACAAACATACATCCACTTTAAGTGGTCAGACGGTTACTACGCACAACCTGTTATAAGGCATTTCTCGCTAGCACTAGTTTATTTTTACTGACAAACTAAAGGCCCGTTATCAACTAAAGCCAGTGACAGCTGCTGTCGGGTTAGCTAGCCCGACTAGCTTCTGCTGCTGTTGTAGTCTAGAAACATGTAATTACCGTCTGTTTGCCAGTGAGCTTATATTTAAAGAGAAAGTAAAGTCATTTCCGTTATTACTGAGTAACTCTGTAAATCTACAGAGCAAAACCTTGTTGTTGGAAAAATGTCTGTTAATGTCTCATAGTCACGAGTTTGTCAACCAGTCATCAAAGTTCCTGTTGTGTTACTAATGTGTGCTTTTCTATTTTCAGGGACCACGAAGATGGCTATGGTAAAGAGTGGTTGGCTCCACAGACAAAGTAAGCAGCCATACAGAGGCAGATCTGGTGGAGGATTCCAGTGGTCACTTCTTGTGGTGTAATAAAGGCAGAATGAATTTGATTGTAGTGTATACCCATGTCAGGTACCATACTGCGTCGCTGGAAAAGAAATTGGTTTGACTTGTGGTCTGACGGAAGACTTGTGTTCTATAATGATCAACAACGCCGTGACATGGAGGACGACATTCACATGAGGGTCAACTGCATCAACATCCGCAGCTCAGCGGCATGTCAAGGTAACTGACATGTCTGGCAATCAGACAGCATGAACTTGTGAGTTTTTGTGTTTTCAACTGTGACACCTTTATATTTGACCTGCTTCTTGACCCCTCAGAGCTGAATCCTCCGGAGGCCAAGATGCGCGACTCTTTGCTCCAGATAGTTTGCAGAGATGGGCGCGTCATCAGCCTGTGTGCTGACAGTGCAGATGACGCTCTGTAAGACATGCATACTGAATAGTATCACTCAGATCAATTAGAAACATATCCCTCAACGATATTTTCAAAAAAAGAAAGTTTACTTCCTTACTTAATTTCAACAGGTAAGGATTAGAATTTCATTTTGTGTTCCAGGGCATGGACCATGGCTCTCCAGGACGCCAGAATTAACACGGTGAGATTCTGATTCCCATCATGCAATGAACTGGAAGGTATTGTGAAGTCAGTCTGGTTGCATTACCCTGTCTTATGACAGGATAATGTGAAAATTACAAAAGACTGGCGGTATATCCTTTGATCATATATTTATTGATAATGGTACCTCTAATAATGTGGAATGAAATGAACTGATTTCATATCAGAGCTATATATGTTGTTTTTAGTATCCCATATTTCTTTTGCTTTCTATTTTTAGGTGGTTTCTACACCTCACTTTGGCTTTACACCAGAGGTGATGGCCTCCGCCCCTCCCCCCTATTCCGAATATGCCCCCCCCCCTCAGGTAGAGGACATTACATTGCCACATTGCATCATTACATTCACGTGTTATATCTTGGTGGAGGAAAGACACTTAACAGACAGAACGCAGTGTTTCCTGGTCCTCGGGACTCACTGCCCTGGATGTTTCCATGTCATCCTGCTCCTACTAACAGCTCGTTATCAGACCTATCTAGAGCTTCAATGAGATTGTTCATTTGAATCAGGTTTGTAGGAGCAGGGTGACATCGAAAACATTCAGAGCAGGGGTTCTGGAGGACCAGGATTGAGAAACACTTACCTTACTGCCACCTACTGGTGTATTAGTATACATCGCTGAAAGTGCCTGTGACATTTACTTGAAATAAAGCTTAACATATTCTGGACTAGAAGAACTCTAATGCTCCTTCTCTCCAGGTTTACGCTCCAGGCCCGTATGGAGAATATATTCCAGCTGCTCCTCAAGCTACACAGATTGTTTATGCTGCTGATGGCCAACCGTATGCTGTTGCCTATCCTTATCACTACCAAGGTAAACAGTTTCTGTGCTTTCTCCGCACCCCAAGCAAAATGAAATACACCCGAAAGAGTAAAATGTAGATTCTTCAATATCTGATCCTGAGTACAAGGCCCATCTAGTGGTGACACATCCCTCAAGGATCAGAAGATCCATGCTGTCAGTTTTAGCCTGCTGCTGCTGCATCAATGTGTAGATAAACAGACCAGAATTCCAGGAATTAACCCCTTTCAATCAACCACACGTCTGCTCACCTGAGACCACACTCACTGGATACAAAACACCAATACAAAACAAGTGTGACTCACATGTTCTGATGTTTCATCACTGCAGATTGAAATAATCCCCCCGTTGCTGCTGTGTCTGCAGGTGGATACCCTGCTCCTGAAGTGAACCATGTGGTGATTCGTGAGCACCAGCGTGACAATGGAGGAGATGTGGCTATGGGCATGCTCGCAGGAGCCGCAACTGGTTTGGCCCTGGGCTCTCTCTTCTCCGTCTTTTAGTGTTTGGATGAATGTAGACAGCATGTGAGTTGCTGGGGGTACGCGGCTTGTTCCCCATTGTCCTATTTATCTAAATAACACATATAGCACTTTCTCTTATACACTCTATACACTGTCTCCTTGTGTGGTACCTGAATGTGAATATTCTAAACCAAAACCAAAAAAAATGTAGTAATGACTCTAAAGAACCATATTTAAAAATGCAACCGCCATCAACACAAATGTGAGGTCCTCTTTGTTGACGCCCAAATCTGTCACAGATTTATCCTTCATATTGAGTTTTGGATTTGTTTGTATTTTCACCTTCTGTGTCCATTCATTTGTACTACACTGCACCTGTCACAGGTGAAGTGTGCATTGCGTTCTGTGAAAATGTGTGAGGATGGTACATTAATCATTGTAACAGGTCAAATCAGCTCATGGACTTAGGTTGTGATGATGTCATCATGGTTGTGCAGTGGTTTGTGGTGTTGCCTCACAGCAAGAAGGTTCTAGGTTTAAAATGTATGCTGAGGTAAGTCAGAGACACTAGAATGTCCAAAGGTATGAACAAGACTGTGAATAGTTGTCTGTTACAGACCTGTAAGTGGGTGTATGTATGATGTTTTCACAAATCAGCCTATTTGTGGGGAAAAGCGCTCGTGTTTCAGTGTGCATTGAATCGGAAAAGGCCATCACACTTTAACACATTTGTTTTAAAGGCAGCTGATAAATGTTTATCTGAAGTGAACTCCAGCTAAATTAATTCCTCCATGGCTGCTTGTCTCTATAATAAGACTAATGGGCAATGGTGGCGGAATTCAACATATCTTCTTGTGCAAAGAGTGAAACACGGATGTCATTTTCTACAGGTCTGTAACCGTTTGAAGATATAAAATGAAATGAAAACTCATTTTATTCTCAAATCATATGCACTTGTTAAAATGTGTTTTACCCTGCAAAATCTGATGCTTAACTAAGAGATGTATTTTATCAATTAAATATGTCCTCAAGTTATTGTTTTTGGTTGAAGTCCTTTTCACTGAATATGTGTAGGTTGCAACAAACATCCAATTCCTTTGAGTATGTTAAAAAACAACATCTGTAAACCCCAAAGAGAAGAATTTATGAAACATAAAAGTCAGGACAACAAACATACACAACATAAGGAACACATCTGTCAGCTCAGAAAAAAGCACAACCCGTATTGAAAATAACAATATCAGACATGATGTTAAGTAAACGTGTTCACTCGCCACAAGATTCAGAAATACTTTGAGGTGCAGCTTCAACAAAATAATCAGTAACCCCGTCAATTAATTTGGATGAAACCTTCTGAGAGTTAAAATATAAAATTCACTCCCACATTTGTATACACGTACATACACATACATCCAGGGTCCACTGATAGCAGGGGGTTGGGTCGGCCCTACGATCCTTAACGGGGCTCATAATAATTGTCATAATAGCTATCATTTCCATCCTAAAATAACAGAAGGTTTTAAATCTTGCACCATCGTATTTTTCTGCCCTTTATTCGTCCTCCTGTGTTTACTGGCAGATTGCTGCTATCCACAGGATGGTAGAATGTGCACAAGAAACAAAATGAGAATCTTACGGGGAAAAAAAAGTGACACACAAGTGAACCCAGAAAACTGACAAACTTCAAGGAATAATGACATGGGTGAATAATTTGATACTGAAACAGCTGATCAAATCCACAGATAAGTGTCAATTATATGGTAGACAGCAAAGACTGAGACTTCTGCTGAGCTACAGTAACAGCCTAACATTAGCTTAGTTTACGGTTCAGTAAACTTCAGTGTTTTAGTCTTCAAGCCGAGGAAACGCTTCAATATTTTTAGCCTTCTTGACCGAAATCTTCAGTAAACCTCTTCAGTTTCTCCAAGTCTTGCTCATTCACTGTCGGTTTGGTGTTTGACAGTGATCTCAGCATGTCAGCCTGCACAGAAAAAAATATCAGAGAATGAATCCTCAGTGTGTTTCTATCAAACGTCAGCGACAGATCAGTCATATCACACACCATGCACACAACTGGCTCGAGGAGTTTGTCCCCTGGGACGTCCATCCACGTCATCTCGATGGCGCTGGGATCCCCTGGTGAGCATGGAGTAAGGAGGTCTTCAACTACAACGCCAGGATTATTCCGTGATGACCCTCGAACCTGAACAAGTGGAGAGAAGAATGAGCAAATACTTCTCATAACAACAACAACAACAATAATAATAATAATATTAATAATAATAAATTAAAAAGAAAAATTAGTAAGATTACTTCCGTTTCTGTTCATTATCAGCGTCTAAAAGATGTTTTATTTTGACAAACTGCCGTATTCTCTCCCGTCTCTCACACGTCTCTTCTGATTGACGCATGTCACTGTGATATTGAAATGAAGACCACAAACTTGTTGGAAAACGAGCCAACAAACATCACTGCAGAGCTTTTGCTCAGAGGAAAAGGCCCGAGGAGGGAAGAGTAACCTACAATTTCAGAGAAAAATACATTTAACAGAAAACACCAGGGGCCTGTACCACGAAGCAGGATTTTGGTTTTAGTGAGATAACTTCAGGGTTGATCCTGGATCTTCGGTACCATGAAGCCGGATTTCGTTTAATCAAGACCTGTTACCATGGTAATTTACTCTGAAAAACTATCCTGCTCCGGAGCAGGATAACTGTCTGGATTGAATCTGATCCTGTAAACGGCACCACCCACTGGCCAATCAGATGTCAGAAAAACAATGACCAGCCCATTCCTCCATGTAAGACAGGTGGTGAGGTTTTTTTTTATCTCCCAAAACTTTATTGAATTGTCTGTGGTACAAAACAAATGTCATTGACATTTAACCATTATATGGTGAGGAGAGAATTACGGCGTGAAAGAATCTTCCGGGACCGATCTGACCCGTTAAATTTGACCGAATTTGACCGATTCTCACACCCTGGACCACAGTCAGTATACATCACCCTGAGGTTCTTTGACACGGGTCGTTTCCTTTATTCAGTGGGAGATGAAACACCGTCTGTCGGTGGTCCACCAAGTCACCTGAGACCTCCGTGATTTAAAAGATGAGTTCAACATTAACCTCTGCGGTCGGCGCGAGGCGCTCTGTCTCCGGTTCGTGCGCTGATGATTGTGATTGGTCTGCTGCCTCGAACACACCTCTTACACGTGCGCGTTCACAGGTCTTGTTGAGACAAACCTGGGTTGAATTAACGAGTTGATATCCAGCTTCGTGGTACCGATGATCCTGATCGCCATGATCTCGCTAAGTCAGTCCTGGATCAATGGAGTTGATCCAGGACTTAACAATCGAGCTTCGTGGTACAGACCCCAGGAGTCGTATTTGACATCCGGATTTATTGCTACAGGTGATTGACATGCGCCAACGCATAGTATGTGGAGACGAGCGAATGAGGAGGAGAAGCCTTCAAAACGTATCCGGACCCGGATTTAAAAGGCAAAACCACAAATCACTTCAGGTGTCACTGTCCGTTGTTCCCCCCAGATACAGATACAAGTCAGGTCAACTGTGTTGTTTATGCCTTTTCTATTAGTTTTCACGGTTGCTGTTGTTCATCTTACCTTCTTGAAGTGAGTGGCTGACTGAACCTTCCTGACCGGCTGCATGAGCGCGTCCCTGACGATAATGCTGACATCGGCACCAGAGTAACCCTCCGTCTTTTTCCCCAGAGTGATGAAGTCAGCGTCCGTCAGCTCGTTGGGTGTGGAGCCCAGATGAAGTTTGAACATGGACGAGCGCGCGTGCGCCTCGGGCAGAGGGATGTAGATTCGCTTTTCAAACCTAACAAAGAATCAACCCGCCATGATCACACTTTCATGTTCAACGACTTTGGGGCGTGATTCTCTGCCACTGCGCTCACTTGTGGACACCTAAACAACAACTGGATGAGTTGATCCTCAATTTGAAAAAGGAACAAATTCGGACAAATTCACCGACGTGTTAAGTAGCAGAAGCCAAACTTAACCAAACCCAAAAAAAACACAAATGATCCCTAATTCCAACGAGATGATATCTACAAGTAAAAGAAACAAACCTTCTCCTGATAGCTGAGTCCAGCGTCCACGGTATATTTGTCGCTCCCAGGACCAGGATTCCCTCATTATCATTTCCAACGCCTGTGAGACAGAAACAATTGTTAGTCTGATTACAGAAGACGTCAGCTCCCACACATAAAGTCCCAAGCTCGTCTTGTTCACCCTGCATCTGGACGAGGAACTCGGTCTTGATCCTGCGCGCTGCCTCGCTTTCATTCTCGCTCCGGGAGCCACAGAGGGAGTCGATCTCGTCGATGAAAATAATCGATGGCTTGTGTTCGCGAGCTAAAGTGAACAGACTCTTCACCAACCTGGAGCGAGAAACAGACAGAAGAATTTTGTCTGTTTCTCCAATTAACAGTCACACTACCCTGGAAGGAATCGGGTCTCACTTTTCACTTTCCCCCAACCACTTGGACACCAGGTCAGAGGAGGAGATGGAAAAGAAGGTGGAGTTATTGGCTTCTGTGGCGACAGCTTTGGCCAGGTAGGACTTCCCTGTTCCTGGAGGACCAAAGAGAAGAATCCCACGCCAAGGAGTTCGCTTCCCTGAGCAGAAACGTTTCATTGACGCTTTATTAAACACTTGTCCAGTCAATGGTATTTCTCCAGCTGATTGTCTGTACCTGTGAACAAATGAGGGAATTTGATTGGCAAGATGACAGCTTCTTTTAAAGCTTCTTTCGCTCCCTCGAGTCCAGCTACATCCCCCCACTTAATGTTTGGCTTTTCCATGACAATGGCACCTGGAGGAGAAATGAAGCAAAGTGAAAAACAATCTCCGAAATCTCATGCAAACGTTTGCACACTACATTTACCTGACAGCTGATTTTGGAACTTCTTCTTCTCGGAGTCCTCTCCGTCATCACTCTCACTCCTGAGATTAGCACATCACAGACTCTTCAGCACTGGAGAAATCTGCACTTACTTTATTAATACTAGTTTGCAGAGTCATTTAGGAGCAGAAGAGCAGATAAGCTGAACAATTTGTTTTAGTTGACATTCATTCTAACAAATGCTGATAGGTCTCAGTCTCACCCTTTGTCATCAGACTTGTTCTCTTTGACGGGTTTGGCCGGACTCTTCTCCTTCTTCTGCAGATAGGCCTTCAGCTGATCGGCTCTGTCCAGGTAGTCTGTACATTTGGCCCTGATGCTTTGCTTCGCTCGGTCACTCGGCGTCTCATCTGCACCAGGGGCACAGGAAGTAAACAATGTCATGGCAGCGTGGGGAGGACAGGTGGAGTTTGAAAAGATGAATGACGTTTACTTGTATACAAATGAAATGGTGACTGGAGACAATTCAGGTTCCTCACATTTGATGGCGTGAAGGAAGTACTCCACTGCATGCTGATACAGTCGCAGCGCCTCCTCATAGTTTTTGGCCTTGTCCTCCTCTGCAGCCTTGCTGGCGAGATTGATGGCTTTCTGTGAAAAAGCATGAATGAAAGGAAGGTTGTTGCTCACAGAAATCAGAAACAAATAAACGCTGTTTTACTGAGTCAAAAGCCAGTGTGTAACTTACATTAGACACTGTAAACTGCCACAAAGCTGTACTACATTCCCCTCTCAGATGTAATAATGCTTAAAAGTAAAATAATACAGCGGAAATGGTTATTTTTAGCACGTAAACAAATGTACTGAGACGCCGAAGATGTGACGGGGAAAGGGATTTTCCACCACCTGGCAACCCAAAGGTAAGCTATGTATATACCGTATATACTGTCTGTATGACGTTCAGAGTATTTGCATTGATTTTAGGTCATTACTCCAGCATCGCCATTGTCCTCATTTTACTATTAAAAAGTTGATGTACTTTCATTAATCCAATTAAACGTTAACGTAAAAAAGTTGGCGACTCACCTGTAAGTTACCGCCAGCCATTGGTTTCCTTCGCTAAGCTGGAATCGCCCCTAAGTTTTAAATTGATAAAAGAAAAAAGGAAGGCCTGAAGGCCTGTAATGCCCTTTGTTATTTGCCAGTAAAAGTCAATAACAACCTGCGTTGGAAAACATAAAGGTTCTCTCTCTTCCGCATCAACAAAGTCAAGTGTTACTTCCGCAAACGTCACGTGACGCTGTCATCGTAATATGCAGTTATGATAAAATACAGTACAGTGTTTAACCCTTCCAACATACACACAGTCTGACATGTAACGTCTAAAAAGACTGTCTGGTGTTTAACTCTTTGAATGTGGTGTATTTAAACTGGAGGGTAAAAATGCCAGGTCACACAACTTTACAGATGCAAATATAAAAAATATGAATATGCAAAAAATGTGAATAAAATGAATGCAACCACAATGCAGGTGATGCAAGTGTCTTATAGTGGTAAATATGATCAGTAAATAAGATTAGGACACCATGATGGAACAATGTTGTCTTTGTTTTTGTTTTTTCAGAAATGAGTGCATTTAAACTGAGTAAGAAACTGAGATTAATCCCCAAATATCAACGTATGCATGCACATTGCCACTTTGGCATAGATATACACACTTACATTGTTAGACTGACCAAAATCCAAATACTAAAATAACAATAGTTGGGCTAAACAAAAATAATCAACAACTTCAACTTTCATTCCAGGTTTATTAAACATATTACAGCTTATTTCAGCCACAACCAGAAGCAAACAACTGCGTTTGTTGCCTTTGAGCACATTGTCATGTCAGGCATGAAGGTGGGAGTGTGGATTGTCATCGGCTGCTTCCGTTCAAGATTTTTGGATGTAAAACTCTAAGGATGCGATCGTTTTTTGTGAGATCTGCAGGAAGTTCGTTATTCTGCAGAATGTGACGAGAAAAAAAAAACATCAATGAGCTGGTTAATGATTTTGACTTTGGTTCTGTCTGACCAAACGTAGGTGTCCTGTACCTTGTTGGGTAGTGTGGGGTCTGCGTTGGCCCGCAGCAGCAGCAGGACACTTTGAAGGTTTCCACTCATTACAGCAGCATGGAGGGCAGTGGAACCATTCTGGGAACAGCACATGCTTCATTTTGTGCCCAAGGGAAAACATGAATCAAAGTTCTGCAGGGTTCAGCTGCTGCATCATCTACCTTGAGGTGGCCGAGTGAAGGAGAAAACTTGAGGAGTTCTTCAAGGACGCTGTTGTGTCCTTTTAAAGCTGCTTTAAATAACGCTGTTGATCCATCCTGGTGAAACAAAAAAAAGGGGGTTTATAAAAAAAAGAAAAAAAATGTACAATATATAAATGATCTATACTGAAATTATTAAAGTTATTCGACATCATCATGCAAGAATAAATGCTTGGAGAAGGGATGACATCAGGTAGGAAGACTTGTCATTTCATATGTTGGAGCTGGCAGCCTCACCAACCCTGTTTTAGTTTCCCAACCCAAAAATAACACCATACTTGTCTGTCAGCATCCCGATCTGCGCCACGCAGCAGTAGCACCTTCACCGCCTCACTGTGACCCATCTGCGCTGCCATCCACAGGGGGGCAGTGCCGTCCTGGAAAGGGACAATGTCATGGACGCGAAAGGAAGGAAGACGATAACACGCTAAATTCTAAACGGTGTCCATCGGGTTGGGACTTTACCTCCCTCGGGTGGTTAACCTTTGCCCCAGATGACAGCAGCTGACGAATCACAGTTATGTGACCCTGCTGGGCGGCGAGGAAAAGAGGGGTAGCACCATCCTGAAGGACAAAAAAGAAAGAGTGATCTGTTCATCAAATCCAAATGGTATTAATAGCACATGTCTATATTTGTCCTATTATGAGTGGTAGTTATGCATGTAGGTTGTTCTTCCTGCTTAAGGACAGACGCTAATGTCAGTCATGCCTGACTCAGCAGTCTGCAGAAACCTGACAGGCTGGATTCCAGCTGCCAGGACACCGTGCAGCCAAACATCAGGATTCTGACAGACGAGCACCATGTGGGAGCTCTGATAGCAGCGAGAGGTGACAGGCCTCACATTCAGCTCATCGTGGACGTTGGCTCCGTTCTTCAGCAGCATGTCCACCACCTTGGTGTGTCCGTACTGAGAGGCCACGGTGAGAGCGGTGCCGCCATCCTGCCACAAAGCAAGCCGCAGGTTCGGTGATCTACCCAACAACAGGATGAAATGAAAAATGGCAACACATTCTGGGCTACGTTAGGTCTCCTTGTCACCATGTAATCCCCTCCGAAGCTTCTCCTGAAATGAGAATATCACACCCTACACCATGTCACTGTGCTCTGCAGCTTACCTTTGTCTTCAGTTCTGTGGAGGCACCGAATTCAAAGAGGAGCTTCACAATGTCGCTGTGTCCCTGCTGGGAGGCAAAGAACAGAGCCGTCGACCCTGTCTGGACCGCATCAAGGAGAGGATTATTCAGGCTTTTCAAACCGGTCCGGTCGTCAACGTTACAGAAGCATCATGAAAAGTGTGACCATGTCCAACGCTGTTTCCTGTCACACCTGTCTCTGGTAGTTGATGTCAGCTCCTTGCATGATAAGTTCTCGGACACAGTCTCTGTGGCCGCTGTAGGACGCCACCATCAGCGCTGTTGTTCCATACTAAAAGACAAAAAAAAAAAAAAAAATCTGAATATTAGTGTTTAGCTGGTACAAGTTAGCTCACACACGTCTCTCTCGACGTAGGCTAGTGGTTAAAGACAGATTATTGCTTTGTTTATTATTCATAAGAATTGTGTCTAATGAACATTCCACAGATATCATTAAATATGTTATAATGTTACAGTACTAATCAGCATAAACTAACTAACCAGCAGCTCTTCATTCAGTACCAGAGCCAAGTGTCTTCAAAGTTTTAGTTATTCACCTTAACTTTTCTAGTATTTTATTTCTTAACAGAGGTGATCGCTATTGGGTATTGGGTATCCTAATACATAACAGATGGGTTATGGTTTAAGTGTGCAGATGAGCTGCCAGGGCACGGCGTGAGCGTACGTTGTCTCTGCAGTCTGCGTCCACACGCCCACTGTTGAGCAGCAGCTGAAGGAGAGCCAAGTTCCCCTTCCGAGCCGCCCAGAACACAGCGTTAGCCAGGGGTGTTTCCTTCTGGAGGGTGAACACACACACAACAACCACAGACCTGGAGCTGTTATTCAAGTAATTACACACACACACAGACACACACACACAGACACACACACACACACACACACACACACACACACACACACACACACACACACACACACGCACACGCACACGCACACGCACGCACGCACACACACACACACACACACACACACACACACTTTCTCTCTCTCTCTCACTCACAAACGTATTGACATGATGACATGATACTTCTTAATAATGATGGTTAATGTCTCCAAAAAACTGGAGCACGCGCACACACACACACACACACACACACACACAGAGAGAGAGAGAGAGAGCTATCTTTGTGAGGACGTTCATAATTATTCAATTATTCTGAACCCAAACGTCACTGTGAGTACAGTATCTTATTACCCCCCCCCACACACACATACACAGAGCTGGCTTGTATGATTACGCTTAGCAAACAGCCAATCACATTGCAGCTCACGCCAGCGTCCTTCATCACTGTGTCCCAGTCCGCGGGTGA
>CAAKHB010007438.1:28952-76100 GCA_901007665.1 Aeoliscus strigatus | reverse complement strand
GACTCCAAAAACAAATGATGACAATTTGTTTGCAAATGCCAAACAGGCCAAATGTGACCAGACAAATCGACCATCTAGAAGAGGAACAGACGTCAGGGGTTTTCAGTCTAGTTACAGCCATGACCACTGATGATAAACCTTCAGTGACTATGGAAACTACACAGAACAAATGTTGTGAATTTTCAAAAAATAAATGTATATCAGACTGTTGGTGGTTACTGAATGACTGAGTCTATGTCTTCACACTGCAACAATGTCGTTCCTACAGCATCTGTTGAACTCTGATAAAGACCTTGAGATGGGACAAGTAGATAGTGGCCTCATCTCACAAATACTTTCCATGTGGTTTTCTTGTTGTTTTCTTTGTTATTCAAACTCTAGAAATACTCTGCATGACAAAATCTAACAAAAGGCCCCTTTTCTTCTGTCCGTATTGTCCTCTTCCTCTTTTTAATCAGACCCACGTCACATATTTTATTACTTGATGTCTGTGCAAATGCAACCACACCTTAATAAACTTTGAACCTACACTCTCCAACATTAACATTTTTTTGCTGTGAAGTTTGACTGCTGCTGCCTTCACCCTGGAGGAAGGATTTAGTCTCTCGTATATTTGACTCACAATGCAGCGGAATATGTGGTTCATTTGCTGCACGCTTTGGCTATTTTTGGTCTGTTTTACTTCAGTCTGTCCCTCTGCACGGAAACATCAAAAGTGTAGGTATGACAGACACCGTCAGATCCTTCAGAAGCTGCACAGCGTGAGAAGGTTCTGTGATCCCTCCAACAGCCTCGCGGCCGATGCTCTCCCACAGGTAATGCGGCACTTTCCTGGTCGGGTTTTCAGGTGCATGTGGTGGGATTTGTGCATGGTTGTGATGGAGGTTGAAATTTGAAATTGTCCCCTGGGGTGAACTCTTTCATGGACGTCTCGTACACATTTTTTTTGTTTTTTTTTTGTTTAAGGGATAAACAATCCTTTCACCCAAGCTCAACCGTAGATGTCCCAAATTCCATGTGCTCTCCATTTCTTCCTCTTACCAGCCTGATTTACAACCACTTAGGTGTATTTTTCAAATGACAAATGTGCCCGATATGGTGTGTCAGCTACAGATACTGTACATGACATTGCAGTTAATCATTCTGCAACCTGATGACATTGTGATAATGGCTTCCTTAAAGCAGGTCAGTGGCGGAGGCGTATTCGATTGTAATTACTTCTCCAGCGCGTTGTGTTTGTGCAGAAGTGCAGTTCTGGCTTCTACAGGGAGTGGAAGGGCCAAAGAAAGGGCCAGTGTGTGCCATGTCGCTGCAACGGACTGTCTGCAGAGTGTGATGAGCATACAGGAAACTGTGTGGTTGGTGTTCGCTGCCTGGCACATTCCGTACACAGCACTGACGCAAAAATCACGGTGTGTTTTATTCTGATTAAATAAATGATTTCCAGAACTGTCAGTTCAACACTGCTGGGGACCATTGTGAGCGTTGTAAGGAGGGTTGCTATGGAAACGCAGCCAACAGGACCTGCCATGCCTGTCCATGTCCCTTTACATGGAACAAGTGGGTCTTGTGCTTGTCATCCTCTCTGAGCTGAAACCATCGGCTGCGTCTGCGTCACTGAGAATTTGATTTATTATCTGTTAGTTTGGCGTTGACCTGTCTGGACATCGGCTCAGGAGTGGTGGAATGCTTGTGCAGACGTGGTTACGAGGGACCCAGATGTGAAAGGTGAGTTACTAATCAAGTAACATGAACTTGTTATCATATTGTTATCGTAGTAGTTATAGCATAGTTGTTATCAACGTTTAATGAAAACTCCCAAACATGTGCGAGCTAGACTTGATTAAAGGTCACATTTATCACTCATATCTTTCCTCTCCTCAAGATGTTCATTTGGTTACTATGGCAATCCAATGGTGCCTGGAGGCAGCTGCAAGCCCTGCAACTGCAAAGACTTGAATAGTTGTGATTCTCTGACTGGAGGTAGGATTCTAACAATGTGCATGGGCATAGTTTTCTGGTCATCAGGGCTTTCAGGGATTTATGATTTATGGTCTTCAAACAGACTGCATCATGCCAAGGAACAGCAACTCGGGTAGCCGCTGCAATGGTGTGTTTCCCATCATCACAGCCAGGGTTCATGCAGAAAATCAGGAAATATCTTGCATAGATTGAGTTGTGTTTCCATCTGACAGAGTGTGACAGCTGCAGTGAAGCGTTGCTGCTCAAGTTGGAGGACAGAGATGATGCTCTGGCAGCAGAGAATCTAATCAGTCAACTTCCTGGTCCAGTTTCGCAGCTGACCACTCTGGAGGCTGACATCTTTCAAACCATGGTACAGTTCGTGCTAACATCGATACTAAAAGTGCCTGGAAGGCGTTCTCTCACTCGTCGAAAGAACACTCACAACATGCGGCTTTGCAGATTCTGGTTTTGACGAACAGACCTGCTGTGAGGCATCCGAAGGCTGAAGAGCTGGAAGTAGATGTCAGTGTTGTCAAAGCTGATCTGAGTCAACTGACGGAGGAGGTATCCCCAACTGTCTGAACGAGTCTTCTGAATCAAACTCAAAAAAAGCAAAATAATTCCTCTGAGCTGCTGCTGAATTTTATCAGTTGTGTTTAGTAATTCTGTGACAGACCTCCAGGAATTCTATAAAATTGTGATCAACTTTCTAGAAACTTGAGACGTTGTCGAGTTTGGAGAAAGTCTCGCAGGATGTGATCGCAGCAGAGGCAGAAGCAGAGGATCTTCTCCTTAGGGCGGAAGCTCTTCTCACTGGAGTACCAGGTACAACCACGCAACACTTGTGATGATTCCCCAGGTATTTTCAGAAACGCTGAAAATAGACCAGAGTGTATGCGCCTCCTGTGAAAGACGCCAAGAGTCACAGTGATTTTATCAAAGTAAACCTGAGCACGAGATGAGTCCTTGGCAGCAGTGTCCCTGTTTGTCAGCCTGGTTAAGGCTTCCTGAGGTGAAAGCTGAAGACTCCTTCCATCCTGCTGAAGAAAACAAAGCTGTGATGATGGAGGAGCTTCGAAACATGGTGAAGCAAATGAAAGTGAGAAGCTGCGCCGCAAACAGAGCCCAAGCTGGCAGCGAGCAGCAAGAGACACATAAGAGTAAGAAGTGTGTATGAAATGATTCTGATTGTCTGACTGGAGGTAAACACGACTCCGTTCTCCTCAGCTTTAGAGCTCATAAACAGGACAGTCTACGCGGAGAGCAGCCAGGCAGCACTGCGACCCATTGCAGACGCCCTCACGGCGTCAGACTCTTTTCTACGGGAACTGACTGATCTGCTGTCAGACACAGAGGTCACAGCTGGCAGGACACACGGCCTGAACCTGAGGAGTGCTACCGGCCTCCAACATCTGCAGGTAGTATCCAACAGCGATCGAACACTGACACATCTCAGATGAACAACAGACGCTTTGAAGTGTTTGTCTCACGTCTCCTGTGCCAGAATCTTCTCACTTTTCTAGAATTAGAACAGTCCGTGCTTCACTCCGAGACTGAAACGACTAAAGATATGATAAAGAGTATCACCAACATCTTTTTAGGCCTTAAGGACATGAGACAAGTAAGCAGGCATCTTTGATCATTATGTTTCTGTTGGACAGGGCTGAAATAAATGGAATTTGTTCAATTGTAGGATTTTGACCACCATGTAGCTCAGCTAGATGGCGCCAGACAGATGTTCTTTAGGAGGTTAAACGCCAACATCCACATGGCAAAGGTGGATGTTGTGACCAAAGCTGAGGAGCATGCAGAGGAGGCGTTTGAATCTGTCAACAGACTGTCAGCACACGTTCACCAGTGAGTAGCCAACGTGAACTCACATTTTACTTTACGCTTCTCCTCCATTTCATTCATGTGACGGTATCGTTCTCAAGGTAGATCGTTAAAAAAGAGAGTTGTATGTATGTGTGTCTGTATTTGTCTTTACATAGGTTTCATAATGCCACCAGCAGTACCGACCCGGCAACAGGTCTGAGTAAAGTACAGTATTACAACAGCCTCATAAACACCATGGGAACGGCAGAGAGGGCAGCAAATCAGTCCAATGTGGCTGCTGCTCAAGACTTTAAGGTAACACAAGTATGTTGTATGAAAAACTCAACATCTATTACATTAATGCTCATCACTGATACACCACGTGGAAATACTCATCAGTACGTATTGTGTGTATATATCTAACAGACTGGATGGATGTGTAGTACCATTTGTTTTGGATGACTCCATGTAATGTAAATAAAAATGTAACGTATATGCGACTTAGATCTGCACATCTTTACATTACAACTCCTGCTTTTATTTTTACCAGTACTTGTGCAGTTCTACAATATTTAGATGAATTTTAATTTGACCTTTTGTAGTTTCTCTATACTCTAATATCCACGTCCATCCTGTACTTGTATTGTTGGCGGAGCTGCTGTAACAAACACATTTGTCCGATTCTGAATGTGAAGGGGGGACGTCTGGTCACCAGGGCTGAAGAAGTCAAAGATTATTCAACTCGTTTATGGACTGAAGTCAGCAGCATTCAGATGGACCTTAGCGGTACTTACAAGGCGTCACGTGCCAACTAAAATACATTATTATTGTCTAATGATGAGTACGTGACACACGTTTTAATTTCTGAACAGTGCTTTCACATTCAGCTAACGTTGGAAAAGACACCGTGAATGAGCAAAAGGAGAAAAGTGAATCGCTGCAGAAGCACATTGAAACAATCAGAGCAAACCTCCAAAACGCCACAAGAGGTTGGTGAGACAAAGGAGATTAGACATCTTCCCTGCACCGCTGTATATCACACTGTCCTTTTCATTTCAGACGACACAAAAGTCCTGATAGAATCTACGACAACAGCTGCCTCTTCTTCCAACATCATGGCACACAATATCACAGAGAGAATGAAGAATGTCAGCCAGCAGCTGGAAAAAATCACGTTCCCAAACGTGACCATAGAAGACATGTTAGCCGACGCCGACAGAGCACGTACGTGTTTGATGGGAGCGGTTATTGAACTGTCAATCTGTTTGCAGTGGTTTTAAATTTCACAGAATGTGATGATGGGCAGAATCATTTACATTTGTTGTGTGCCCGCGTTTCAGTGAAGAGCTTGGACGCAGTCTTCCCTGTGTTGAGAAACAACCTTGCGGAAACTAAAATGCTCAGTAAGACGTTGCCTCCCAGTGCTAATATAAGCGGAAACATCAAGAGAATCAAGGATGTAATCGAGGAGACAAGAACCTTAGTTAAAGGGGTACGGTGATTCAGCTACCTCCTGCTGCCCTCTGTTGGTTTTGAAAGTTAAAACAAAATGAGGAAAGCTGCTCAGATCAGTTAGAAATTGTAAAGTTGAAATACAATAACCTGTCTATGCTTCCACCAAGTGGTCAGAAATAGTTACTGCTAATCTGACTCATCTTGTCACAGCTGACCCTCGCCACCACCTTTAACGGGAAGGGTCACATTGAGCTTCATCCTCCAAGAAACCTCGAAGAGCTGAAAGCATCCACAGCCGTCGATCTGCTTCTCAACATTCATCCACAACCCCCCCCGAAGGCTGCTCTTAGACCGAACCGACGTCAGGACAAACACAGGAGAGCCAACCTGTTTGTGTTCTACCTGGGCAACCGGAACGTGAGTTGACGTACAGACCCGTCGGTCGCTGTCAGCAGGAGGTGTTTTGACTTTCCTGCCCTCTGATCTCGTGTGTGTCAGGCCTCTGGGGACTACGTTGGGATGGCGATCAGACAAAATCACCTGGTGTGTGTCTACAAGTTGGGTGTTGAGGTCCATGAGGTTCGCACCAGTTTAAAACTGACACCCACCAGTGTGAACTCCTCAACCTTTGACAGGGTTGTTTTCCACAGGTACGAGTTCAACTTAATCCCTGCCTTAAAGTTTCCTCCTCAAAATATTAACTTGTGTGTCACAAACCCTTTGCAGATTTTATCAAGACATTGAATTCAACATTACAAAGAACTTCACGTCACAGAAGCCGGTCACCTACAATCCTTCTCATTTTTTACCCGTAACAATGAACGGCGTCCTCCAACTGGATCCAGACAGTGTCGTTTTCTATGTGGGCGGATACCCTGATGACTTCAAAGTAACGTCTCACTGCCTGTGTTTAACCCGATAAACCAACTGGGGGACTTTCATATAGTATAGTAACGTCGTATGTCACATTAAACAGCAGAACCTGGGCTAAGAGAATGTATAAAGGGTGTTGACATGACAGTGAAATGAATGATCAAAATCCGTGTGGCACTCACCACATTTCTGCCGCTGCCGCTGTGGTACTTTATGTTAAATGCACAAACAACCCCTCAAACGAAAGCAGACAGTCCACAGATTCCAAACACATCCTTCAAAGCATCTGCTACCTTAGTTTGAGTCCAATTATTCAAGTAGATGCCTGCATGTATTAAAATGATGCGTCAGTAGAAGGAAAGACATGATTCAGCTCATGATGTTAGTTACTTCATCTTCATCATCCCGTTTGGAGAAGTTCAGCTGGAGGGTGTATTATCAGTGTTTGAGCCAGAAATGATCAGCAAAAGCAAATTGGTTGTTTGGTACCTTGAAATTATTGTTGGTCATGACTTACTCTGTCCTTCTTGTTTTGAATCTTCCAGCCCCCCGAAACGCTGCGTTATGCCTATTTCAGGGGGGCCATGAAACTCTCCTACATCAACGACAATCCTGTTTCCTTGTTCAACTACAAACGTGCAGTCAATATGGACGCCAAGCAGTCGACGGCCTCGTAAGCGTTGTCAGCTGATAACTGATTGTTTTATTGTTGTAAAAAGTGGTTGACTAATGAATATTTTTTATAATGTTAATAATGTAATGTATAATGATGTGTGTTTTTTTTTTTTAAATCAGGATTCCACAGTTAGAGGTGTCTGATTACTATGACGGCACTGGCTATCGCTTGGCATTTCTAAAGGAACCACAAAAGCAAAAGAGAAGACTGTTCAAATTCCACACAAAGAGTCGAGAGGCAGACGCCTTGTTGTTCTACATCGGGAATGAAGTAGGATCAGCTGAGCCGGCCAAAGCACAGACAGTTGTTCAGCTCAAGATTCATTTTGTGTTTTATTTCTCGTCCAGGAGTCATTTGTCTGTGTGTTTGTCGAGCAAGGCTTTCTGGTACTTCGAGGGCAACAAGCAGGTCGAGCACTCAGAGTTCAGACGTCTGACAAAGTGTCTCTCTTTGTAAGATGGTCCAAATGTCCCATAATGCTTCAGAAGGCTCGTGTTTTTGTTCCATGTATAACTTGTTTACTTGTCTCAGGAGAACTATTTCGGAATCGTCGTTGCAGACAGGTTCACCGTGCACTATGGGAGAAAGCAGATCTCCACATCTCACATCCCAACAAATTATACAAGTTATTACATGGGGGGTCTGCCCACTGAGCTCCGGCGAAGGTAACAGCAGAGTCACATTAGCATTCACACACACTCATCAGATCGTTCCTTTTAATGTTTTTCCCCTGCCTCCGAACGTCAGACACAACATCACAGCTCCTCCTCTGAGGGGATGTGTGGATCATCTGACAGCTGACGCGCAGCTTGTTGAGTACAATACGACCGTTGGTGTCAGTGATGGATGTCCTGTCTCACTGCTGGTAAATGATAAAATTAAGATCAACAACAACAAAATAATAATGATAACAACAACAATAATAATAATAACAATTATTATTATTATTATTATTATTATTATTATTATTATTATTATTATTATTATTATTATTAGTATTATTATATTATATTATTATACTTCATAATAAATATAATTATTATATAGAGAGAATATCAGTTGAATAATGTTTCTGGTTCACGTAGGGTGTCCGCACAGCCACGCTGTATTCAGCTCTGTCTGCTGACTCCCTGCTTGTGTGGGACCAGACGGTTGAACAGCGAGTCTCTCTGGGCTTCACGAGCACAGAATCACACGGTGCTATTCTGAGCAGCAGTCCTCAGGTAAACTGCAGCTTACAGCATGGGACCAATATGGCTGCAAATTGAAGGGGAAAAGCAAAATATTGCTTTTCTGGTCTTCCACAGATGCCCCCCTCTGATCACACCTTCAGTCTTTCCCTGAACGATGGCTATGTGGTGTTCAGGAGCCGCGATCAGACCTTGGTGTCACACGAACGGTACAGTGATGGAAGATGGCACTACGTGTCTGCAGTGAGTCGGCCAACACGGTAGGTTGTGTCCTGTGCGGACAGATGTTTTTTAAATCACAATGTGCTGGTGATTGCCATGGCAACAGGTCTTCATGAACCACCTGTCATTCTCAGGTTGGAGCTCAGCATTGATAATGTGAATGTGATTGAGGGACAATCACCTCGTATCAGACCGGAGGGAGGAAATCTGAAAGACAGAAAATTCAGAGTCTGCGTTGCAAATGTTTATTCCAGGTTTGGAATTTTTGACAGGTTTGTTTTGTTTTCATGGCACCGTTCTGCTGTTGACACGCTTTCCCTGCGTTCCTAATTTTAATAATAGACACAGCCCCCAGAGGACTTTTATGATTGTGGATCTCAGCCCATTTTCCAAAAGCAGAGATATATATGTTGGACAGTGCAGTCTCCATCCCCCACCACCAACTGAGGATTTACCAGCACCGGTGATGAAAAGACCCCACAACCACAAAACTGTGAGAGTGTATATGTCATTGTATCTCCACCAGAGTCGGTGTGCATCTTATGTTCACACTCATTTACTCCACGCTCATTTCTGTCCTTCAGACTCAGGACGCGGCAGGTGTTAGACCGACACCGAGGTCAGACAGCTGGTGTGGAGGGCACCGTGGTGGAGTCCAGCTCTCTGACGCACACAGCTGGCTCAGTTTTATTCTGCCACAACAAGACCTGAATTACAGGTAACTGGGATGAGCACCGGACCCCTCTAGAGAGCAGTGTGTGAGATGACAGTGGTGGAAGACACTACTGGAAAAAAAAAAAAAAAGTTCAATGAATCAGCTCTGAACATAAATAGTTTTCTGACTGTCACTGAGGTGCATGAACCCGTTTTCCTCCTCAGAAGGGGAGTGTGTCTGGAAGTCTGACAACTTGTAATGACGTGTTATCCTTTAACACCAACAGCCTGCAGTTCAGATTTTAGTTTGACAAGCAGGTTGCAGTGTGCATGTGGAGAGGGAACAGCACTCCCCACCTCCTTCAGAGAGCGGGTGTTTCCAGTGTGTCTTCTCGGTGCAGGTTGCAGGTTATTAGGTGCCATCCCAATCGCAGTAGTCTTACAAATAGACATGAATCATCTGTTATCACACACTTTTCGCCACGTGAAGCATGTTGTTGGGTGTAAGCTGAAGAGGGAAGGTGAGAGCCAGCAGGGACACCACATCTGGGCTGTGTACCAGCTCACCAGCTCTCTATCGACACACGTACACAATTGTTTTTCTTCTTTTTTTTTTCTATCACAGGCCTCACTTCTCTCTCAACATCAAAACCAAGTCCTCCAAAGGGCTGATCTTCCACGTGGCGGGGAGAGGAGCCATCCCTCTGCTGGCTCTCTACATGGCTAACGGGAAGATCAAGATGTCACTCGGCCACAACAGAATCATCCACCACAAGGAGAAGAGCAACGATGGACAATGGCACAAAGTAAGTGACACTTTTGAATGAGTACTTCCTGAGTACTTCCTTCCTTATATCTTTGGGAAACTAACTAAATACTGCACATCTCAAAAATGCTCATGGACAAAAAACCTCATATTTCAAATGAAAAGTTAAAAAAATTCTCTCGACTCTCGTAAAAAAAATGTTATTAACCAGCCTTATCTGTTCCTAACGTTTGACTTTATGGAGGTCTGTAAGTCAAATACTACTTCTTGGACAGAAGTACAGAGACTGTGCTTGATAAAAAGTGTGACAGCTGGCCCGTGTGTTTGCAGGTTGAGTTCAGTGTGGAGCGAAACACCTTCCATCTGCTGGTTGATGGGATCCGTGTGACAGACGGTCATCTACCGAACAGTGAGGGATCATTGTTGGACCTCCACAGCCACGTGTATCTGGGGGGTGACCTGCTCAGCACAACCACTAAAGTCAGCACCAAAAATGTCAACTATTTAACGCCTGTGTTCCAAAGCCGGCACACGTATTGACTCTCCTCGTCCTCACACAGGGACATCAAATTCCCATGGACAGTATCATCGGCTGTGTACGGGATTTCCACCTGAGTAGCGTCGCGGTGGGGAAACCTCACACGCGCCACAGAGCTTTACCCTGCTTTGATGAGCTGGTGGAGATGGGGACATTTTTCGCCGGCGGTCACATCATCTTAGGTTGGACACCTCCAGATTCTTGACATACTGCGTCCAAGTAAATATTCATCTCAGTTATATATCTGTGTTGTAGATAACTACCTCACTGTTGGCCCTCACTTTGTCTTGGCCTTCGAGATGCGTCCTCAACACCTGACAGGTCTTCTCCTCCACGCCTCAAGTGACAAAACCAGCCTTAATGTTTTCCTGATGGAAAGCAAGGTAACATTTCAGTCTTAGACACGATGGACGAACACGGCCGATCGGATGAACGTAAGAAGGAAAACCTGCTTTCTGCCAGGTGAGGGCGGTGGTGAGTCACCGCAGCAGTGCAGTCAGCGTCTCAGTGAGCCCGCACGACCTCTGCGACGGGAGGTTTCACAGTGTTACAGGTACGATGTTTGCATACGTAATCGAAGCTTTAGAACGACCAACTCGAGCGTTGCTGCACCTTGTCGTTCAGTGTCCATACAACCAGAGGTCATCACGCTGACTGTGGACGACGTGTCTGAGCAGAGAGCGAGCCCCACCGTTCCCGCCTCAAAAAAACTCCACATGCTCTACGTTGGAGGTAAAACCATCACACACTCCGCTGGATGTATTCCCATCCTCAATGAAACAGCACAAACCTGAGGCTTATTTGTCTGCTTCCCTCCGTTCAGGGATGACGAGGACAAACCGAGTCCCTCTGTTCTCACCGTTCATAGGCTGTTTGCGGAACGTGAACGTTAACGGCCGACGTGTTGCATTAGACGCAGAATCCACAGTGGTCGGTCAGGTGAACATCAACAGATGCCCTTCAAACTGACACGTCATCGTGGTCTGGGGGCTACAGTCGGATGATCCATTGTTTCCACTGGACACAGTGAATAACATTTGAGAGGCATCCTTTAGAAATATAGATATTTTTTGCATGAATGGATGTTAAAGTGTTATAGATATATTGGAAGAAAGAAATCCTGAAAGTGAAATTCTGACGTACTTCACCAGGAACAGTTTCATTAACTGTGTAAATGAAAAGAAAAGTCACAGTCAATTTAGCTTTTTGATTAAAAGAATTATGAAAAGCACCGGTGAAACACACTGACAAGACTGGGAAGAGGGTTTTGCTCTTTGGAAATGATTAAGTTTAAATGTCTTCTGTGGAAAAACAAATCCATGGTGTGTAACATTCAGATGTTATTTGTACGTGATTTATTTTATTCCACAACAACTTTGTAAAGAAGAAATGAATATTTTCTGCTGTCAACAATAACAGATAATGTTTTGGTAAATGATTGCATCCGCTGTGACTTGTTGACTGATTACACATTCATTACCCATTGTGAGGACTGATCCAGCCAAAGTCAGACACTACAAGTCCAGGTCATTCGGGGGTTTTCTTTGAGGTTTTTGTTTTAAGTGGGTTGAGTGGAAACCAGTAATCACAAATCATGATTCTAGAATAAACAGCCGAGGCCCTGGTGTTGAACCCTCTCCTCAGCCACCCGGTGAAGGAGGCTCCCCCCGACCAGTCAGATCGTCGTTCTGAGCTTTGCCCTACCTTTGGCGGCAGTCCTGACCAGTCACATTGGTCTTCTATGTGATGCAAATGTTGGTCAGTTTAGACTTTATTCACATTTACCATTCAACCTAAACGCGGTGAGTGACTCAGCCTTCATACTTGTTGTTTCGTGTGTGCCGATATTCGTGTGTTACAGTATCTAATGGGCTGAAGCACTCACAAGTTTAGTTTGGAATCTGTTTCATAATTAGTCACCAAAAACCCTCAAAATGAAACAAGTATAATAGATCGATCCATCAGTGTTTAATGTCCCACTGAAACAACACCCCCATTAGCCTGACTGACCTTTAAAAGCTTAGAAACCCTTTTCATTACCAACTGCCTTTCTCTGAACTTCAAAAAACACTTGTTAATGCTGCAGCAAATACTGCTTTCTACTACCTACCTGCTTGTTAACATGCTAAAAAGTAAAAAATTGAAATTTGCAACTAAGCTCTGACACCCACTAGATTTTGTGAACACTGTTAAACCACCATGTTGCTGAGATGCGGCTTCTGAGAGCTGGAACTGTCCAAGGTTAATGCTGCGTGAGCTTCAATTGGATCGACAATGTACCTAGAACAATTTATTTTCACAGGTTGAAAGTTGCCTCACATTCCAAACACATGAATGAATACACTGGAGTGTTTCGAGTTTCAGTAAAATACGATACTACAGCTTCAGCGCTTCAATTCTTTCTCCATATTTACACAGCACGTCGTTGATCCCAACCAACCTCAGGACCCGTACACACACATTAGTCTGTGAGGTAAACACGACAACACAACAGCAAACAAAAGGCTAAAATCCGAATAAAAAGGTAGTTTTAGTGTAACGTTCATACAGAAAAACGTTTTATAAAGTTGTATTAAGTCTCATTTATCTGCAAGGAGAAATCAGAATCACCCTTTTATGGACTGGTTTAGTGAAGATGCAGAGACGCAGACAAAGGTAGAATGACATGAGGTCACTGACAGGAATATACAGTTTGGGTCAAAATATTGTTTGAACATTTAAAAAAAAACAAGACAATAAAATCCCTCTCATGAACTGGCATCATGAACAGAACACAATCTGGTCTTAGCGTAAACATATTATGGAGCAAATGTATAAGACAATTCAGTGGATTATTGAGTCATACTGTGTGCACAGTTTCACTGTCGGAATGTAGATTAAGGCCACACAGTTCAAGTCCACAGTGTGCATATTACTCTTGTTATTTGTCAAGTTCTCAGCTTCTCTGACAGAGCAAACTGTGCAGGAAGTGTCCATTAGTAAATGTTCGGCAGATGGCTGTAATTCCTGTCCCAGTACCCACCAGAAAAGAGCCAGTCCTGGGAGCTGGTGTGAGGGTTTGACCCCTGCTGGAACCACCTGGAAAAACCAACAATCAGACACTTTCAGTCAGACCCTCCGTCGAATAAATCTGAAGGAAATCAAATGGAATCTGAGGTGCTTCATTGAAGGTGTTTTGAGTCATTTCCATGCAAGCGTGCAAACCAGTTCTATCAGGTGCCACTAAGTGGAGCCGCCATGCTGGTGAGAGAACGAGCAGATTCACAATCGCAACAAAAACCCAAAACGACCAAACAAATGGAGGACATTTAAAGATGCAGCTATAGGGGATAAAAGACTGTTGTGGAAAACTACAAGGACGTGATCACACACACACACACACACACACACACACTTGAGCGTCTCTCGGTCAGCCGCTAACCTCGGGCCAAGAGCTGCACTCCTGAACAGCAACGCGAGCAATGCAACAGAAAACACATGTAAAGAGAAAATTAAGATTTAGTTTGGACATTTCAGATAATAATGTTATAAAAAGAACAGAAAAGAATATGACAATGTCAACAAAGACTGAAAAATAGACCCAATAAAGAACTGAACCATATTCAGCCATCGACTGTTGATTTTACGCCTCAATATTTATCCTGAATAGACACACCAACTGCCAATCGGTGCGCCAAATCTCCAAATAAAGGGCACTGTTATCTTTTACAGATTTCCAAAATGTTGGACTGCTCCTTTAAAAAGAGAAAAAGGACTTAGCCTCTGTGAAAAACGCATATAAAGTAAAAAAGAAGATAATGAGCGCTGTCTCACTTCATGAACTCCAAATATCAAATGTTGCTGTTTTTGTGCCCAACGTGGCCTCAGATTGATTAGTTCTTTCAGTAACAACGGCTGCGAGCACATTTAGGTCACAATTAAAACCTATTTGCATACGTTCTTGAATGCCTGTGGTGAAAAGCAATTTGGAGAGAAGAACACTAGTCCACGTTCATTAAAAACCTCACCTCGTCTTCCACTCTTCATCTGATTTGGAGCGGTTTTTACGAGCAGCTCTCTGCTTCTCCTCCAGTCTTTTTTTCTCCTCGCTGGCGAGGTCTGTTTAAAGAACAGCAAAGTGGCGTTTTAGACTGCAGTGGGGGAGTTTTGTTTTTTTTTCTCCTCCTTTTCACTAGTAACTGCAGCCTCGACACCAGTGCTGGTGTTGAAAATAGATGTTAAATATGGCAAATATGGTAAATAAGGTACAAATAAGTGCACTGACGGAGCCGGGCGTCTATGTTGACATTCACAAACACGATGATGTATTGATTGACTGCAAAAGGCAAAAATGAAATTTCATCCTGCTGCAGCTTCCACATGAAAAACTGATGAAACACAAGTTGACTTTTATTGTGAGGCCGTCACAGCAAAGTTATTATGTTTGTCAGCGAGCCCAACAACTGACTGCGGTTGTTAGTCATCCACAAAACAAGACAATGGTCATTTTTGTCAGCGTCTGACAGCGTTTGAAATATTGGGCAGTAATGGAAGAGATGAAAAACTGCTGGAGACGGGCTGCAGCGACCATCAGAGAAGCGTCTTTGTAGACGAAGGGAAAATGCAAAGACTCAAAGTGATGAGCTGCAACATTACCGATGTCTCCGTTCTCCATGGCTCTTATGTCCGGCCTCCTTCTGCAGTCTGTCTGCGGAATGACTCCCTCCATCTCCTGACGCAGCTCGTTGAGCTGCATCGCGAATGATGTAAAGCTGTACATCTGCAATGGTGGCACATGTTCAAGTTTGCACGTGTCACATCGTGGCTCTGATCAACGCTGACAGCGCACGGGAATCCGTCTGACCTGGGCAGAGTTGGCCGGTCTGGGAGCGATTCTCCACAGGAGCTGGCTGCCAGGAATCATCTCCACGGTGTCTGCAGCCGGGAAAGGAACGTCCTCACCGCTGCAACCCTGGAGCAGCAGGAGGCAGAATACCAGTCAGGTTCTCATTCCAGCGAGCTGTGGCAGTCATTCGTCAGTGCAGCGTAAACTGAAGCGTCTTGATCAGATTGGCAACAGGAGGACGGGATTCTTTCATGTACGGTGGGAAACAGTTCATACCGGTTTGCTGCCTCTTTTGTCTTCTGCCCCTTTTTTGTCACTTCTCTTAAACGCTTCCAGGGCAGCGGGATCGATTACGTACAGACACTCTGTCCACTTCCCATAGAGAGCACACAGCTTCTTTTTGCTGTGAAACACACACACACACACACACGAACCAACGTAAAGATAGACCAACAGGGAAGAAATCAAAAAACACTTTCATAAAGGGTCTAAAGTGTTTATTACCTCCACCAAGGAGGTTACGTTTATCTGTCTGTTAGCAAAAAACTCAAGTTATGAACAGATTGGAATGAAATGTTCAGTAAATGCTGCTAATGGACCAGGACCAAATGATTAAATGTTGGTCGTGTTCTAGAACCATCTGGATCCAGGAATCTGTTGAAGGATTCTTTATTGTCACATAGGGACATTTTCAGCATCTGTGTCTAGAACTCCACAGCAGCAGCAGTGGACTGTCTCTGTGGACCAGTGGTTAGTGGGTCTGGGGGTTAGAGTCCACCCAGGGACGGAGGTTTGGTTTATATTTTACTATTGAAATAAAATAGCAAATGAAGAACAAAAAGGGGAAAAAAATGGAGCTCAGAGGTCATGATTGGTGTAACCTGGTGTCTATAGATTTTTTTAATAATTATTTGACCATTTGTGACAGAGTCATGTTTTGATGAACAATGGATTTATTAGAGAAGATAAAAGGAATGGAGGACGATAATATCGGGTGGGAACGAGCTGTTTGGTGGAGGTCTGAGATCTCAGAGTGCTTTTATAGTATTCAGTAATTTCTCAGGCAGCACCACCCTGACCTCTGACCCCTGCCTCTTATCAGTGCCATCTATGTCTTATATACATGATATATCTACACGTGTTAATATCGCCCGTTACACACTCCACCTTGTACTTGTAGTCATGCTCAGTCGTGCAAGCCCGCTGAGCAAACGTTGTGGAATCATCAGTGCCTGTCCTCTATCTTTTAGAGAACCATCTGCTGCATCTTTCTTTTCGTTTTGTTTTTCTTATCTGCCTCATTGTCATGCTCGCTGCTCTTCGCTCAGTTGAATTTTGTAAATTTAATTTCGTACCACGGCCCTCGGTGACTTATTAACTGTGTGAATTGTTAATTAATAACTTGCATGCTGATTGCATTTATTAATGGCGTCTGCCTTCACACGTGCCGTTTGAGTATATTTAAATCTCCTGACTAAATGTGCTGTGGTATATTGTTTGCACTTTGGGAAGTGTGTCGTTCATCTCACACTGGGGGAAATATATATATTCTGTCAGTGTTTCCGACCCTCACAACGTACCAGAAACTAAGATTTGATGAATTGTGAACAGTTGCCCATCTGTCGATAACCGGGCAGAGCCAGTCTTGCTGTTTTTATCTGACTCCAGTCTTTTTGCTCAGTGAACCAGCTGCTGGTCACAAGCTTTAATCCAACAGAGAGACATCCATGTAAATTGTACCTTTTATCCAGAATATACCCTTCAACCTTGTGTAGTTCTTTGCCAAAAAGCCCACACGGTTTGAAATTCAGCCAGCATCGGTCTCCAGTTCTGCACAAAAACAGAAAATAATTACACGCTGAGTTCCCCTTTTCTTGTCGAATAAACTTCCTCAAAAAAGACAAGCGCTTTTGGCAAAACACTGAAAGAACAACAAGCACAGTTGTTGCACACGCTTTCATCTACATCGCTTACCTGTGGTTTATTATCTCCACATTTCCATACTGCTCGATCCACAGCTGCCCTACAATTATGTTGTGAACGCAGCATGTAGGATTTGTCCACGTGTACGCTTCGTTGTACCTGGGGAGAAAATTCAGGGCTGAATGAGAACGCACACATCCAAAAAAGGACATCTCTCCCACGTGCTCATGACGAGCATTCAGCTACTTACCTGGGCAGCTCCAGCGTGATGAGGCCTTTCGGCTCAGCTTCCACACTCTTGCCCCAGAACTTGAGTTTGGGGTAGATGGATCCATGAAACACAAAGTCTTTCTTCAGGCCCTCAGCATGAAAGGCGCTGACTGGCGGGTGGTGGCTCACTTGTTCCGAGATGAGTTTGAAGCCCAGATCCTCCCTGTGACCAAGACAGAGAAAAAGACTCAAAGAGGAAGAACGAGCACAAAGCTACTTCGGCCGGTTCCGACATTTATCACCTGAGTTCTAATCCCTCTTACCTGACCAGCTCATAGGTCTCTCCCAGCAGGGGGTTGAAGGGTTTACCTGTCCTCTCCCACTGGGCGGCCACAGCGGACACTGCAAACGCCGCCACACACTGCCAACAGCAGATTAAAACACACTCCCAATCAAACCCTCCATCCTCAACGCAAACACATCCTCATCCCATTAAATGTGGCTGAATTTTGTGCAATTATTCATAATGCATTTAATGACCAGGATGTTCCAGAGCACATTACCTTCATCCTGTCAACAGAGTCTGAGGACATGTTGGCCTGGTGGATGAGGTAAACATGCTCCATGTACTCGGTCAGACGCTGCAAGAAGCTCAGCGGCTCGTTGAAAATCACTGGCATCGCAATCTTGGAGAGTTCCTGCAGAAGACACGAGGAGAGAAAATAAAGTCAAGATCAAGACGAGATGTTTTCCACATGGAATATTCATGGTGATTATTTAAAAGACACATCAGAGTATCGGTCGGTCGGCCGGCCGGTCGTGTGTAAGTACTGTATTTGACAACGAGGTCAGAACAAGCAAAAGCTTTGGGAATCCTCTGGATCATTTGTAACCTGAACAATCATCAGTGTGAAAGGTTACTGAGAATAGTATTGGAATTCATAACCTGACCAGTATATTTGTGGGATGTTATCATATTTCTTTGATACTGTCTGTGTAAACACGAGTCAGTTTGTGATATATGTTCTATGGCTTATGTCAAAAGTACAATTCATCTGTTGTGTGTTGGCAGCTCACATCAATGGATGACAACTGATTAATCGGAAATTCATGCATGACTACTTTTAATCCTGAAGTACATATTACAGTACAGCCAATATATATTGATTAAATGTTGCTACTGGATTTTATTTTGCGTATGTCTGTATTGACCCTCAAATCGATGAGTCGATGACGCTGTGAGATGAAAAAAAAGAAACCAAATCTCACGGTGATTCCACCCAGACTGACACATGTAACATGCTGAGTGAGGCACAGACATTCTAAGGACACCTGTAGGACTTTTAGGACTCATCCGGGGACCATGTACACATACAACCATGCAGTATCTCACCATCCCGATGCAGTTCCTCAGAATACTCCAAATACTGAAGTCATTTCTTGAAAACATTGGAGCAGGTAAGCTGGTCCTATAACAACACACAGGCATTAATTACACCGTTGAAGTCGCACAAGTCGTTAAGGTTTGTACGACACATGATGAATCACATGAATCAAATACATCAGTAATTAAATCTACTTCGACACTGACACGAACTTGACCAGACGCCTTTGTTTGTATACTGTCAGACATTTAATAACTGTCGCTGTCATCTCTTATTTAAGTCCGTCTACTCAACAAAGCCAAGCAACGTATTGTGTAACACAGTGAAACAAAGCCCGGTGAAACAATCAACACCGGTATCAAGGGGGGTCAGCAGCTTTAATCCATCAGCCACCGTGTTCATTTATCACTGCCGGCCCGCCGGTTCAGACAACTTCAACGACTTCATAGCTTCAGTCTAAAACAGTAGGTGTGTGTATACAGCAGGAAACCCATCAAATCCAAACTGATAGTCCGCTGGTGTCACCGGGATCATCATGTGGACTGATTATAGTGTTGCACGGTGACCTTATCAATATTTAACAGCTCCAACACGGAGCTCGGCCTTTTCAGCACTAGTCTTTCTGCTGCCTTTAAACGTCTGAATTATTAACGATGCTAAGGATAATTGAGAAAGCAGAGCTCTCAGAGCAGTTTGGGAAAATAACAGCGTCACGTATGTATCCGTAGGATGAATTACGGAAACAATAAGTCAGGTGTCAGTAGACGGGCTTTTGAGTGTGATGAATAAAAGCGGCCGGGTTCAGCGGCACAGTTAAGAAGCTGCGGGGGCCTACGGATGCTGCTGACCTATACTCAGTGATTCCGTTGGGTTGTGTCTCTTCCCTGTTGCCATGGTGATCCTCCTGCAACATGCTGCTGGGGCTGCTGCAATGGCTGCTAAACACAACAGAGCCGTCTTCGTCCTCCTCAAAAGAGTGGCTGGCTACCGTCTCAAAGCCGCTCAGGGAGAGCTCGGAGTCTGACTCTGGGGTGGAGGGACATACAAAGACAATTTACAAAAGAATATTTTCTAAACTGGTCGTAATTGTATGTGTTTTATCAGTGTCAAAATGCATGGTGTGTGGATATGACTGGTATGAAAACAGTACGTCCAGTAAAAAATAAGACATGTAAGATCTACAACCTTTCCACAACTAGAACCTCCACTGACGGCGCTAATTTTGTCTTTTAGCTGGATTATTCAACAACTACCTGACTGATTTTAGTAAGAGACACACTTTTACTGCTAAAACAAAACACGTTGGCTGGGTCTGCATGTTCTCCGTCCGCTGATTCCGCTTACGGGTCGCGGCCGTGCTGGAGCCGATCCCAACTGTCATGTCGTCTGTGTTTATGTTTTTTTATCTCTGTAATGTTTAATATTTGTCATATATGAGTCCTGTCACGTGACTACGTCTCCTGTGTGAATATATTCACCATCATGTAAAAATGTGAGCAGATCTGACATTCACATCTATATTTTCATTTCTCTATATTCAGGCTTCATGTGTGTTAGAGCTACGTGAGCAGCAGAGACACAAAGGTCGCAACAACAGAGTTGAAAAGTACATATGACACAAGGACAAATACCAGCACAATTCGCTGTCTAATGTCCACTTGCGACAAAAACTCTTCAGCCAGACCTGTTTTTTTTAATGTCACTGTTTTAGAGGCAACACGCGAGCAGCGTGAACCTACCAAAGACAGAGGCCTATAGGTGAATGACAGTACAGAGTTTGAACGGGAGAATCCACGGCATCTCCTTTGCTTTGCTTGTCAACTCACCAGAAACAGCGTCGTGGAATTCATCCTCACTGAAGACGCTTCGCTGTGACGAGCCCTTGACAACGGATTGCTCAAGTTCGTGGTGCTCTGTGGCGAGTGTCTGCAGCGCTTCAGACAGGATCTTATTCTTCTCCACCTCCAGCTCCAATTTCACACTGCGCACCTGAGCTCGTCACACACACACACACACACACACAGAGATACACAGTAATCACGTACAGAAACAAATAAACCAACATAAATTGGACTTGCCCATGTTAAAACCACTCGCTCGGTAGAAGTTACAATGTCACCTTGACTTAATACAAAGAACAGAAAATGGTGAGAGTCTTTGGTGGCAGCGCGCCTGCAAATAAACAGCATGACTGACAGATCCTCCCCTCTGCACTGTCCTCTCATTATCAGACCCACACAGAGACAAAGAATTGGAGCAGAGAGGAATTTATCGGTAATGGAGGACGGCTGCCTTGAGGTTGCTGTCTCAGATGGCTTTGCCACAGAACATGATTCCTGACGAGGAGAGGAGATCAAATGACACAAATGGACTTTGATATTAACTATTAGCCGAGTCGTCCTTTCAACAAACAGCTGCTCATTTTTTCACCTTTCCAGCAAATTGTCATGGTGACCATTTAGAGCCGGATGTTGTGTGATAACAAGAGGGACAATGTGTTCAGTCCAAGAACAAGATGTAAAGTTATCATCCTGAACATGTCAGAGCAGACGGGGTCAAGTGGGTGTATTACGTCGGATGACAGACCGCTGTGATGTAGCGCTATCCTGATCTTTGCAGCGTTTGCGTCCATAGGTGGTGCACAAGTGCAAAGCGGGGGAGCAGCAGGGGCAAGAAGTGATTCACTATCTTTCCGTTCCAGAAGAAAGAATACAATCCTGTCTGCTCCATCCACACTTTGTGGCATCATCTGCCGACTGAGATACAGTCGTTCCTATTGAGACAGGGCCTATTCATGGTGAGCTCGGAGACTCCATGTGCCTTTTATCGTGTACTCTCTGTGTGCACGTCACAGTTCAAAAGGTGTGAACGCTGAAAGCACCTCACGGCTGGACAGTTGACATGTTTGACAGACTGGGCGCATCAGCAGCACATCACCTTTGTTAAAAACAATCATGACCTGAGTTACTGTGGTTAAAGCGTTGGGTTTTTAGAATGAAACAGTGGATCTTACTGGATGTTTCTGACATTTCAATCTGTACAACTTCAATTACATGTCTGACCTCTCAAGAGTTCCTTCATCGCTGCGTATCAGCTTCAACAATCTACACACAGTGATGAATGTTCCCTGTGATGTGACATTTTAGAAAATTACTTGACTCAGTAATCATTCTTTTTAACTTTCATTGAAAAAAAAAAAATCTTTGTGTTTAAATGCTGGTAATCTAGGCCTGGCGTTCGAGGCTTCAAAAGATGATGGAAATCAAACATGGCCTCTTTGATATACTAGTAAGTAATTTTATGCATCATGTGCGCCGACTGCTTCCAAGAACAGATGATGATCAGTGAAGCAGACACCAACAAACACTGTTCCCAGTTGGATCGACAGTCGTGTGCTGCTGTGTGTGTTCACGTCTGCTGCTGGATCAATAAATGACGCCCACCTGGTTCTGCCATCGATTACAACCAGCACCAGAACTTCCCTTCCAGACAACACCATGTTACAGTTTACAAACATTAAATCCAGCATTAAGATGATTCTAAGCATGAGTGTGTCACCCTGGGATGATGACATACATTTACTGGCCAAACACATCTGTAAAAGACCCATCGGGGTACTGAGGATGCTGTCTCATCCTTGTTTTGTGCTACTTCCTCTGAGAACACTGTGCACATTAGACTGTGGGTGATTGGACTGCTGAGGATATGCAGGTGTATTCATGTCAAAACAGACTGGTGGAGGATGAAGATGTAATTTACTTTAAATGCTAAGGACACCTTGGGCAAGTTACATACATGTCATATGGAGGGTTTTTAAACATTTTCTCTAGATGTTTCTGTCCCACTTAAGCATCGTTTGTCTGGTGCTGTGTCTATGTGCTGCAGAGCTTAGAACCAGTGAATGAAACCCCTGATGACTCACTGCTGTCTGCTACAATATAAACCCAGTGTAATCTCAGTCCTTTCACACTAACAGCTTAGCTGAACTACATTTGAGTAGTTAAAACAATGCGACAGGCCTCCAGCAGTGAACAATGGAAATGGAATTTATCATACAAAGTGAATTATCATCATGTAAACACTGCGTTAGTCGGGGGTATATGAATAAAGATATACAGTATTATACGAATGTAGCGCAGGGATTTCACTTATCACAAATACCATCATCATTCGTTTTTGCTCCTGGAGGAATGCAATCTGAAGGTTGAATCTATTGAATCACACATAAAGGAAATCCAGCTGACAGCTTATAATCAACTTCAAACTGAGATGTTTTTCCTAAAGAGATGTTCTGGAACTTTCTCAAACAACTAATTTTGTTTTTTATATCTCTTTTTTTTTGTGTGAGGGTCATGGCCAATACAGATCCTTCTGGATAATCTGCATTATGAGTATCAACAAACGTGTTTACACGCTCTTCTTATTTTACACCAGCAGCAAGTCCACATTTGCATATGGAGACTGTACTGTGTTTCTGTGGAGAAAATGCTCTTAATTTCTGATAGAAAAAAAGAAAAGCTTTGACGCAGAGCTGAAGCTCACAAAGAAGCAAATACTTACTACTTCCTGTCTGGAGAAGAGGCTGAGACACACACTGAGGTTGGAAGCCGTCTCACCAGACAGCTCACAGATCTCCTGCATTTTCTGCACTATGGTGGGCGGGAACCCTGAAGGAACAAACCACAGTTGAAGCCAGGGTGAAAAAAGTATAAGAGGACAAGCCACAAGTTCTGCAACAGCTGACGTGCTCTTCATGCTCTTGATGTGCTGAGACATTCATTTCAATTTATATTAACAGCAATAATAATAATAATAATAATAATCACAAATAAATACGCTTAAGGACACATTTCTATTACGGACAGCTCTTATCTGTGACATACATTAGAATACACATTTAAATTCAAATTCACTATGTTTTACTTTCTGCCAGCGCATCACTTTTCAGCTCCGCCAGGAACGCTGCCACCTCCTTTTCCAGTTTCTTATGGCTGGTGTCCGCTGCCTGGTTTCAGAGAGGAGAGGAAAGTACACATGAACGAAATCTGTGCAGGGTGGGAGCCGGGTTCCTCTTCACACAAAACACTGACTATCATTGTGCAGACATGCTAATTATTGTTTTGTTTTGTTTTAAAGCCACCTGCAGTGAATCTGTTAGCTGCCCGAGTGACATCACGTCCTCCTCCTCCTCCTCCTCCTCGCTGCCCTGCTCCTGTGAGCAGTAGTGCGTGCTGTAAGCTGAGTGCTCCTCCACAGCGTCCAGCCAAATCTGGAGGACATGGACCATTGCACACAAAATAATCAGACATCAGAATCCTGAACAGAGCCTGATCATGCAACGGTTAGTTGTATGTCCAAATATAGATACTTCCAGTATCCAAAATGAATTGGATTCTCCATCAGCTCTGAACGTGGACCCACTACCATCATTATCATCATCATTATCATCATCATCAGGCGTCTCCGTTATAATCACACGTGTTAGTTAACAACACATCCCTGACACGTACAGGTAGCAGATCACAACCCAACGTTATCTCAGATTATTGGAGATAATAATATGCCCTTTAAAGCTGCATCTCTCTGAAGCTGTGTTTCAGTTAATGGTGCAAATGTTAGCATACATATTTGTAATTACCCATAGCGGATCAGCTGTGTTTGATATCTAATGAAGAAAATTACATTTTCATCAAATTGACATTACTAAATTATGAATTATTTCACTGAGACACTTCCAGGTTGGAAACCAACTCTGGTGTAACTGGAGAATGTGAACATTTAGAAAAGTTTAGGCCCACTGACGCAATCTCAATTGAAATCAAACTGTCAAACAAAAGCTGAAAAGGTGAATCACTCATTATTGACAGAAAAGTCCAACTGAGCCACACAACTCTGAGGTGACAATAACAAATTGATCTGCAAGAAAATTTAAGAGGGGAAAAAAAAAAAAAATCAAACCTACTTTTCTCGTTGCCTCTGGGTCATTTTTTGGCAACACTTTGAAGTGATGCACACTGTCATCGAAGCACTTAAGGGTAAAAAGGCAGTTATCTTTCGCTCGGATCTGAAAATGAGAAGATAAAAAACAGCAAGGAGAAGGTGAGAAGGTGACGCTTTTCTGTTTTTCAGCTCTGCGATTAAAAAGGGATTATCAGCATTAAATCTTGTCTTACCAAGCAGTGAGCATGTGTGAGGGACTTACAGCCTTGCCTTCTGACATTAGCAGCTGCATCAGACCTTCGGAGAGAACAGTCATTTATTTATTTTTTGACAGACGACTAATTTTCAGCGGAGGAAAGCGTCTTTCTTCTTTTCTTATCGCAAACATTGTCACCTCCAGCGCCTTGCCAATAAAAAACATCTGTTGAGATCCTCTGAGGCGTCTGATTCAAGGAGGACAGCCAGAGTCAGAGAGGACACCTACTGTTTCGAGTACCAAGACAAAACCCCGTCCTGGAGGACGACCCAGCAGGAGCGCCAGCCAAAAAATCTGGAGCTCTGCAGGATGACGAGGGAGAAAAGAATCAGTGGTCTGATTTGAGGTTTGGATTTTAATGGTGGCTGATAGAACAACTTGAGAAAAACGAATTCATCATCACTGCACAGCAACACATCACAGGTGCAGCTGAAGTGAGTTATTCTTGGATTTGTTCTCCAACGGTGGTTTTCTGTGGTAAATTCAGCTTTTCACATTTTCAAGAACCTACACGAGCACCCATCTGAAAATCTTCCTAATCAGCATGAACTGACAAATCAGAGATCACTGAACTACTAAATATTCAGTACACAAACACTTCCTTAAAGCCAATAATGCTCTGTTTCTGTTTGCAGCTATCAGCTAATAATAAGTCTGAACACTGCACAGGTCTATTTTTTGACCCATTGATCAATTAAGAAAACACTGGTCCTTGGACACTCATATTAATGATCAACATTTTCTTCATTGTATTTGTTAGAGCTGCACGTCTGATGATTGATTGATGATGAGTGTGTTTCACGTACAAGTTATTCATACAAACACACTCAAACATGTTTGCAGATTATTAAATGAACTTTATGACGTCTCCATGTGTTATGAACCTCAGTGGGATTCATGTGATCACATCACAGGTTGGAGTGAAAATAAATTCACTTTGGAATGGTGGACTAACCACAGTGCTAATTTTCACACAATATTTACTCTCAAAAAACATAACATCTCAATAAAGGTGCAACGACTGCATGTTTTTCAAATTACACATTTAAAAGCATTCATTTCTTGAACGCAACACTAATGCTCCACCAGGACAAAGGATGCTTACATACTGAGGAAGAAAGTGAGAATTAAGCTAATGGAAAGTCATTTATAAGACTGTGTATGCAACATGTGATTAAAATAAAGATAAATGAACAACATCATTGAAATTGTACATCTACTTTTAGTGTAAAACTCTTTTTGCTGACTGGTTAGCTCTAAAACACAAGACTCAGACTTCACCTTCCAGAGAAGTCCCTCATACTTCTTGACATGGCGGGTCATTTCCTGCAACGAGCACAAATGAGGAACATGAGGAAAGAAGGAAAAACAACAAAAAAAAGAAGTCTTTTTCCTTTTACGGAAGGACTCACTCTGTGAAAGTTTCCCTCAAGCAGATGCATCATTGCTGTATCACTGGCCAGGTCACACACCATCTGGCCTAGAAATCACAGACACACACAATCACATATGTGCAAAGAAAACACATTTCTATTTATCTTTAAAGGGGTGTAAACTAGAATTGTCCCAGATTTGGCACACTGGTGTGTACTTGCAGTATCAGGAGGGTATAAACAATTCATTCATGACTGGTGGCTCCAGCGGTCAGACGTTACCCTTTTTGTTTTTGATGTCTGGGCGAGCGCCACTCTTAAGCAGTTTCAGGGCACATTGCTTCTGTCCTCGATAGGCTGCACAGTGCAGCGGCGTGTTACCCAGCAGGTCTGTGCAGTGGATGTCTGGTGGCTTCTTCAGGCTCAGCTGTAGCGAACACGCAGGAAGAAAGACAGCACAGATGGTTTGGCTGCTCGTAAATGTGCTGCTTGTCATTTAATATTCGGCGGTGAAATGACGCATGACACATCTGGAACAGTTGCAAAAGCTTTCCAAGGTTTCTGCAGCCGAGCTTGATTCCTGGCCTTTTGTTTGTGTTTCAGAGAAGACTTCCGGATGATAATGTTGTCGTCACTAAGCTCCAAAAAGTGTGACTTGCTCTGGATTTCTCTGGCGTGGCGGAGCAGCTGCCGTGCAAAATTCATACTCATTGTCAATGGAAAGCACAAAGCATGCTGGGAGACCTGCCAGCAAGGGCTGCATAACTAATCAAGACGCTCTTGAAATTGGATATAGAAAATCCAAACTGCAGAAGAAGAAGAAGAAAGTTGAACTATGTGGTGTGTGGGGGGGCTACAGGGAAGCTCTCTCCTACAAATCCGATTCTCCTGACGAGGAATATTGTCAGTCAAATGCAAAACTGATCATTCACATTCAAACGTATTATCGCAGTTGCAATGTCAGTCAGAATACGTAATTTTATGATACATAGACAAGAGGAGTTGACATTCAAACTGGTCACATGAAGCTGCATCACAGCCAACTTTCAAACCAGCAGCATGGAGGACAAGCAAAGATGATAAGTGTATTGCAGGTGATAAACTAAGTTACTTTCGCACCTCATCCATGACAGAGATGCTGTTATTTTGGCAGTGGACACTCCACTCTGGTTCTTCTTCTTCTCTAATGTCAAATCATCTATGTGTGACACTAACCAGCTGAGTTAGTAATGAAATGTTCCCTTCTCGTGCCGATTCAAGAAACTGTTCCTCCAGTTTTCTCTCCTCCGTTCTCTCAGCCGCTGGAATCAGACAAACATTCACATCTGAACAAGAAACACTGGTTGGAAGAATTCCAAAATATATATGAGACATGCCTGAAATTGATAAATAAAGCATTTGGAGTTTGACAACTTGTCTCTCTCACCTTCTAACATGCTTCTGATCTCTGTGTTTTGAGTGACATCTTTGGGAATCTGCGCAGTCCCATTGATGACAGTGGCAGATGCATCATAGTGCAGCAGCAGCATGACAACCTCCTGATCGATAAGTGATTGTTTGATTGATTGACTGAATGAACAAATGCACGCACGAGATCAGACTATCAATAGAGACGAGGTGAGACCGGATGAGCAGAAGAAAGCACAGATTCTGAGTGGAACAGTGATGACATAACGAGCTACCTTTCTTCCGGTGAAGGCGGCTTTGTGCAGCGGCGTATCTCCGATATTATTTGGCAAATTGACATCTGCTCCTGCCTGTGAGTCAACAACACACACTGCTCATGCACTGATTGAAAAACTCTAGTGTGGGTGTCTCGGGAGCTGGTTGGAGTTTTCCAACTGACCTTCAGCAATTCCTCCACCACGTCTCTGTGTCCAAAGTAACAGGCCAAGTGAAGAGGCGTCCATCCCAAGTTTGACTTGCTCTTTCCTGGGAAAAACACAATGTTTTAGACTGATGAAACAGATGTGTTTCGCTCGTAAGGGAGGAACAGACCTTTGCAGTTGATGTTGATGTGTGTCTCCTCCTTGATCTTGGACATGAGGAGCCTCTGTATCCCGGCCAGATCTCCGTTCCTGGCGTAGCGCAGGAACTGCTCGTGTGGCTCCAGCTCCTCCATGGACCCCTGAAACAGTAGTCAGGCAAACGCTTTTAACCTTCGCCAAGGAGGTTATGTTTTTGTTTGTTTGCATGTCTGTCTGTTTGCAAAATATATATGTATCAAATAACTCAAAATGTCGTGAACGGATTTCAGTGAAATTTTCAGGAAATGCTGGGGATAATGGTACCAGGAACAGATGAGTTAATCTGGATCCAGGATTCTTTATCATTGTGAGATAGGGACATGTGTTTGTAGTCCACAGTAAATGATCAGATTGCTGGCCAAAAATACAAGATACATTCAATATAAGTTCGATAATATATCAAAATTTGATCTGGCTCTTGACAAAAGTCTGGATACAATGATGCACAACAGAAAAAACATTATGGTGCTTGAGGATTTCCAGGAACTGTGAGGAAACTGTGGAGATAAAGACATGAACATGAGCTGATCAATGACTTTATTAGAGTAGATAGTGTACGAATGTAGGACTATGATATCCAGTGAAAATCACAATATGTGAGGAAAAGATTTGCTTGACGGTGGCCTTTGCTCTCTAAGTTCTTTATTAGTTTATCAATCCAATTTGATCAAACATGAGCCCACTCACTGTCTGAGCTTTATGTTCAATAAAACTTCCTGTAGATGTATCAGGACTCTACACACAAAACAGACAAAAACAAAAAGCACCATATATACAATGTCCACGTCAAATCAAGTTAATTATATCTCCTCCATAACATTTACCAATGTGCCAGAGACACATTTTAACAGATGCTGCCTACTTACTGTCTGGTGCCTGGATGTCCAGGTTCAACTCAACTGCCTTCACACTCAAGAAACGCTTATACTACAGACAGCAGGACATCATCACGGGTCGATTCCCCTGCTGCTACATCATTCTGAGAAGCTGAAACTCTGTGACAAAGGATCAGTCAGGAGTTGTCTCAGCTCTGTTGTTCAATCAGCTGTCATGTTACAGACTCATGGGGGGATCGTCACATGAGTGGCTTGCTTCGTTGGTGAGTCATAAGGACTGGGAAACGGGCGGGGAAGACAGTCAGCATGACGACAAAAGGTGTCAGTCTGCAGACCAGGAAGGAAACTCTCCCTGACACACACACCCCCACGTGACGAGTGTGACAGACAAGAGAACACTTGCTTTATGCTGTGTCATGGAATGTGGTGCGGTTAGGAGGGAGGACGAATGAATCTGCAGGGAAGGACAAATAAGATGCTGCTGCCCCTGTGGAAGGACAAGAAACCCTCTGCAGGCTGAGGAACAGGTTTACCTGAGAACCCAAGTCATGTGACCCTGAGTGCTGTTCTACTGCTCTCTCTAATGCAATCACAGCAGAAGATCTGTGAATAAGAATGATCATGTTACAGCTGCATGTGTCCACCAATACAACACAGAATACTGATGGAGGAAAGAATCAGCACTATCAGCCACTGAAAAAAACAACAACAACAACAACTCACATGTACTTTCACATCACACACGTATACAAAACACTATCATAATAAGAACAACAGACATCATGTCCAGTCGGTTAGTTAGTTAGTTAGTTAGTTAGTTAGTGTGTAAAGCTGCTTTCCGTACAAGAACACCCAGAGCAAACACTTACTGCTTCAGCTACAACAGTCCCGTGAGGTGGAATCCCGCTGCACTGTGTTCCCACACACACATTCTCGGTGTGTGAAGCTGCATGTGACGTTTCAGCCTCTCCGGTCGTTTCCTGCTGAAACACGGCGGCGACGTCTCTTTCACATACGCACGTATTTCACATTTATCCGCTGCTGAACCGCTCTCTGCCCCCCACCCCCCTCTCTCTCACACACACACACTTCTATTTTCTGTTTACACTGGCATCAGCTGATCCGCGCATAGCGGAAGTCGTCTACCTGTTTCAATCAGGCCTTTCAAAATAAAACTACGTTCGTCATTTTAAACGCCGAATAAAATCGTAGTGATTCATAAATCCTACAAATTCCTACGTATTATATTTAGTGTAATTATTAAAATCCCCTTTATTCGCTTCATTGATCATATTTTCCTGTCTTCATAATTTATTTTGGCTTAAATAATTTTACTGATTGAACCCGGAAGTCCACACACACCGGGCTGCTTTTATCCAGGAAGTCATATAACACTTTGCAGGCTCATGTTGTGCATGTGCTTCAGCTGATCTCTGTTTTACTCAGTAACTTATTGACATTTTATAGCAGTCTAATGCTAAAACTAATACATGGACGAAACGATAATTCCGGAGAACGAAGGCGATCTGCAGTCTCAAGTAAGATGGTTTTGCTTTGACAACTTGTCAGGTCAAATTGAGAAAATCGACTTTTGTGACTCCCCCCCCCCTCTTCCCTTCCTGCTGTAGTGTTTTCATGTGGCCTGCAGAGAGCGTATAAGTCAAATAGTTATTGTCAGAGGTCAGATCCAGAGTGAGGCTGCAGCACTGATTCCATCTGTTTGGGAATCACGTCGATGCATGAACAAACATGCTGCTGTGACAAACCGTGAAATCAACAACTACAAACTCTTTTTTTTTTGTGAGCAGTGTCTGCACTCGTTAACACGTGATGTTTGAGGCTCAGCAGGTGCTGCTGGCTGCAGGGAGGCCACACGTCATCACAGCCCCAATCAGCAGGAGAAGGGATGGAGACAAATGAACACCTGATGAACTTTATTTACGCCAAACATGATTATATTGATTAACAGGTTCATTACCAGGCCTCTCAAATTGTTCAAACTAATCAAAACATCATTCATATCAGTCTTATATATCATACGTTTAATTTTACAGTGTGAATTGGCATTTATATTTCTATTATATTTTATATTTCATTTTTCAATATGTAAAATGAAAATGAAATGTTAAAAGAAAAAAAAAAAAAAGAAAGCCAGACCTACAATATCCAAATCCCAGAAGAAGAAGAAAGTTCAACTATGTGGTGAGTGTGGTGCTACAGGGAAGCTTTTTGCCTGTAAATCATATTCTCCCGACAAAGGGGAACATGGCTGTTCTGTGACGCAAATGTCACTGAAACACAACAATGGTCATTCACATTCAAATGTAGTACCACAATTGTAATGTCGGTCAGAATAAACCATTTTCTGAGATATAGTTTGGCCCAGAGGGCGATGTGACAAGAGGACTTGATATTCAAACTGTGTCACATGAAGCTGCATCAGGGAAACTTTCACAACAACTGCAGCACAGTGGGAATGCAAACAACATCATCTCAGCCTGCAACTAAAATCACCAGAAGACAGGATGATGACAAAGGAACACCTAATTAACCTCGACCAAACACCATACACCATCCCTGGCCTTCACCCTCCAGTCAGCGAGTGCTGTCACATCAGTCATGACTACACGGTTACCTCAGCATCACTTAGTTCAGTCATATGAAAGGACAAGTCCTTTTCCTCTTGTAAAAAAAAAATGAATCAGTCTAACCTCAGTACTGACTCATATTTACCATGTTGAGACCATTCATTGACGTCAGTGTCCGTCAGTCAACTAGTGTTGACAATGTCGCTCCAACTGGCAAGTTTGTACGATTTCATTTGGTACTTTTGACTAAAGTAGAAATGCAGATCCCCTTTTGGTGAAGATTTCATCTTCCTCACACCAAAGGGAGAACACACCCTTTATTTGTCCCACAAAGAGTGAATTTACTACAATGGATTTAAAAAGTTTGTTTATTAATTAAAATTAATTTATTTATTGATTACTGATGCTAAAGCACCGTACAATGAACATGAACAAAACAAATAAAACTCTGGACCTGTCACATCAGCTCGTCGTCATAAACCTTTTTGGTGACAGAAAGTCCAACAAGGAGACAGCTGACACAGTTCTGTTAAACGTAGTGGGACAAGAAGTACAACATTTGCTCCAGACAAAGGGACCATAGGACTTGAAACAGTTCAGTTATGCCTGTAATTCTCAGCTGTTGGTCATATTGTATTTTTGCTGACAGAATTTCACAAGTGGAGCGTCATCTGACACTTTTGCAAATGCATTCTGGTGAATTTGGAAAACATCATCACCTCGCTTCTCTAAATATGTCAGCATGATTGATGTATTTTTTGATTTGTTATTGTGTCTTTCATTCAGATAGAAGAGGTCGAGGCTCTGTCTTCCATTTACGGTGACGAATGGTGCGTCATAGACGAAGCCTCCAGGATATTCTGCATCAAAATATCGAACAGCATCGAGGAGCCAAAGCTGACAGCATGTTTGCAGGTGGAGGAAGAGAGAACCAAAAACAGAGTGACATGATTACCCGTTTGTTTGTTTGTTTGCTGTTTGTAATCCAGTTCATGATGTCTTTCCTTCAGATAATTCTCCCACCTGATTATCCCAGCTCAGCACCGCCTATCTACCAGATCAAGTCAGTCTATTTGCCTTTCAGATTTAATCTTGAGAAGATGTGCTCATTTGAACAACATCCCACTCAAAACCACACACACTGTCCCACTCAATAACCCTCTGTTTGTTCTCGGCTTCTCTAGTGCAGCGTGGCTGCGAGGCTCTGAGAGGGCTAAATTGGCAAACAGCCTGGAAGACCTCTACGTGTGAGTGCCTTTCCTGATATCTGACTGCACGAGGAGGCACGGCGGAGGGAGATTACGCACAACATAACTTTTCCATGAAGAGTCTCTCTGTAACTCACAGAACATATTTTACAGGGAACATGCGGGGGAGAGCATCCTCTACATGTGGGTGGAGAAAATGAGAGAATTCCTCATTGAGAAATCCCAGAGCTCAGAAACAGGTGAGGAGGCAAAAAAAAAAAAAAAGTTCACACTTGAGGGTTAGCTCTCCATCGGTACCCCACACCCAACTTCCTGCGGTGAATTCATCCACACGACCACCATCAGGTCCAACATACTGGAGAGTTTGCTCCTAATTGCCGTGAGAAAAAGTGTCTTGAGGCATTCCGCCTCATCTTAGTCCTCAGTGAGGGGGAGAGAGAGACTGACAGCAGAGTTACTTTGCGTATCACCGGTGTCAGGCAGTTTCCAGTCTCTGGGTTCCTTGCTGCGTCTGGAGGTTTCAATCCCCACAAGGCGTCTGTGTGGTGCACTAATGGGAACTACAGGTGGTGGAGTCCATCCATCCATCAGTTTATCCTCTGCATACAGTAGCTTCAGGAGCAGGATACACCTCCAGCTGACGTTTCCCTGATAAATGTACAAATCAGAATTCAGTCAGATTCTCAAATGTTTGAAATATACATTTGTTCATTGCTTGCTCCATTCACTCCCATTAACAGCGTATAAATCCCACGGTTCTTCAGTTCATACTTGACTTTTTATTTATATCCTCGTTCCTCCCTTCCTGACTTAGACCTGAAGCTCCTCCATTAGTGATAAAACTTATCTGATGTGGTCTAAACCTGCGATAAGAGGAGCTCAAAGGCAGGCAGGGACATTTAAGAGACTCCTGTGTCTGTCTTTGACTGACTGCACTGAATTAAGATGGGTATCTGTGTAAAGCCTCCTGTTACGCTGACAGAATCTTTTGAGGAGGAAGAGATACCCACATTAACAGTTTTCTAAAGTGTCACAGTGAGGTCGAGTATGGTTTCGGTTATCTGGGTCCAAGCCCTGCGCTCTGAGTTATTCAGGCAAACAATCTCTTTTGAGAAGAGGGCCTAAAAAAAAAATTAAAGCTGTCCTTCCAATTGTTGGTTGGCATAAAAACCGCCGTCTGTCTTTCTTTGATTCGTAATAAGCGTAACTGATCGCAGAGCCTAAACTCAGAGAAGCTGGATTGATCGCTCATTGAAACGGTGGAACAAGGGCGAGGAAAAGAGCCAGAGAGTGACAAAGCTGGGAATGGAGGTTTCACTGAAAAGGGAAATGAAAGTGGAGCGACTATAACCACGGGTGTGAAAAGTCAAGAAAATATAATGGCTGTTGAATCACTGGATGACTTGTTGGAAGGAGACCAGACTGAAAGTAGAGGATGACAAAACACTGCTGGTTCATGTGCGTTATCACAGAGTACACAGAAAGGGCATAGCAGAGCAGAAATACATCAAACTTGTTCGAAGAAAACATCCAAAAACTAAAATTGGTGGCGGCCCTTAGCAACGAAGACGACAGGACGAGCTCCGTGATGCTGCGGATGGCAAAGAGCAAACAATTAAAAACACATTAGTGAGTCACCCTGTTGCCTTGGGTGATGAGGTCCTTTATGTCTCTGAGTGTGCACACACACACGCACACGCCACTGCCCGCCTGAACATAATACCACATTTAATGCAACTGTCATATTTGTGTTTTTTCCCCGGCTGACTAAAAACTATTTGTTAATCAGCTCCTTTTGTGTAGATTCCTTTCAGTTATAATTGGGAACCCTGTCAAATTAGCAGGATGTTTTCAAAAGATTTCCTCCTTTCCTCAGTTTTACTAACCAGCTGTTAATGTGTGTTCTCTTTTCAACAACACGTTATTTGCGTGTGCCAGTGGATGATCCGGAAAGGGTGAACGTGACAGCTGAGGAGGACGTGGATGACGACGACGACGACGACGACGACATACCGGACTTGAGCAGTCTCAGACTGAGCACAGAAAACAAACACCTCATCGCGGCTCATGCAGACGGTACAAGACAGCTCAGGAAACTGCGCGGACTGAATTCTGATGCAATGAGCCATGCTGTAACGTTTTGTCTTGCAGACGAAGAAGCGCCTCCGATAAAACACGGTAGTTCAGTTACAGACAGACGCAGCACCTTCCAGCCTCACTTAGCTCCTGTGGTCACGCTGAGACAGGTACAAAACACAGCAACCAGAACAATTACGTCCAAATATCAATATTTTCCGTGAAATGAACACTGTGTAGCCTGTCTGTGTAGCAGCCTGACACCTGCTGTGGCGTACAACGACGTACAGACACTGGCATCCTGCAAAGGTCATGAACCTTTGCAGTTTCATGCTGCATCAATATGGTTGTATAGTCTTTCAGAAATGCTGAGGAAACCAAGAGTACTTATTTTTTTAAGTCAACCCTCACTGCTTATTTATTTGTTTGAACCAAAGCTGAATGCAGCTCTAAGGAGTTCACCACCAAAGAGATCTGACACTGTAAATCCTTAAGTGATGCTTTTAATCTAAAGTAAATGTGAACTCGTGATTATTTAAGAAATCTTTCATATTTCATCTTATAAATATTGTACAATGTTAATGATGAAGGCAGATACAAAATAATAAGAATTACAAAATAAAACATAGTGTTGGAACACTGGACCTTGAACATTGATAATTCCTAAATTCATTAATAATTGTATTTGTTTATATCAGCTACAATTAATACTAATTTTAATCATTAAAACGCACATTTAGAAATGTGCGTTTGTGTGTTAATGTCTACAAAATGGTTGTATACTAATGTCCGTTTGTTTGCCTGATTATCGTCAGTTTGTGAAAGAGGGAAAAGGATCGTTCTTGTTTTTCTCAGGAAAGTAAACACAGTAGGTTTCATCAGTCACACAGTTTACATGTACACATCCGAGTGGAGGTACGTTCTTGTGCCAGGCGCCTTCACTCTGCTGCTTCATTACAGAAGCAGCAGAGCAGATGTGAAAACGAAGAGAGGTCATGCCATTAACTGAATTTATTATCGGATGTACTTTTTTCTGTCGGCCGTGTTTTGCAGGTTAAAAAGGTGCTGGAGAGGCTGTATGAAAACAAGAAGGTTGCCAGTGCCACTCACAACATTTATGCGTACAGGTCAGTAATATTTGATTTATGTTAATGACTGTGTACCCTCTGCATACCAGTGATAGGAGCTGGAGTTCAGTATGGTGGTTTAAAGCATCGGTAGTGGTCATGAGAACCCCGGGAACATAAGGACCAGTGACCACAGACACACAGGACGACCTGTCAAGGTCAAATCATTCCTGTTAAATCTGCCCCGGCTCAGGAGAATGGTCTCCGTCCGATCAATCAGAAACATTCACGCGCATAAAAACGTAGGAAATTTGGAAACAGCAGCTATTTGACTGAATAGTCAAATGCTCAAATGCTTGACAAGACCCTCGACCAGAGCTAAGGAGACAGTCACAGGGAGACAACATGTGGACCGAAGGAATTAAACCTATATTTAGAGGTGGAACAATGTCAAGGGAGAGTCAGAGTTCATCGGGGAGACAGTGGCTGTCACTTCCTCCTGTGTAATTGGGCTAAACTGGCTCAACTGAGGAGCACCAGCTGGACAGTCGACACCAGGGATTCAGGAAGGTAAAGTTTTACTGTGCTTGCCGTGTTTGGAAAAGACTGCTCCGTGGGGGGTGTGTGTGTGTGTTTTACTACCTACACTCAACCTTTCTACATTCAAAGTGTGTACGATGTGCAAAAGTGTGTGTGGTGTGTTTGCAGATGTCTTCCTGTGTGAGAGAGGGTTTTTTTGTTGCTTTTTTTTTAGCACAGTAATTTAGCACTTAGTTTAGCACTAATAAGATTCATGCCAGGCTCCTGATGCACTGCCTGGGTGGTCATTACTGACAGAGAGGAGATGCTGACATTTACACCACTGTCAAAAAACAGGGACTGTCACAACTTAATCCACTGGCCAAAAGGTTCTCGTGCTCTCATGCCAAGCTTTTGTTGTTGTGTCACCTGTAGAATTCACTGCGAGGACAAGAACAGCTTCCTGCAGGACTGTGAAGACGATGGCGAGACGGCAGCAGGAGGGAGATTACTCCATTTACTGCAGGTTGTTACTATCTTTGGAAAGTACTTTACTCCACACTTTCATTCCTGAAAAATGCCGTCAAAATGAAGCCTATAAATTAATATCAGTATTATTATTATTCATATACAATCTCTGTCTCTTTCATTTGGGCACCAAACACAAAAGCTGTGAAAAAAGATGATAAATTGGACTCACACCTCCACATTGTTCAGTTACAGGCTGTTTTTTATGCTGAATTGGTGACTGTTTGTCAGCTGTTGCTCCTTCTTAACTGTGATTTTGAGTGTGGTGCTTTCTGCAGACTCACACGTACACTTAGACCTCGTCAGAATGACAAATGAAACAGACTTACTATCACATATTTAAATGAATTCTACTGTCCATGAAAAATAGGTTATTGATTACAGGCCACCTGGTTTAAAAACAGTTGTGACAGTTGTTCCATCAAGGCTTGATAGACAACAACAGCTTGAGCTGACGTGTCCTTAATTGGACATCCAAGTGATGCTGTCGAGGGGGACAAAAAAAAAAAATCCATTCGCAATTTATCATCAGGACATCATGACGGGGGACTTTAACAGACATTTTTGTCACTGCAGATTAAGATGCTCAAGAAGTCAGTCTGTAAACGTGGAGAACGAATCAAATGATTGTGAGGCAATGACACTGACCCAGGTTATGGAGTTGACTCTGGGTCCAGTGACCAAATGCTCCACGTTGACCTCGAAGAGACGTTGAGAACACGTATTTGACAGGAAGGAAATCGTAGTACATAGTTGTCTGAGTGGACTTTTCATCAGAACACGAAACATCACCACGCGGCATCGCAGACATTATCCATGTAATCCTGCTGATAATATTCAATTGATTTCCCATCACACATTTACACATTTTAAGACGATGTCTACATGCAAACTCCAAATGAACTTTTAGTTATATGTACACTATATACACTACCGTTCAAAAGTTTGGGGTCATCAGACAATTCCAGCTTTGTAGCTTCTCTAATCAACAGTTTTCATGTGTGCAAACATAATTGCGCAAAGGTTTTCTAATCACCATTCACCTTTGAACATGATTGGCTGACAAAAAGGAGAGGTGATGGTTGGTGGAAAAGGCCTCTGTAGGTGTAGGTAGATACTCCATTAAAATCAGATGTTCACAGCTTAGAGTAGTCATTGACCACATGTCATGATTCATTTAACGTTGGCGTCGTTGAAAAAGCTTTTCTTTCAAAACGGATTACATTTCTAAGTGACCCCAAGCTAGGGGAAGATGTATAGGAAGATGTATGTCAGTAAATGTGTGGTATTACTCTTGAAATTCATCATGGAAGTTCTTGCCCCTTCAGTTTATCATGTGATTTAATTGAGTTTTCAGAGGACTGCATGGCTCAAATTAGCGCCAAAATAAGCCTTTAAGAGGAAGATTAATTCACGACAATCACACTATTATATGATGAAATGATCGTGTAATAGTGGTAGTTGGTTGTTTGATTTGAGTGTCACATTAATTGTGAAATAACTCCTTGGATTTCTGATAGACATGTAATTATTTCAATTTCTCCAGGCCTATCACACTGTCCAACTTCATTATCAGGGTCTTCGTTGAAGTGATAAACCGTTTTATAAAAATGAAACCGTCCATCCTGCCGTCAAACATTTACTTTGGTAAATGAAATTCCTGGGGAAAAAAGAAGTAATGGTGCAGACAAAGCGTGTGCGGTCCTGCCCAGGCGAATGGCCACCACACGACGTCTTTTTTACATAACATGTAAAATGACTTTTTCTCCCAAGATATTTGGTCCCCGCCTGCAATTTCACGCTGATATTAGCTTTTCTCATCTGAATGAGGCAGTTGGTGTGATCAGATGGCGCCATGATTCACATGCAAACGCACGTCACTGTAAAGAAGTGCAATTGTCTGCTCATGCTTGTGTTTCCTCGTACTGCTGAATGAACGCCAGCCAAAGTGGGAGCACGTTGTAATTCTGCTCGTACTCGAGGTGCCAGGAGCTCCCGCACATGAGATCCGAGACCCCTGAGTTCATACTCATTCATAAGATGGCGGCAGTCATCTGTGCCAGTGTGAGCCTGTTAGGGAGATAAATCGGTGTGAAATAGTGCTTCTGATGGTGGCTGTGGATGTCACAAACTGTGACCCACTGTCCTGAATTCAGATGAATCATGATGTCTTTGAGGAATACAGTGCTTCCTTTCCAAACTACTCCACACCACATTCATCAGCTCAGTCTTTAATGACCATTCCCATTAAATATATTCTAATAATATATGCTAATACGCTCAAACAAACAGTATCATACAGTATTTGTCGTGTTTCTAGTGGACCTGTAGAAGATTCCTTCTTAAATTCTTAAATAGAATTTAAGTCTGATGTTCTCATCGGTAGAGGTGTATGTCTGCAATGGGTCGATTGATTCTGTGTAGTTCATGGCGCAGTGAGAATTACTTGTTGTGTGGTTCCTCGTGGGGTGGCTGAGCAGTTCTGCAGCTTTTGACGCGTTGTTTTGGTTCTCTCTTAGCGCTCTCATTAGTGTTGTAGGTGGACTGAGCGCTGCAGTTCCACCATTAATGCTGAAGCCTGAAATGACACCCAGTCTGTTTGCTACAGATAGATTCACGCATTTCAAGCACAAGTCCCACAAGAAAACAACACTACGCAACACAACCGCACTACATAAATCCACCCAGTTTCATTTGTAGTTTGACCATTTGTGCCAGTCGAAGGGGAAAGGGTTTGGTTTACCTGCCTCATTCCAAGTCAAAGTCTAAGTAAAGACGGAAACACTAAAATATGACACCGCCATTTATATGCAGCTCATTCACAACACAATGTGGACGGATTGGACATCACATTGGACGAGCAGACGTTTGCCTCTCTGTCAGGGTTTGGCTGTTGGTATCTTCTGAGGGAAGGTGCCAACGTTTGACCAGAAAGTTGGAAACCCCGGAGGTGTCGTGACAGTTCATACAACAAGCTGCTTGGGTTTCACTCTTGATTTTTGTTCCGTCTTGTCGACAGATGGGCCCTTTGACAGCGCCAGCATCTTTAAAAGCTAATGTGAAATGTTTAAACCGTTGCTGAGAACCGACAGCTTGGCGGCTACAATCGTTGTTTTTTTATCCCCAACAACTGCGGAACGTCTGCCTCTCCCTCTGTAAATCCACATAAAAGCAACAAAATGATAAATACCAAGATATATATAGTAGGGAAAACACATTCTGTACATATTCCTATAGTATACAGTAAATAATGTGATTGAAAGGCGACAGAAACCGCCACAAATAGGCTGTTTTACAGTCACAGATGTAATTACTTCTATGTATTTTTCAGCACCCTCGTGTAACTTGTTGATGCTGCAGGTTTCACTCCGTCACCATAGAATCCCGATCGCTACAGGTGGTGTTTATTTTTCGAGCAGGCAGCTGGCCACTTGGCATCTGCATTAGAGGTGCACCGCCCACCGACACTCAACTGCCACTATTTGAGCAGCGCGGAGCCATGTGCAATTGCAAATGAGGCAAATTAAAAAAATAGACCACTGGCACAACAATGTAGTCGGCAGTTAACCATGAAAGCTGCTTGTTCCTTTTAAAAAGAAAAAAGACTTTTTCCACAAAAGTATTAGGAGGATTCCAAAAAATCTGGTCTGCGGTTGACTGACCTTCCCTAACTGAAGTAATAATATCAGGTCCTCTGTTCTTCTGCCCCTCGGTTGGAGGAATCACACTGATTAATATCCTACTTGTGACATTCTTAGTGCACAGAGCAATTTACATGAAGAGCTTTCTTCTTAATCTATTCTTCTTAATCTCAGTCCTCCCCTCAACCCTTTCTTTCCGTTTCCTCATTTAGATTTGTGCTTCCGGCAAGCAAATGTGGAAGTGTGAGGTGATGAATAAAAGAAGAGTTTGATTAATAGTGTCCAGAGCCAGTCGGATGGGTCCCCTCCGATGACGGATCGGTGCAGAGCAGCATGAAACACAAACTCTGCTATGCGGAGGTTATTGATAAGAATGTCTCCTCCCTTCAGCAGAAATCATGATGTTCACCCATCACAAGGACGAGTGCAGGAGCCACTTGGTATTTGACAAGACAAACTCAAATCAGGCCTTAGACCGAAGGCTTTTTGGGAACAAAGTTTGTCCTCTACGATATGGAAGAGTTTTATTGACAATTTCCCATGTGTTTGTTTCAACTCAGTCCAGTTCTATTGTATTTATAAGTGAGTGAAAGACAGTAGAACTTAGAGGAGTCTGCATTTTACAGCAGCGTTAATTGTACTTGTACTCTCCGTGTTGGTCACGTGTGTCATCAAACATCCCTGGGTTTGTCTCTCCCACAGATCCTGGACGTCCGTAATGTCATGGTGGTCGTGTCGCGATGGTACGGAGGTATACTGTTGGGTCCCGATCGCTTCAAACACATCAACAACTGTGCCAGAAACATCCTGGTCGAGGAGGGATACATTGGCTCCACGGTGAGACGCTCCACGCTCCTCAGACAAGTTCGACCTATTATGGAGGAAGTGACTTTCCGTGAGATTCTTCCTCTCGACTTTTCAGTGTACACTTGCTTAAACGGAAGTATACTATGGGTTAAATATAATACGCAAGTGTCTCCTTCCACAGTGGCTGTCAGGCTCACAGTGGCTCATTTGAAGTGTCCGGTCGCTCCGTGTTGCGGAGATCAAACAGCGTGACCAGCCTGAAGTGAGGTGCCGGCTGCTTTGAAGTCAGCATGTTCGGCAAAGTTATTCCATTGATAACACGATAGAGCTGTGGTTGTAGCACCACCTAGATTAAAGGCACTGCAAACCAGCTCTTTAAAGTATCCGACTTCAAAACATCCTTCGACTCCCGGTGAAAAATCCTCACTCTTATTTCCCTGACGGGGCATTCTCCGGGGTTATCTGTCAGTTTCTTAGCGCGAATTACGGGAGGCTGCTGGGATGGGCAACGAGAAGCAGTTTAACAACCAATTGTAAATGTAGTCAGTCCCAGCTGAACACTCAGAACTGATAAATACCTAAAAGCCAAAGACCAAAAGCGCGTTGGTCTCATCCTATTGGAGAAGGCCATTTTTGTCACCACAGGACAGTGAAATGTAAATGTGATCACTGGGAGATCAAGTTAGAAGCGACGAATCCACTCGACCCTGCTGATAACATCGTCAGCTTTGTCCGGCACACTCCATGAATTAGTCATATGCATTAACACTTGCTATTGGTTTTGACGTTGTTGCTCAGTTTAATGGCAGTAATCCAATAATCTACAACTTGACAGATTCCTCACAGCTGGTGGCGCCTAAAGGCGATTAATAAAGTCGGTAGGGTTCATGCTCCGGGGTCCATGGATGTCAATAAAATTTAATGAAAATGAATGTCTTCTTTGGGTGAGTTTGGCAGAGCATTTGCTTGTACTGAACCGCTGAGCGAAAGGGGAGTGGTGGTGGTGGTGTGTGGGGGGGGGGGGGTCATTTGGGCATGTTGCCAACTCGCCCATTGACTTCCCTGGTGTAACACTCCTGATTTGACTAACAAATGACACTTAGGCAACGTCTTGGCAGGAGAAAGCAAAACAAAACAAAACAAATAGAACTTGACCCTCTGAGTTCCGTTAGAAAAAAGAAACTGTCCTGTGTGAATTATTCTATGCTGGTATGCACATGTAGGCACCAGACACCAGGGAAAGAAATACAATTAAAAAAAAAACTCCTATTGTTCACATAAGAAACAACACTTCAGGCCCTTTGAGTCAGTTCCCACTAGTTCTGACCTCAAACCTTGGCCCAAAAGTTATGGTTTATTCAACAGTGAGAACAGCATGAAAAACAGAAGCCGCTCCTCCAGTTCACAAGAAGAGAGTTCACAGCTACGTACGTCATCGGCTTTGTGCGATATGTGACACATCATCTGTGTTTTGTCCAAAGAAGGCTGTTAAAGTGTCTCTGGATCTCCACACCAGCATAGTGATACTTGAAGAAGGAAATACATGAGAACAGTATGGTGTGTGTCAATCAGTACACCTTTCTATGAGACAGGAGAAGTTCTGGCTAAAAGTCATGAGCTGCTGAAGAGCGTTCTAATAGCAGTAATGGAAGAAGCTTTGGCAGTTGGTGCGCTAATACTTTGATTCTTCTGTCCTGTTTCACAGGAAGACGCCCACAAATCAGGAGGGAAGCCCAAAAGGCCAAAAAGCAAGAAGACAAAATGAGTTTCATCTGACTTTTTATGACATGTTTTCACAGTACATGCTGTTTTATTCAATTGAAATGAATGTTTTACTTGTAAAATATCATGTCTGGCCAAATAGATAAAGTCTTTACAGATGCCTCATTAAAATAGTCAGACAAATGGAATGAGTACAGAAGATATTATCCATCCAAACATCACACGTATAATGGACATATTCTGTAGCAGTGTAGTTCATCCATGGGAGGCGATGGTCTGGTTCCTTGTGCATTTAATTTGGACCGTTCCATTCAGCCTTTATGTGGAGGCACTCTTTGTTCTTGTGACTGTCAGTTTAGCACAATCTGCATGTGAATGAGATTCATACGCAATTTATTCAGTGTGTCCGGGCATTATGATCCACTCAACAAAACCAAGTCCTCTGAGTTTCACCGACACTTACACACTCGCACGCTGAGTCGCATCATTCACATGTTCTCTCTTCCCAAGAGCAATCGATGCCTCTGACACTTAACGTCTGCAAGACATTTGACTTCACAGTTGTGTGCTCCCCCCCTCCCAGCATTTACCTGGTGGTGGTTTCTGTGGGGCTTTTACCTCACCTATCTGCTTTGGTGTCACTCAGGCCCTGGGAAGACATGATCTGCATATTAAGCACTCTGGGGTAGCTTTAGCCAGTCGAGGACTGCTTTCTAAAAATATCAGGGGCTCATCTGTGCTCTTGGCACTTAGTTTTCATTGCTGCATCCCAACTGAGATGTGTATATGTATAAATATACATATAAAAAAAAGTTTATCACTGTTCGATATCTTTGTGCTGTGGGGTTAAAACAAACAATCCAATCATGTGGATGTGAGCTCCACAATATAGATTAACACAATTCCTCAATGACTGTCTACCAATAATTTAGATACTGAAAAGAATTGCAGCTAGTTCTGGATTTGCGCTCTTTCATCATCAAGCCGGCACCATACCGAAGCTGTCATCCTGTAACAGTATCTCTACCAGCGAGTGTCTGCTATCGTCATCTTGTCAGACGACACACGTGTGTATGAGCTTGTTTCACTGTTTGTGAGATCCTGGAACCTCCCATGTGTAAGTGGTGGTTTGAGGTGTTGTTGATAAAACGATCGATGGATAGATACTTTAATTAATCTCAGAGAGAAATTCACATCTCCAGCAGCGCAACAAGAATTAGAATGTGGACACAAGGGGGCATGGAGGACCCAGAAAGCCTCGTGGCCTGGGGGAGGAAGGCTCTCCTCAGGTGCAGCTTTGCGTGTGCCATCAAGGCCAGAAACTGTTTTCTGTCACAAAATGAACAGTCAACCAAGATAAAAATGAGCAATTGAAATTAGTGTTTCAAGTTTCACGTTTGGATTGTCGCTTATGCCTCGAGGCGCTATTGTAGATGCAGTGTAACTTCCAAATGTCTGCTAACTTTGATCCAGTGAAACGCAGACGGTGAGCCTGTGTCTTACTCTTATGTGACTCGAGTGATCCGTGTTGCTTGAGTGATTGAACTCAGAAGTCAAGCACACACTGTGAGTGGAGTTTAATGGACGGAGGAAGATACTGAGCCCACAATACAGTGTGTTAATAACGGCAAAGTGTGATTTAGTATTCATAACGTGTTGCATTTAACATCTTTACAGAGCTTACAGAGAGAGACCAGCATAGTGAGCACAATTAATTACTCCTTTACACCCACAAACATATTTATATGGTGTAATACAAAAACAATTACGGCACAGGTTTCCCATAAGGGCTCCCACTGAAACCCAAACCAACCAATAATCCTATAGTTTACTGCCAAGCAGAATTTCTTTCTAGCCAAGACTGAGTAAATTAACTTGTGAACTTGTGTGCTGGAGCATGCGAATGAGCTGAATTCCTTAAAACGGGCTTCCACGACGGCAGTGACGCTGCTGTGACTGAATCTTTGGTATTTCCTGCTGCAGTCAGTGTGTCCAGGAACACATTTAGTCATGATGAAACAGACACACTGACTCACCAGAAGAAAACACAATACCAGGCACAGGCCGACATGTGTGAAACAGAATGATGAAGCTGTAATTTATTACTCAACTGCACAACCGAAACACTCACGTCTTGATATATTTTTTACAAAAGCTGAAATATTATACATATACATATTATATATATTTTGCAATTTGGAGTAAGAGTCCAGAGTCTATATTTGAACTCTTCATGTTTTATTTATTCCATGTTTTATCAGCTCTAAATTGAAAACTTGGACTAATTCAACCACTGAATATAATGAATATGATAATTTAAGAACAGTTCAGTGTCTGTACTCCTACGTGCCATATGGCATCGGCCATGTTGTTCACACCTGAGGGAGACAAGTGTGTGTGTAATTACACAACTGTGTGTCAACAGTTGTGTCCCTCAGGTGTGAGCTGGATTACAAGGAAACAGACCCCAGACGATGAGTATGAGTTCCTCATGTCATGTCCAAAGATGAATCGGCCCGAGGATCAGTGACCCTGCTGAGGACACTCATTCAGCTTCTGATTGCAGACTTTGGCCACTGGTCATTTCAGGGGAAATCAGGGGGAAAAAAAACCAAACAAACAGCGAAATCGTAATTTTCTTCCAAATAAAAGCACATGAAACGTGCATAGGAACAGTATGAACGATGGCCTCGTTTTCAAAAAAATAAAGATGTTCACATTTTATCCAACATGTTATTTATGTGTTGTGAATTTATCACTATCTATATATCTGTCTGTCTGTCTGTCTGTGCCCCCTTTAAGTCGACTGCCGTAAATCGACAACAAACCACTGCGCATTAGTTCTGGACAATTCCTGTAACCTTGGCCGCACTCGCCAGCGTTGCAGACGAGCCTTTTATTTTGAAAGCGTGTCCGGATGGGGTGTTTTTTCTCTCCTTCAGCACTCTTGATGCCTGTGACAAAAGCAAGCGTGTGCGCTCCGCGGCTGCCGCGCTCACGCAGCCTAGTGTCAGTGAACAATGAGAGCACCCTGAGGACCTGACATTGTCCAGATAAACTCATGTCTCCGCACGTCACACAACTACTCTGGGAGAGAAACATGGAAGATTTCAGCAAAGTGTCTCCTTTTAATCACAGCAGCGCGTCAGTCAGGTTTGACACCTTGGTAAAGTGGAGCGGATCGCCCGGGCGCGCACTTGAACTTATTCGGCGTTTTTCTGCGTGAAATAAAGACCGAGCTCTACAATGGTTTTACTCTTGGTTTAACTATGGCTGCGCTTGTTTTGGAGTCCAACTCCAGCGGCAACTTGACTCCTGCGGTGTCCGAGGCTGGGACCGTCCTCCCGGGCTACCTGGTGGTGATCTTATCGGTGCTCATGGTGACTCTGGTGGTCGTCGTGGTGGCTGGGAACGCGCTGGTCATCATGGCTTTCATTGTGGATAAAACCTTGAGAATTCAGAGCAACTACTTCTTCCTCAACCTTGCTATTTCTGATTTCCTTGTGGGTGAGTTGGCTCTTTGTTTCTCCCCGTCAGTCCGTTCAAATTTGGCTCTTTTGTTCCTGCCTGTGGGGTGAAAATGCTCCAAAGCGCCTTGTAATTATCCAGTGTTTCCCTGGTATGGATTGGTGAGTTTAGAGGAATCTCTGTCATATTTCTGGGTACATTTGCAGCATTCAGTTTTTATCCTTCCAGGTTTCTTTTTGTGTGTGTGAGGCATTCACACCCCTGTCATTGTGCTGCAGCATCAGATGGGTGCAGCTCTTAGTTCTCACATCTTTTTCTTCATCATTGCAGGGAAACGTGCAGACCAGATTGATTTTTGGTGTAATCCAAAATGGACATGTTTGAATGTTAAAATTGTATTGGAAGCATCATGCATCATAGTGTGTGTGTGTGTGTGTGTGTGTGTGTGTGTGTGTGTGTGTGTGTGTGTGTGTGTGTGTGTGTGTGTGTGTGTGTGTGTGTGTGTGTGTGTGTTTCACTGACCGTCTGTCGTCGTCTGTAGGTCAGTGTGTGTTTGTGTGTGGTTCACTGACCGTCTGTAGGTCAGTGTGTGTGT
>CAAKHB010007438.1:12213-28932 GCA_901007665.1 Aeoliscus strigatus | reverse complement strand
TGTGTTCCAGGTGCCTTCTGCATCCCAGTGTACATCCCGTACAACCTGACAGGCAGGTGGATGCTGGGTAAAGGTCTCTGCAAGGTGTGGCTGGTCATGGACTACCTGCTCTGCACTGCTTCTGTCTTCAACATTGTCCTCATTAGTTATGACCGATTCTTGTCTGTCACAAGAGCAGTAAGTGAGCGCGTACACACACACACACACACACACACACACACACACACTACAGTCTATTCCAAACCGTGTCATTGCCCCCAGAGCTCTGTCATCTAAGATGAGGAGTCATTTATATTCACACTCACAGCTTTATTGCTCGACAAGGACTTAAATCCATAATTCTGTCCAGACGTTTATCTGTTTCATTTACTCTGTAAATATCGTGAACGGTAACTTTCAGCATTTGACTCTGCAATCTATAAAATATTGTCACTGTAGCAGAATGTTAAACACTGATCCAATCAAGCCTAAAAATTGGGAAAACGCTCTCTCAGGGCACACAAAACAAGACAATTTAATTTAATTCATAATCTGCACAAAGGCCACAATGTCCTGTACATTTTTATCAATCTCTTCATTATTATTCGTGGTGTATATTCTCTCATTACTGTTTGTCTCCAAGAGATACTGGTTCCCATTGTATGACAAAGATCCAATTAAACAACATGTCCACTGTGAAGTTTTTATTTTTGTACAATTTCTAATTTGACGTGTGTTCATTACAGTGTATAATGTTTGATACTAGGGTCCCTAAAAATGATATTTATTGTTTAGGTAGAGCAGGGAAACCGTAAAAATGTAGTGGGCGCTTAGGGAATGAGCGGTGGGCGATGAAGAGGAGCAAATCAGGAGAAACCAGATGTCTCTTTCACACTCGTGTTGCATCAGTGGATGTGGCTCTTGTCCCGTTTCTCTCTCCGGCTCCAGTGACATACTGTGTTAGAGAAGGCTCATGAGTGTGTTTTTTACGGCGTCACATGACAAAACAAGCCTCCTCAGAGCAGACGTGTGTGCGTGTCCGCCGGTTGGTGTATGAGCAGCTGCGACAGTGTGAGGATTCGTGTTGCTCTGTGAGTTCTCTGTGTGTGTCATGAACAATGCATCACTGAAAGTCACACTTGTGCCTCTGTTTTGACGTAGGTTAAATACAGAGCGCAGAGAAACATGACCCGCCAGGCTGTGTTTAAAATGGTGGCTGTGTGGGTGCTGGCTTTTCTCCTCTACGGCCCTGCCATCATCTTCTGGGAGGCGATTATCGGCCAGAGCATCGTCCCAGACCACGAGTGCTATGCAGAGTTTTATTACACCTGGTACTTCCTCCTCAGTGCTTCTACCTTTGAGTTCTTCACACCGTTTGTTTCTGTGGCCTTCTTCAACCTCAGCATTTACTTGAACATCCATCGGAGGAACAAGAGCAGAGGCGGCTGTGTTGAGGACATCTCCAGGACGCAGGTGAACAGTAAGAAGCGAAGAGATGGGGTGAGCTGGTCTGTGTTTTTTCTCAAGACGCGAAAGGTGTCATCCAGCGAGCCCACTGCGATCTCTGCGGTCATCGAAGACGACGACGCCGTCCCGTCGCCCTCCTCCAGTGGGGATCCTAACACGAGACAGATACTCATGCAGCGGGAGAAGTTCTCGCCCGGTAGAGACAACTCCAGGCTGTTTCAGCCCTCGGCCCCGGATGCAGCACCCGGTCGCAGAACACAGGGATCTCGTCTTTCCCGAGACAAAAAGATTGCCAAATCCCTGGCCATTATTGTCTGTATTTTTGCGATCTGCTGGGCACCGTACACTCTGCTGATGATCATCCGTGCAGCCTGTAGCGGCAAATGTGTGGCGAACTACTGGTACGAAATTACCTTCTGGCTTCTGTGGTTGAACTCGGCCATCAACCCCTTCTTGTATCCACTCTGCCACAGCAGCTTTCGAAGGGCTTTCTCAAAGATACTGTGTCCGAAAAGACAATCAGTCCAGCCTCAGATCGAGATTCAATCATGTTAGATTAACTCCGTTGCACTTCCAAGCTTTTATGAATGCATCCGTGTTTTTAAATGAAAGAAATAAACATACCGTTCTTCCAAGATAAACTAAGTCCATGTCCACGTGGAGACCGAACCAGAACGTTTGCGTGCTAATTGAGTCTGTGACATATTTCTTCAATATCCATCAACATTTTAAAATGCATGCAAGTCTTCACAGACAATCTAAGTAGGGCAGGAAGGAAGGAGTGACACGTTTAAGACTTAAGCGCTCTATATCCTCAAAGCTGTGAAAAGATGACATGGAGTCTGACAGAACATGATACGTACAATTTGAGGGATTATATGAGAACGAAAGTACAGCAAGTTGTTGGGTTTTCAGTTCACGGAAAACCTTGAAACCTTTCTTTTCCATGTTATGTTTTTTTTTAACGTCACCGCTCTATACCCTCTCACTCCAGAATGTACATGGCTGTCATTTTTGAAAAGATACAGCCATTTGCTTTTGTCTTCAAAGAGATATGACGCAAATCTTTTCATGTCACAGCAACAGAATGATGTGTTGTGTCCTCAAAGTTCAAGCTCTGTTTGAGAAATGGCAAGGGTTTTTGTTTCTTTCCCAACAGAGTGATATCTTATATCGCTTGATCTGAAAGGTGGCATTAGGGCAGCTGACATCTTCAAACCCTGGATCTGCACTTAATCTCACAGCTTATCCTTTCTCTTGTTTTTGCTGTAAACTGAGGGGCAGCATTTTGTAAAAAAAACAAAAACAAAAAGAAAAAAGGAAAAGAAAGAAAAAGACAAAAATCTATGCCAACTACATTGTGTTTTGCAGTATTTATTCCAACTGGTTTCTACCATCCAAACTGGCACTTGACTACTTTGTATCTTGCTCTGAATGTGTGTTGGTGTGAGTAGCCAAAGAATAAAAAGAAAACTGTCGACATGTATCTTTGTATGCGTGTGTGTGTGTGTGTGTGTGTGTTATTCAGACGTGAAAGACAGAAACTGAGGGGCTGTTTGGGAAACGTGGCTGTTTACTTTCCTGCAGCGAGTGACGAGTAACGAAGCCCACGGGCCGCTGTGCTGAGCTGAGCTTAGCACGGAGAAAGCTATCCTCACTCATATCGCCTACCAGCATGTCCTGAAGCTCAACACTGACAAAACCAGCATTTTGCACAGAGAGTAAACACACAATGAAAACTGGAAGTTTTAACTGCAGTGAAAATGTATGAATCAAGACAAATATACAACGGTCCCTGTTGACTACAGAGGCCGACAGTGCCACGGAAACACACACTCTGGTCATTAATATTTATACAGGGGTCCAGCCCTTAGGTAGGTTAAAGGTATTCAAGTCGTCAAAATGATGTTCATCTCTCAGTTTGTTTTCTGTCTCAACACACTCATTCAGTTGTAACTATGTCTCTGATATGTGCTGCTTTCTCAGAACCTCAAATTGTTACTGGCTGAGCTGAGAGGACAAGACAGGACACGCCTCCTCACACACTGTTGTTTGAGGTAAAGCTGTTGAGCTGTTTCACCTCCGGAGTCTTCCGTCTGTGAAGACTATAGCACTCCAGAGCATCGTAAGTTGGGGGCTGGCCCACCTTACGGCCTCACAAACAGAACTGTTCCGGAACAGGACAGCAGAGTGAGCTTATAACCAACTTTTATTTCCCTTTTTATCGGCTTGAGATGTTTTATGTGTGTTCAAGTGAACAAAATCATAAGTCTGGAAAAGGACGTCACCTGATTTATTATAGTTATATTGATATGTTACAACCAAGAAAGCAGGTCAAGCTTCATGGTGTGGCTACCTGGTTGTAGGTTATAGGTCCTTCAACACTGCTCCAAGCTTTATCTAAAAATCAACAAAGAGCAGAGCATCATCATGATCCACTCCTTTTATACAGTGGATACCACAAATGAGATACTGCTTAAAGTGTTTCATCAGCGGTTCAAGGTTTGTAATCGTGTGGGGTGCCTCAGATAAGAAAAAAAGAGAGCTGGTGTGAGTGGGTGGATATGAGTCTTATTATGCACAAGAATCATAGTACGTCAATGGCTGGCTGTTGAATAAGAGAAAAATCGAATAAATACCAAGGATAAGAAAGGTTGTTTGAGGTTCAGGTCTTAACAGAAGAATTGCACGTGAGGATTAGTTGTTTTAACAAAGGCTGACATGTTTTTATTATCTAGAAACAAGGCGTCGACCATAAGAGCTGATTAAAAACGTAATGTGGCTGGAAAAGCAATCTTGGATATTTCAAGCTGCCATGAAGCACCAGCATGTATCAGCTCTCTCTTCCTAAACTCTTGATGAAAAACTCAGACTGAGTGGATGACGCGAGCTTCTACTGCCTCCAATCAACAAATTGCTCAGCAAGTCAAATATTCCGATAAATACTCCTGCAGCTACAGCTATAAAAGCATGCAGTCTGTGTAAATTGTTTAGACAGCGGGTTCAAAGGTTCAGAACCGCCCTCTTTAACTGGAACAGATATTGACCTTTCCAGAGTGTTTCTTGACTCAAAAAAGATATCTCAGCCAACCTCTCTGCACATCTACTCCCGACGACAAATATAACATGACACGAGAGAGAAAATACATAAACCATGGTGTTGTTCTCCCACTGACCCCATTTAATACTAATGTTCTTTACACACCATTTGATACTTTGGGGATTCACATTTTGTGCCAATAAAACAACATCAGAGAGGTGAAAATGCTGTCGCTCAGCAGGTCCCAGAGTGTTAGAACACATGAGACGTGACCATCCCAAAATCTAGGTTTTGAATAGTCGAGGAATCCAAGCTCCCTCCCACCTAACACCGACACAAACACGCACACCACCACCAATCTACACTCTCCGATACAGGTGACAAAGTCAATTTGGAGGCATTTCTCAAAAGGTCAGTAGAGAAGTACATGGATAGACTCTGGTTAAGGAGACCTGTGCAGAGACGCAGGTGGACTTGCAAATAGAAAACAAATTGCTCAGCCCTGGCACTGACATTGTTTCAGTGCGCTGTGGGAACCAATATTCACTGCCTTTCAAAAAGAAAATTGGAAGCGGTTCACTTCCATGTAACTGAATTGCTTTGGGATACAAATTTGGTAACAGTAACATAATTGTTATTGAACCAAATATCTCATGGACAACGGCTGGAGGGTGAACACAAAGACCTCAAACACTGCCCGCTGGACAAGCTAACATGTGTTTAAACGATGATAAGTGACACATAACACGATCCGTCAAGTGAAACAAAAGAAATGCATGTGTGATTTATTAGAAATGCTTCTGGAAGCAACATACCCCGCTGTTTGTCAGTCTTTTAATTGGGATCACAGTCTTACTAACGTCCCCGCTGAGGCCTCTGTCAGTCAATGACGTTTGAAGCGAAACAGGCAGTTGGTAACTGCAGCTTTCAAGGTGTAAAGAAGTCTCAATGAAGAACGCATGGAGCATGCAACAATCGTAAGGAAGACTAAGTTGTTTCAGTCCCGTCAAAGGATGATGAGATAGCGCGGATGCAGCTGTTTGCAGTGTGCACTGTGAAATGTGACATTCAAATGGAAGACACCGTGTTTTGCATATTGTTTGTTGATCAAAGTGTCGTCTTTCAATGCAAAGCAAATCATCGTTGCGAGTGCAGGAACAAACAATATTATCGTATAATAATCGGACTGCGCTGACGCTGAGCATCCTGCCTAGCTCATGCATCTCATCTAATGCAATCAGGAAAATGAGAATGATTCACTTCATTAATACAATTTATGTTTAATTAGATTTTTACATTTCGAGTGTACGTAGCCCCTGTTTGTAACCTGGTTTACTGCACCGTAACCAACCTGCTCTACGCAGTTGCGAGCGTTTATACTTGCAAGAAAACATTCATTCAACACGGTACTATAAAATCTATAACGCACATTATTATTTCAGAGCATTTCCAGAAACTATCGGGCACTCACATGATACTCATATTACAACTCACATGATACAATTTGTTTTTACCCTTGTCCTACGGATGAGCTTCAGGAGAATATCAAGACTTCTTCGCTATCTGCTGGCAAGCAGAAAGTGAATATGCTGATAAATAGGATGCTGTACGAGGCTAGTTCTTGACAAAACACGATAACGTCACACTAATACATACAGACAAACGTCAACTTCCAAATGAATGATTCACAAAAGTGACAAAACACTCAGGAGAGAAATGACAATATAAATAAAATTAAGAGTGTAAAAGCTCTTTCCATGTAATTAATGGTCCTTTGAGATTTTCATTTATTTTCCATTTATTACTATACATTCCCCTCCACTACAACAGAGACTGTGACCTTTTTAATGGGATCCACACAGAGGAATATTTTTTTTCATTGTGGTGCTGTCTCCACATCCAAATAAATCTGATTAAAAAAGAAAACCATGACTACACAGCATCTCTCAGCCAAAATAACGGCTCCACACAGAGCTGGAGCTCTTTAGAAACCCCCGAGAACAAATCCTGCTAAATGCCCCACAAAGGAGGACTATAAAGGATTAAATGAAAAATATCGGTTTGCTTTTTTTCCCCATCACTTGAAATAATTAGAAATACAGTTATTTGCTGAGCAAGCTACTATCTGAATCCTAACGAACACTGTTTTCAGCCACAAGGTTTGTGGCAATCTGCTGTCATTAGAGAACCAGTGTCAGGTTGAGTGACAGCGGAAGACAAGTCACAGACAGGAAACCCTCGATTCGACTCAAACACCACAATCTGGTGGAAGTAGGGTACTACAGCGAGACGTCAGAGAAAATATGACAGGAGATCCTGTGGTTGTCACACCTCGATAAGATGCATGAGGACTAGGTGCCATAGGATTCTTTATGACCACCGGCTTTATAAGAATTTTGTTTTTCCTTTTATAAAAGTATACATTTAATAGTTATCATGCATATAGTATGACAATAGTATAATAATCTGTATTTCACTTGACTGACTGACTGACTGACTGACTGACTGACTGACTGACTGACTGACTGACCTGCGCCATGCGTCCCTCCCTCCAGAAACATCCGGCCCAATTGAGTGATGTTCTCTGCCATTACCTGTCTACAACACAACATGATCAGCCAGCGCCAGTACTCATTCAGTCTTCTTCTTCGTAATTCCTCATCTTGCCAATGATTTGTGCTGCTAAGTAATCAAGGAAGGCCGTCTTCTCTAGAGCCAGCGTTTATTGTCTCTGTGGAAGCAGGACCCAAAAGAGACACTGAAAATGCTGCAGTTCGTCTGTTCAAGGGATTGTGCACTGATGTCATATTCAGCGCTATGAAGTCTGCAGGTGAGGTTGTGAAGCTGTAACTCAATTCACCATGACACGGTATTACCGTTTGCCACACCACAGACATTGCACTTCACTATTGCGCCTCACTGAAATGTATATTTACAGGGGCTGACGTTCAGGCACACTGAACCTGGAATGTGATGCTCATAGAGCTGTGTAGTCTCCCTGTGAGATTTGCTATTCCCAAATTCAGACTGAAGTGTGGAGGGCCATGGATACATGAATAATAAAATAATGAGGGTGATTTGGTTGCCAAGCACCGGGCCTGATACTGTATTACTGCCTGTGTTTGTTTTTCTGGACTCATTGATACATTTCCCCACAGTTTTCCCACTGAAGACCAAAACTAACACAGCGGTACAGTGAACATAATATTATCACAAGCAATTGTTCTTTATGATTTTTTTAAGAGATATAATTACTTACTAATTATTTCATATTGCTGTTCATTTAAAATTGGCGTGAGTTTATTGTCATTTGTCCACTTTCTCTCCACTGCAGTGAATCTTATTTAGAGCAATGAAAAGTCAACTTGAGGTCAGTGGTTCAGTGAATGGTAACAGTTGCATTCATCACCAAATATGTAGAAATCAGTGCAATAACAACACTCCTGCACAGAGGGGATTCATGTATTTGGAACAAGTGGAAAGGCTGTGTCTAATTTTACTTCTGAGAGCGTGTTTATATCATCAGTCACACATGTGAAAAAGAAGTCAATTGTAACATTAAGGCAAATGATGAAAAGCGTGCCCGTGAAAAACCCATTCCATTCTCTGTTAAGCTTTTATGCGGTTGTTCCTCTGAGAAAAAGATTCAGGAAGCTTCAAAAGCAGTGTCATGTTTTGTGACTCATAATCGTTTGCTGCTTGTGTCACTCACCTGCCACTTGTCACTCACTGACGCCGTCATGAGACTGTTTTCCATTTGTTGTCTGATTACTTTTGACCTCATTTTCCTTGTTAATTCAGCAGACGCAGGTGGGGTGGGAGAGGGTGGGGGGGGGCTTCTGTAACAACAAACAAACAAACAAACAAACATCCTATCCAACAAACATGCTCGTGTTGTAGTTTTCTCTGCTCAGTGTACTGTTCCTGCTCGAAAATATCTATGTGGTAACGCAGGAAAAGCTATTCTAGTTGAGTTGTCAGAGTAAAGAATGTTTTTATTTATTATGCCTTGGTTGTAAACAAACATCAGATAGAATGAATGAGCCAATATATCAGTCAAAATATTGATTGGCTGCTGACATGCTGGTATTCCTGCTCTCAACACACACACACACACACATATATATATAGATTTTGCATTAACATTCATCAGGTGCAGTTGTACTGACATGATTCCACGGAGTTCATGCTCATTTCTTTGCTGTGTCTGCTGGATGGGTAGAACATCTACTGATATATACTGTATGTGTGTGTGTGTGTGTGTGTGTGTGTGTGTGAGACAAGAAGCTTAACAAACATTGTTATCTCCACCTGAGGCCATGCATTCTTTAAGTGCATCTGATCAGATTTCATTTGTCAGCTCCTTGCTGTCAGGTCAAGTCAGATTTTATTTGTAGAGCGCCAAATCGCAGCAAATTCACATAGAAACCCAACATTCATATGAGCAGCTCTTAGCGACAGAGGTGAGTGAGGAAACCTCCTCGGGCAGACACCAGGTTACATTCGGCCTCAACCCGTTGGGGTGAAACAAAGAGAGCAAAAGGAACAAGTACACAGAGAGAGGAAGACGGAGAGAGAGGCAGGAGCAGGACGTCTCAACGCTTCCTGTCTCTGGTGCAGCCAGCTGTCATTCACCTCATCAGAGCGGTTTCAGACTCCATCAATGTCCAGACTCCCATCACAGGGTTGTCTGGTACAGTTTCTGGAATGGTGACCCCCATTGTCTAATACGTTTAATATCGCAATGATTGTATCAGTGGGCTTTGTGTTGACACGCAAAAAAAGGACGAGCTGTGATCATGACGTTGATGTAATATGTATATGTTTTGACAAAAGACCTTTGCATTTCAGTGCTTTTCGATGCTCGTCAGTCTGACGTGCTGCTCTCCAGTTAGCTTGACATCAGTTCAGAACTGGCGAATGTTTGTTTTAAACGGCAGAAAGCAGCGGTTCATCAGAACCTGTAACTGAGGACATGAAGATGGTTGCAGACGCTGTCCTCCAGATTCTGATAAAACACTTCAGAAACCCAAGTGTGCAGGACGTTTCATGTGTGTTGCTCCACATTGCATCAGATGTCAGCCAACAGACATTATATCTTCCAGAGATACACCAGTATCTGTATTTTTACCCGATCCAAACGTTTCCCTCCGAATCCTTAGGGACTTTAAATCAGCCAGACGTTAATAATGTATCACATAACTGTCAATGGCTGTTAGCTGCTTTGAGTTCCTGCAGTGTGCAGCCGTCGCACAAAACAACACACTCTGTGCACTCTCCGTGCACGCCGTGCTGACGGAAAGAACAGTGAAAGTCATGAACACGCTTGAAGTTTTCCTGCACTCCCCTCACTACCGACTGTGACTCGTCTCCTAATGTGTGGTGACACTGTCACCAAAGTGTGTTTAATGTGGGCCTGTGGAGGAAACGTCTGCATGCTGCTGGGTTTTGTTATAGAAATGGAAGAACCAACCAACCTGAGTGAGCAGATGCTTGTTGCCAATTTAACATCTGCCACCAGCCAGTGGCACCTGTCCAAAAGTCTTACGTAAAAATACTTTTGCTGGTTCTTATCGGTTGTGTTATTGAACCCAGAACGAGCCTAATTGAAACTCTGATGATCAGACTGAAGAGTTGAAAAACTATTTCCGTTTTCTAATCACATAAATCACAAAATCCATGACCGCCCACCGACCGTTCTGAATCACTGTTCATTCATCAACTTTTGAAACAATATTTCCCATAAGCGACCTGATTGCACACGGGGGTGCAGACACAACTGTAAGTCCACATTTGTTTCTTCGTTCCTCTTCTTAGTCTTAGTCTTTAACTTTAACCTGACACAATCTGCTTAATTCGACAGAAAGGAAACCATGTCACTATCCATTTTCACACATATATTCATGGTAGAATAATTCAAGAACATTTGTAGGAATAAGCATGAAAGTGCTTTCATTTTCACAATATATCATCTGTGTCTGAGTACATGCTCCGGTGCTGATTAGTTTGTGTTTTTCTCCCGACTGTCATCACATCATTTGACCTTTTTTCTTTCTCCCAGATTCTGGTCTAATAATGTCACCATCATCCAGCTCACAACGTTTTTCCGTACTGTTTGCTTCCAGTTCTCTTCCAACACTCCATCTTCTACCGCTTTCTTCTGAAATCACTGTACGAAATAAAATACGCTTTGACATTTAAATGTGCTTTTAGAATCCAAGTTGAGGCCAACTCTGACTCTGCTGCTTCCTAGACGGACATTGACCTTTCCCTGCCCTTCTTACTTATCTACAGTGTGAGATGAGGTCTGTACACACACACACACACACATACATGAAAAACAGGTAAATGATGCACTTTCTCTGTCTGTGTTGGATACATTGTCAAAAGATTCTTTGACTGTGACACCCTCTTTCAGCAAAAGCTCGGCCTGTCTTGTTGCCGATATTGTTCTGTCTTCACCTTGGCTGGAAATCTGGTACACGTTGATTTATATTACCTGACGGCACAGAGCTGCAGAAGGTTAATGCTCCCAGTACCTCAAAACACCTCCTGTTGTCAGTGAACTTGTTGAACAAAGTGCCTCTGATGCACACAGACAAGGTGACTGTGTCATAGCTAAATTGCCGTATTACTCGGGAGGAAGCATCAGACAGAGATACGCTGAGCGGGCTTACGACAATCAAACCTGATCAAAGTGCACACCTCACTCATATCCTCCTGCTGTACCTGCCATTTTCTTTCAACACAAACTCAGTGTAGATTAAAGTAAGAAATAACTAGAAACCTTTTCCACATGTTTCTCTTCATTTTTTAAATTAGATTTTTTTAACAGATGTTTATTTAGTCCTTGTGTGCTGGCTTGGCTAGTTTGTTCTGCATTCACAAAATGAATAATTACTCTGAAAGGTCAGATTAAGTTATTTCAAACTTCACTCCGGTGTTTGACAGCACTCCTAAAAAGCCATCTAATCATGAAGTTAAAAAATGTAAAGCACATCGCCCGAGTCTCAGTGCCAAGATTATGATGCCACACTATGACAGCAGCTGGAACAGCTCATCTCATGTAGGCAGCCTGGTATCTGTTGACTGCCGGAGGTGGTTTCTGTGTCACACTGTGATCAGTGCCACTGACACAAAGTTGTAAGTGGAGCTGAATACAAAGGTGAAATTTGACTCGTGACTTAAATATAAACTCGGCTAATAATTAACATGAAGGTGACGGGAAAAAAAATGTCTGAAAAGAAAAATCTGTGTGCGTACAGTTGACACACACACACACACACACACACACAGTTCTCACTGGGTGGTGCAGCTGATGAGGTGGAGTGGGTACACATCAGCAGTAACTGAAAATTGAGATAAATCATAGCACGAATTAATAATAATTCATAAATCATTAGAACAGATGCGTTCAGCTGATCAGAAGCGCACACAGACAGAAGAGAGAAAGGAGTGTCATTCTCTGGAGCTCCATTTAGAGAGAAACAGCATTCAAGACTAGGAATTTTGTTCAAATCATACACAACCTAAAAATAGTAATGACAGCAATTTCGGTATCTGTGTGTTCAGACTAATGGCAGTGAGGGTGAGGGCGCTCCAATGTGCCTTTTTCCCCAAAGAAACCAGTGTTTTCCAAATGACATAAAGATTTTTTTAGCTATTCTATCATCTCAAATGACTTGGAAAATGAGGTAAATAGCTGCTGGATAAAGACAAATTCTCCAGAGAGAAACATGTCCCAGTCCTGACATACATCAACGGAAGACAAGTGCTTGGGGGCCTCATGAATCAGTGTTCTAAAACAATGTTTGTGCTCACTGAAAGAGGAAGTAAACATGCACACATGATAAACATCTCCATTCAATAGTCACATTCATGCACATTACTGTTACACGTTGACATTCATATCACTTTGTGCCCTGGAGTCTCCATCTTTGTTTCCAGAAGTGTTTACAAAACAGTTTGATGATGACTGTTGGAGGTCAGCTGAAGAAGGTGACCTGGTTAACGTGTCCTGTTGTATGTAGATTCATTCATGCTGCATTCACTTCCACTGCACCAATTACAGCTTCCAGCACCACTGCTGTGGGTCAGCAGTGAATCCGTGTGGGAGGAACCTCACCGGACAGGAGCCAGAAACTACACCCACACAGGAGCTGGACTTTCACCTTTTGAAAACTGGACGTTCAGAGGTTTTAACAAACCACTCTCAGCTTTACTTCAGTCTTAAAGACTAGACTATCGAGGGACAAGCGTCTTCAGTGTACTTTTCCTCCGAACTAATCAAAGCCGATTCGAAGGTTTTCATTTCTTCTCTCTCTGTCTGGGGTGTGTGTAAACAGTCAGCCTGTAAACAGTTTTGTGGGTTTCAATCACTGTCCAGATAAGTTTGTTCTCTGCCTGTCAGTGGTCCTGAGAATAAAAATCTGGTATTGAGTATGTTGAATTGTTTGACCGACAGGAAAGGGAGATTCATTCTGTAAACCTTCACATTCAGATGTAAGTGTCGGCGGGGCACCCACTTGTATTAATCAGCTCGTCTGACACGTGCACTGTGCATGTGTCAGATACTGTATCACAGAGCCATTATTTCTGCTCAGGAGAGGCGTGTGCTTTCAATACTACTCAACAGATTTCTGTGGCATTTGCTGAAATACTGGGCCTGCAGCGCAACTGACAGTTGCCGATGTGCATAGCGCCACCATGTGGGGATTTGTAAAACACATCATGCTTTTGATTATAACCCCTGAACTGTAAAGTGCAGAAGTGAAATCTCGTTTTGTGTGGGAGCTGCTTTACTAGCATCCAACAGTTCTCAACCATAAAATTAATGGATTTATATATTTTGTATAAGTTACCACAGGGAATTATGTTGCAGCTTTATATACAGTCCTACTATTTTATATGTTCCTACCTTGATATATAGGCTAACACACACACACACACACACACACACACACATATTTTGTTCTTGATATTACAGGTCTGAAATCCTCATGACATACATGTCAACATCCATTTTCAAAAAAAGAAGAAAGAAAAAACACCCGCTTACAAGAGGTGGCTGTAGATGGTAATTAACGCCTGTGAGATGTGTGTGGGTGGATAGATGGAATGATGGGAGTTGGGTTTTGGCCTTCTGCTTCTCATGTTGGTTTTGAGAAAAGACTGAAAAGTTTCCTCCAGCAGTCAACTCCAATTTAACACCACTCAGACAAACTGCTGTGACTCATCGTCTCCTCTCCAGTCTAAATGTTGTTTGTGACAGGATAATACAGCAATTAAATACCAAACACCAAAACACCATCAAATGTGATCCGGGTCAGACTCCCCTGTCCTTGGCAGCACATTAAGCACACAATCTGTTGATGCACTGTTCATCGGAGAACATGCTAAAATCGAATGTCACAAATACGCAGCAAATATTTCCACTTTTCATGTTGCTTTCATGATGCTTCACCTGTGTACTCATTTTTAAAGGGGCATTATGAACCTAGTGTGACACCAATAGCGACGTAACATGCAAAGAGTTCACATTAGAATCAACTCAAGTGAGGAGTTGCTTTTTTTTCTGCAGGGATTTGTATGAATGTTTTAGCTCCTAAAAAGGATGAAGATCAATTCCCAGAACACAGTAACTTTAGCTCTGACCTTGAGTGTTGAGTCCACAGACTAGAATTCGCTGTGTATGATTGTGCTGCTGATGCTGTATTTCCATGAATGGTGGGAATTCATTGGATTCCCATTATCTCCAGACTGGACTTTCCGAGTGGATTTTTCAGTGTCAGTTGAAAAGGTCATCTTGTACAAACTAACTCTCAACTTTATAACGCAAGCATATCCTCAACAATGTCAATACCGAACTCAAATCAAACAAATTTGTTGACCTGCAAATATGTCAACTGTGATGTGGCAGATGATCCAAGGCCCCCAGTGTTCTCTATGCATTTCTAATCAGTAGCTGGTATAAGTATATCAGTTTACATGTATTAACTGATTGAAAAGATTGCTGCTGCTTCTCTTACAACAATCAACGACTGGAGAACCTGCTGCCGTGATGCCTTCTCCAAAGACTTAGGTGTAAAATCGGACACAAATGATCTCACGTTATGAAGTCATGCTCAAGGCTGACTGACAGAAACGTTCATTTTCATTCCAGAGGATCAGCTTTCACCTTCACAGTTCAAATACCCAGTAAGCAACTAAAGAAGTTTCAATTTCATATCACAGATGATCCCGATCGTGGTGACTTGATCTTCATAAAATATCGTAAACAACATTACGTGAACGTGGCTATTTCAAACAATTCCCTGCAGCAGTTTGAACTGAAAGGAGCGTAGCAGCACAAACATGATGGAACCTCTTTTACTGAGAGTGACATCGGTCCTGAAGGTGAACGCTGTCACTGTAGCAGACGAACACAGAATAAATGTACTTGACATCAAACACATGTAGTTGATAGTGAATAGAGGAAGCTTAGTCTGTTAGTTGCTGCAAATGAAACATAACTTTCCTGGTGATGCCAGGTTCAGTTGACTTTTATTTCTTCTGCAGTAAATGTTAGTTTTGTCTTGTCATTGACAAGAAAATGCATGTCTCAACATAAGGAAGTGACGCTTCTGCTGACGTAGTCCCAAGCAAATCAATAATACTTAAAGTGTCAGTCTATGCTAAGAAAAGAGTTAAAATATGGTGAGATTTCACGTAACAGACTCGAATATATATCACAGATACATGATTACATGTTGTATTAATGTTGTATTATCATTGAGTGCAGTTGTCGTCTCAATGATAAATAAAACCTCAAAAGATGCAGTAGGGACATTGATCAAGGGAGCGAGGGACCCCACTGAGGCAGAGTACGACCAACATGAATAATTTAGAACATTATTTTAATAACAACGTCATTTAGAACATTGGATCTGTTAAAAAAGATGTATTATCCTTCTTCCTACAATGTTACCAGGGTACATACTCTTGAAAGTATTCTAACTGCTGGGGCTTTTCTCTCAGTCACGTACTAATTCTTTATTGCTCTTTTTTTTCCCCTCAAGATCTCATGAATGTAAAAAAAACACCCCGTAGTAGTATCTTTGGGTATTGAAATTAAAAATGTTACTGTTATTACATTGGAATACAAACAAAATAAATACAATATTTATACAGAAGGAAGACACATTAACGTCGTCATGTTGCTGAACCTCAGCAGCTGCTGTGGAGTCGTTGCAGCCGACATCTTCTCTTTTGATTTACCCAAAACTTTTCCACATAAATATTAAAGTGAGTTGGGTTCAGTCAAATTGCACATTCCTCTCTAATGTATTCTCTCAGTGTCCATTCGTCATTTTGCAATTACCATTCAAACTAGCAGCACAGCGTCATATTTTTATAAATGTGCATGGAATTTCTCAGATAAATTAAACAGAATAAAGTTTTTTTTCCACTTCACACTGCTACAAGGAGCCGTTGCTTTGTTCCTGCACGGTGATGTCAGCCACACCATGGACCTGCGTGAGCTGCTTACAGTCCAATGAAGCCAGTAATTTCCTTGGTCCAGGCAGTGTGGGGATGAAGTGCACAGTTAGGGACACGGTGGCGCGGCTGCCAATATCTCTGAGGGTTGGACAGGAAATGACAGCAGCAATCACAAAAGGCAGAAACAGACAGGGCACTTTCGAAACACATTATAAAGTGTACTTTCCCCTTACCCATAATTAATCTTTCTTGCCGTTATGAGGCCCAGTCCTTCCACGTGGAATATCACCGCTTTCAGCACCTGTGGCAGCGGGTTGGTGAATGAAATCTCCATTGCCATCTTCTGCCCCACAACAGCTTTCCCCACTGGCTGTGAGCGAGAGGACCAAGTCAGATTTGTGTTTATATTTGGACCTTTGTACCAGTAATATTCCCTTGATCAGCTCTTTGGGTACCGTTATAATGAGGTCTGGGGTCCTGAGGCGAAAGCTGAACTGAGTGGCAACGACCTGCTGCGTTTCTTTGACCCTGCCAGACAGCGTCAGCATCAGAGCAGCCTGGTCCACCAGCTGCTCTTTGTAGGTGTTGTACTCAAGAGTCCAGTCCAGAAACTTTTCTGTACGCAGGAGAAGAGGTATTTAGAGGTCTCACAAGTAATCAGCTCCAACGACAAACTATAGAATACATAAGGGGTAATCAACAGGTAGGTGTGTAATAAACGGTTTTAAGGCGCAACGCGCGTGGGGGGGGGGGGG
>CAAKHB010007438.1:0-12193 GCA_901007665.1 Aeoliscus strigatus | reverse complement strand
TGCGCGGGGGGGGGGGGGGGGGCGAAGAACCACCACTACATTAGAGGAGAACCTAGTACTCATTATTGTAGTATACAATATTACGAGAGCCACCAGTCTTATCAAGTTATCTTTAAACTTGGGTTCATCTCGATGACACATCAGCAAAGAATATTCACAAAAATCTATATTTTGCAGTTCCACAGACAGAAATACAAGTGTTGTAACCTACAGCAGAAGATTAGGACACGTTTTTAGTCGCAGCCCAGCCTGTGAATCCTACAGGGTCACTATTTACAAGACTACAACTCTTCAGCAATTTTAGAGCTCATCTGGTTGTTGATTGTGATACGTCACCACAAACAGACAGACAGCGATAATGTCAGACACATTTGATATTGTTGTAAGCCCGTGACTAGGAAAAGACTGATGTAAAACAGCTCTGATTACCACCTTGTACGTAACAATCGAGATGACTCCAGTAAAACGCCTTAAATTGCTTTCTGACTTTCAGTTTTTTAGGTTTCCTTGACCGTGAAGGTCTTTTTGTGTTCGCCCAGCGTAAGATGTAGGATCGAAGAGCCTCTGCTCACCTTCGCTGGGCAGCAGCTCCACATCTGTCTGGTCCTTTCTGACCGTGGCCTTGTGCACGCCGGTGTAGTACATGACTGACACTTGGCTGTGCAAGCTGATTTGACGAGTCTCTTTGCTTCTGTTTCGCAATACAATGATCAGATCTGCATCTCGTCCCATTTTCGGACCCTCGCCATCCATGGTCACTTCTATAGTGACGTCCTCTGCTGTAGGCGACGAATACGCCTCGGACTTGGAGCCATAGCGACACGCTGTCTCCACAGCAATGCGCTCTGCTTCTGTGCCTAAAAATAAACACAGGAATGTCGGGGAAATTAATTCAGTACAATACAATTATCTCCGTAAAACCATCTGCCTGCACATTGCTGACTGATACCTTCAGATTGCTTGTAAAGGTGGGTAATGTCGCTGCGCTCATCTGTGCCAACAGCTTTGGTGCTGATTAAGTGGCCCACAGCCTTTTTTTCACTGTAGATCTGGGAGAAGGTCCCGTCAACGTTTCTCTGCCAGTAGATTTTGTCACTGTTTACCTACAGATGCACAAAGACGGCAAAGGTTGTGAGGGTGGGGTTTTCTTCAGAAAGCCATCTGGCTTATGAGTATGCAGTGCACAAACATTATGTCAACATAAAACAACAGCTAGAGGAATATGTATGAGGAAAGTCTACAGTCGAGGAAGTGCAAACGTGAATGAAATATTTCACAAACCTCAGCAAACACAAATGGAGCGTCATGCTTGAAATAGACCTGACCGTGACGGACAGCGGCAAGAGAGGCTGGGCCGCAGCGGAAGGTGCCTTGGCTGGTCTCCTGAGGAGTGGCGTCAACGGCCTGCCAGCCTCCCATGCCTGGAGGCAAGTCTGGACGAGCCATCCAGCAGTCATTCCACACGTGGAAGTTCCTGAACGAAAAGTCAGCAAAATCAGCACGCGAATCAGGATCTGAAGCACCATGGAAGGGCCGGTGACCACCACACACCAGATCGAGTCGGCATTCAGATGCGCTAAGGGCTCCAGGTTCTCATCCAGGTAGATGTCTGTTGTCAAGGAGACATCGGTGTCGTGGGCTGATTTGAAGTTGGTCACAGTTCGGGCAGGAATTCCCAAACACCTTAAAACTGCAACGATTGAATGTTTGCAGTGGTCAAGATGTGCATGTATTTCTTCTGGCAGACCTCACATGAACACACACACACACACACACCTGTAGTGACCACCCCGGCGAAGACCCAACACTGGCCATACTTGACAGGGGTGCCAGCATTGGTATGGTACTCCTTCAGTATCTCCACACTTCCGCTCCAAACTGTTGGCGCAGTTCCGTTGGAATAGTCTGCGGACCAGTTTCCCTCGACAACTCCTTGGTCATCGACAGAGTTAATCTACATGAGCAATGAGAAAAAAAGAACGTTTCTATTTGCACCTGAACTCGGCGATGCCAGCAGCCCCATCAGGCAGTACTCAGTCGTCTTACCATGGCTGAAATGACGCGCACCACATTGACCGGCTCTCCCCACCCAGATGGAGAAGTTCCACTCTTTTCTAAGACGTAGAGACATGCAGCGAGAATCCCATCGTCAAACTGAATTAGGAGAAAACCGCCAGTCAGTTTGTGTACGGCATTCACAGCAGATGTGGGATGTTCACACGACCCATCACCTGTCCGTAGTTCCATGTCCTCACTCCAATTTGATCCTCTGTGCCGTAATAGATGCGCCCAACGTCGTTAAGGACATATTCCTGCCGCTCATCCTCATCATCCATGAACACGGTGTCATCTGACAGGACAAATAATGACAAATTACAACTGTGGATGACATGAAATCAGTGGCTGAGCATGGATTGTAAAACTGTCTGCCTGTGTGCAAGTAGCCGGTCAAAGTCATTGATTTAGCGTGTGACTTTCTCCTGTGATGTACACGACTTAACATTGATTCCGTTGTTGGATATACATGATTTGCAGGGACTACTGAACAGTGTAATAAATCCTTACACGTGTTCAGGATGTTCAGATGTCACAGTTCTGTCCAGGGGACTGACACAACATTTCAGTTTTCTCTCTTAAAACTGAACGTTTTCAGCTACGTTGACTGAGTTTTACAGATGTCCTCATTCTCTTCCTGCAGTGTGACTTCAATCGTATAGCTTGTTTTCTTTTTTCAGTCTTGTATTTACCTTCACACCAGGGGTTAAACAACATGTAGATGTCATTGTCAGGGTCATGCGTGGATGTAGCTCTACCGCTCGGGCAGTTTGTTTCCACCAGGAGTTTATGTCGCCCGATAACGGCCGTAGTTGGCGTTTTCACCAACAACTTCATCTTTTTTCCAATTTGCTCCACAACAACAGCCTGCCAGTGATCCCCCTCCAACTCCTCCACCAAAGGAATGATGATATGAGTTCCCTTTGAGATTGTTGGCAGCGGCCCTGGGGAGGGTGAAGAGGGGACACACATGTCACACCATGCTGGAAAAAAGGCATCGGTTTGATGACGGTATTTATTCAGCACATTTCACCGCCCAGCTTGATTTAAGCCGCACCTTCCACCTGCCGCATTCCTCCATGTTAAAATAAACAGAAAACAAAAAGAAAGAATTCACTCTGCTGACACACACGTACACACAATCACCCGATCTCGGCTCACTGCTTATGCTTGTGCTGTACTTGTGTGAATGAGTGCCAGAGAAAACACTCCCAAAGGTAAATGCAGCTGTTGGAGACACATCATCTTATGGGTACAAAGGGTTTTTTTCCCCCCCGAAAGAAAATATGGAGAATTCATTCATTCATCTCCTCGCGATTGCTTCGGTTACGGGTGGAGGATGTGCTGGAGCTGATCAATCGCAGCCGTCAACGGGCGAATGTCAGGGTACATCCTGGACGAGTGGCCAGCTCATCAGGGCTACATGAAGGACAGACAACCATTCACACACACACACACACCCCTATGGACCATTTAGAGTGCCTGGAGGTGCAGACTCAGCATGATTTTTCAGGTGGGAGGAAGCCAGACTACCCGGAGAGAACCCACGTACACAGCATGCAAATAGAACGATCCCGATCCAGGAATCGAACCAGGACCTTCTTGCTACGAGGCGACAGTGCACCACATGGAAAATTCTGCCCTAATTACTTCCTTCCATCCTCAGTGGGTGGGATCCTGGTGCTTATTTGTCACATTAATAAATGCAAAGTGAGTCACTATGCTGCAGTTTAACCCTCAGATGTTTATCAGCTTCTATCAAGGACATGGACGTGACCGTGACTCACAAGGAAAATGAAAGAAATGACTGCTGTGGGCAGAAATCTATCCATCCCTCTAACCCCAAAATTGGAACGAGTCAGGTAGGGCAGCAGCATGAGTCAGAGGCTGACAGAGAAGAGGTGCTTACTGGACTTGCAGCACCCTACTGATTGACAAAACACAAGCCCCCTGGTGGCAGAATCATCAGTCTGCACACAAAAAAGAGTGAGCTAAATGGAACCTGCAGAGACAAGTGTCACTGTCGGTTCAAAACATATCCTGATGTCGCCATTTTTCACTCGAGCTGTAATGCAGCTTGAGCAATGCAACAAGCTGAAATGCAGGAAGGGACATGTTTGAGTTTCAGACATTTCCAGAGAGTGACATGTTGGCAGCGTAGCAGATCTGGTTTGTTTAACTCATTTTTGCTCATTTTTCGCTTTTCTGGAAGTAAGCCACAACCTCATTAGCATTCGTGCAGCAGTTCTCAAAGGTGAACAGGATTTGTGATTCATGACGGGATGCTGGACACATGCTATGACATAAAACATGCAATTTCCTTTCAAATGGGCAATAAAATTGGATCAACCGGATTCAGCAGATTAGCATTAACGCCGCCAGAGGGAGTAAAATCATTTCACTCTGATAACATCAAAAGCCTTCAGTTTTCTTCTTCAAAAAATATTGCATTTTACTCTTGCGACAGGTTGGACTTGAGCAATAGCAAAATTGTTGGCGCGTGGATCAATTTGCGTGCAGTCTGTGGGTGGTTACATCGTAATAGCAAACTTTTGCTTGAATTTTAAGTAAGACTTTGCTATGACAGACTGAGCTGTGATTAGCCTTTATGCTGGGAGCCTCTCATAATACACTGCTTGAACGGGGCACCATCGAAAACTGAACCGGAAATATCATGAGATGAAATGAAATGAAACATACGCTACTTGGAGAGTGGTGCGGAGATTTTCATAAGCTTGCCGCATATTGTTTTGTTTTGCAGTGTCTGTTTCAATCAGTGGATGATATTCATTATGTAACATCTTAATCAAATAGAGACAATTTGCATGAGAGGAATCCAACTGCAGCAGCAGCAGCAACAATGGAGTAACACTTTACTTTAGTTGCATTCTACAGTATAGTAGCTCAGTGTCACAGGGCAGGTTCCCGGTTGGATTCTGTGAGTGTGAAACTTTGGGGACGCCATTAAAATCAGGGCACATTTGGAAACACATATAACAAATATGAAAATCCAAAAATTTAAATGATTATAGTCAAATCCAAATCAATTTCACACGAGCAGCTACTCGTTCTTGTTTTCTTACTCCGTGTACAAATCTGATGAGGGGTTGGATTGAGGGTGGTGACCTCTCGTGGATGTAGCGATTGCTGTGTGGATGCTGTGATGCTCACACACCCAATCAAACCCTGGACGTTCTCTCAGTATAACACATTGCACATGGTATAAACTAATGTGCACATGGAGCTATTCTGTAACAGACACTTTAATTATTCTCTTCAGGCATCACATACCGCTATAATTGTGGGATCTGTATTGGTCTTTGTCCCCTTTGCATTACTGCATTCAGCACAATGGGGGAGGAAACAGACAGAGAAATTAACACTTGGTAAACAGGAGGCTGACACAGTTGGTAGTGACAGGATTTTTAGCCAGAGTAGGACTGAGGACTTGGCATCTGTAAAACACTCCCTGGAGCATAGCAACCAGAACAGTTACCATGGCAATAGTAACCAAAATCTTCCTCTCTGGCTTTTACCTACACCCTCCGTATCTTTTCTTAAATCTCCTTAAGTCACATGCTGACCCTACATACAAATGTGGACGTTTCAACACACACAAGCTGCCATATTAACATAAAATGCCAAGTCCAAACTTTTTTTTTTTCCCTCCCACAGCTTTCGGCGCAGTACAAGGGAGCTCTTTAATGACCGATCATGTGTGGTTTCTTGGACGAGCAGTGAAGCATGTGAGTGTGCTTCGGCCAGGCTGGCATTTTAAAATCAGAAGGCATGTGGGAAAATCCATCCCGCATTTAACAACATATCCATAACCAGTGCTTGGGAGGCAAATTGTCTGATCTGTCAGATTATTCTGAAGAACAAAACACACACACCTGCTCGCTTTCAGTGTTAATCGCGGATCAGACAGTGTAAGTTTGTGACAAGGACTAACCTGTTTTTAGCTCAAGGTGAAGTTTGTCCGTGTTGGGGTCGAAAGCTCTCGACAGGGTGATCCACATCAGGAAATGATGCCCTCTACGGATGATAAAGTCATCACTTTGGAAGAGATTTGTGTGATGCTCCAAGCGGGTCTGCCCTGATTTGCTTTTCATCAGGTCTATTGATTTCACATTCAGGAGGAGTTCTGCAGACATAAGGACACACGAGTGAAGCTGATGTCTGTGGCTCTTATAGATTTTGCTTCATATCAATACTGTGAGCTGTCTGTGATGACAGTCATACCATTAAGCTCACTGTCACCAGTCACAGGTTTCTCCCCGTTCACTGCATCATCCTTGCCATCATCAATCCCTGTGACCAGGGTGTCGGTGATGTCGTCGTCATCGGGCGTGGGACAGCAGCAGGGACAGACCTTACGCAGCCACCGGCGACAAGCATTCTCTGTTGCAGCATTGTGTACCTCGGCTCCTTCCTTCTCCTCCTCCGCGTCCTCACCAAAACCAAAGGTGACAGTTGGAAAGCGGCCCACTGCAGATCTGTCTCTGATTGAGTGTGAGTCTACAGGCATCCTGGGAAAACAACCAGAAGGTCAATGACGAAGACACCTTGATATTTAAACATGGACACACTAAAACAAAGCCCTCCTACGCCCACGTCTTCCCTTCCTTAACAGGTGCTTAACAGATGTTGCCAACACACATCTGGCTCAAACAATTTACACACATAGTTAAATATCACAGCAGGTTCTGCAATGTATTAGATTGTGATTAATCTAATTGTCGCATTCGCCCTGAGCAGTACGGTAGAAATGACTGCAGTCGTATCTCAGGATACTTAATGACTATCTCGTCACTCATTCTTCTGGATATATTACCCAAAATTGACGTCTTTATACTCTGGAACTGACCATCATGACTGCACTAACAACCGTTTTCTTACCATTAAAGATAATGGAAACAGGACTTATGAAGTATTTAAGGTTGTTATTCATACTGATCTATCTGTTCATTCCACAGGGCTTGAAACGTACACATCGTACACATCTGGAGCTAATTCACTAATTCCAAAGTTCAGTTGGTGAAAACATCCCAGAGGCTTTCTGGAGGGATGCAGGTGACGATTTGCATCCGTGTAATTAAAGTAATTTTATTTCCTTACTTAAAAGCTCATAACACCACAGTTGTGATGCCTCATGGCTACAAAGATGTGGGTCACATTTCTCGGATGAGCCCAAATATGCAAAGACAGAGTAAGAGTATTAAAATCCAAGTTTCATTGTCCTCTCTATCCCGCCTTGCTTCACCACACTTCACATATTTCTCATTTAACTTGCACCCATTCTGTTAGTTGCTCCACCTCCATGAAACACTGTGAACACACTTCACGTATCTCGGCAACGCTAATTGTGTTACGACGTGACCAAACAGGCTCCTGTGAAGCAATAGCGAGACTGACAGTGAGCTCATAAGAATGAAAAACTGTTGAGGTAGTGAGTACACCTACATGAGAACACAAGTGACAGAAGTCAGCTGTGACGGGAACACCTTTTCCCAGCTCAGGATTGTGCAACACACCGATGATGACAGATGAGGCTACAAAAAAAAACGGCGTGATAACGCACTTAAAAATCCAGAAGTTGATAAAGGTGCTGATGGACTGACAATTGAACTGTACTATGAGGTACATTCAGTAAAACAGAGGAAACAATGGTGTGGGTGCTTTAGGCATCCTGGTGCTTTGTTTTCTGAACACACATTGACCCTGAGCAACAATATCCGCCACAATATTAATTTCACGCTAGTGAATTTCAATGCCAAAAAGGGCTCATTTGCATGGCGGCAGCAGAGGTTATTGGCTCCAGCCACTGGACAAAGTTTAGACCAAAGTGGAGACCATTAGAGTTGTCCTTCAGTGAATATTCATGGCGCATGCACAAAACTGCCTGGAAGTGAAGATTCTCTTTTAATAACCTGGCGGCAGCCTTTTGGGTCTGATGTTTATCCTCAATGGGCTCTTAGTTTAGTTTCAGTGGACATCGAGTCACTTGGCTTGAAGTTGAGAATGAATCTCTAACAGGATTTGTTGGGAAATGTTGTGTCCTGTTCAAAATCCAGTTTACTGGACTCATCCATGCAAACTAAAGCTACTGACTTTCGATTAAAAAGAGGACAAATAAAAGTAAAATAACTTCACACATGATGTGCTGCCGCCACCACCAGACAGTGCAGTCAAGTCACAGTCCGTTCCCTTTGTCTACTCACTGTGATCAAGCTGAAGAAAGAGAGAACACCAAAGTCATTGGAAGGATTCATACTATCTCACAGCAAATTTCATGGCAGCATGTCAGTTGCTGTCAGGACCTAATCACTGGAAACAAATTCTCACTATGAATGCTGAATGTGGAGGGACATGATCTTGGGAAGTCACGATTGTTTTGTGTAATTGTCTAGGTTGTATTAACCAGTTATGTCGCCCTGTTGGCTCCTTGTAGGCAGCCTTAATGCCATCTCCTTGCCCATCTGCGCCTGTGTGGTGACAATATTAAGCAAAAGGAATCTAGTTGGAGCAAAATCAAAACATTATCACTAGCGGACAGACGAGGACGTCTTGGCCGAGATATCTGCTGGCTACAATAACATGTTGGCTGTTGAGTAGCTGGTTTCAGGACTGATCTGGACCAAAGCGATCAGGGATGCTAATAGCGGCTTTGTATGCATGTTATATTATTGGTATATTCAACAACAAATCACCACAACTTTACTTATTACTGAGAAGCTCAGCTCACTGTGGGATGAATACACTCACAGAGTTTTCATTATAATGAAAAACAAACTCAACATGGGCAGCCTGACAAAAAAAAGAAAGAAAAAAAAAAGAAAAAAGCTGGCACTGCCTCAGTTACATCAAATGCAAAGGGTTGAGACTGCATGAAAGTCGGCTCCCTATGTTGGGAATCAGTTATCTTCCAACCCAAGAAACCCAACCCAAGAAAAGCAAGCCATGCATACAAATGACGGAAGCCTTTAATGCAGCATCCAACTGCCAAACTGTTTGCGGTGAACCTGCCAAGAGATATTGTAAGGCGATATCGGAATCATTTTATCATATGCTGGGTTATGTAACTACTTGAACCCCTGGAGCACATCTGCCTTTTACATACTATTGAATCCGCTCTGCAGCCAAATCGTTCTCATGCTTTCACCAGTGTGCTTTGGAAAATTTCCTGCAGGAGGGAGGTGATGCAGTCATCAGAGCCATCACTCGGTTCACTCATGACTCGTTTGCCTCGAGGCCTCTTTTTTTAAGAAACAAAGTTCCAAAACAGAGAGACCTTCCCGTATAAGTGCGCCAGCATCAGTATTTTCAAAGAAGATACTTTCTGGATTAAGATGACAAAAGCTGATGGAGTTAAACAAAGTAAACAAAGTCATGCAAGAAATGGCTGCCTGCCACTTATCATACGACGAGTAATCGTGAGCTGTCAGGTCACAGGACTTTGTCAACGACCCTGCTTCCACTCCAGCGAGTGTCTCAGAAGGAAATGTGTGTATAGAATATGTTACAATTTGAAGGACTAAATCAGTGCTACTCACGCAATTGAATGGCAGGAGAATATGACAAGGCAGCCGCAGGAGGAAAGCTGGTGTTCGTTCTGCTTTGGGTTTTACAAGCTGCATGTTCAGACCTCCTTTAAATACTTGAGCCAAGACGTGGAGGACACACCTTCCTGCTGCACACGGAGCTGCCAGGTTAGATGTTTTCACAGCACCCGATGAAACAGTTCCACTGAAATTCGTATAAAGTCATATACATGTTTTGATATAATTGTAATTTATTCATGTTCATTTTTGTATAGTTGTATTCATCCCACTTTCTTTAGCTTTCATCATGGACAGGAAGTTTGACCGAGGCAGTAAAAGTCAGTATAAGGAGGAGGAAAGCTTTGACATGAAAAGGCCCAGTGTAACAGCTAGTTTTATTTGAACGTGCCATGACAGTTTACCAATGAACCAGAGAACTGCTGCCATCATTCATTTTTTTCTGCGTATGATACTGCGTCACGTCTGCCTTAGAAATATGTGATAAATCAGACAAAGGTGACAGGTGGCTGGGGTGTGTGGGAGGGTGACAGCTTACTCATGAGGGGAACTGGTGTTCATCGACTTTCTATTAACAATCTGACAGAAAAGAAATGAGCTGGGTGACATCAGTTATCCACAGAGACTGGGTGTGCTACCGTGTGTAATCGTGCCAGAGGTTAACTGTGTTTCAGTTCAGAAGGATTGTGAAGGAATTCTGGTGGAAGTTGATGTATACTGATAATGATTCTTGAGGAGACATAGAATTCACCGGGTACAGAAAGACATAATAGAATTTGACACTGTTGGTCCACTACTACTACTTTTTTTTCCAAAATGAAACACTCAACACTTTGATATGAAATTGTACAGATGCATGAACGAATGGATGTCATCGTGAACCTTCATTTATCAAACCTTCGTAAATCAACTTGAGAAGTGAATCACATCTGTAAATCACATCTGCAAATATAGATTTATAAATACATTTCTTTTTGTTTTGATAATTATAATTTTCTGAGGAACCTTTTTGGGGGGGTTTCATTCACTGTTATAAGTTATAATGAACTAAATAAAAGGAAATACACATTTGAAATATATCTGTCTGTTTGTGATGAATCTATATATAAATACATATCACTTTGTGAACTAATTTAAAATCTGATGACAGTATGATGATAGTCTAATTGATGGATTTTATGCTCAAAGTGCCCTGAGGACGAACCACGTTATCTTACCTCAAAGAAAAAAAGCAGATCAAAGTTAATATATAACTATACAAATTATGACAGAAAACTAGTGTTATTATAAACATTATAGTGATGAATACATACCATGAATTATTAAAAGTGCTAGGATGACGTTCGGCATTTACGGTGAAATGTTTAAAAAATGTTCAACACATGAATAAATAATCAAGATCCAGGGAAATCACATCAATTGTAGCTGGGACTGAGGACACATACCTGCAAAAATGATACTCCCATCAGTCTTTGTGTGCTGATAATTGTGTGCAGCATGACACTCCCATATGACAGTGCTTTGCCTGAAGGTTCTAAAGTGGAAAGGTTGAATTTATCATCTGGGAGAGAGTGGAAAAAAAATAAACAAAATAAACAAATGAACAAAGACGGTGGCGTAACTGCAAGTCGTCCTCAGGTGACAAACCACTTCAAGACAGAGGCCCTGACACACCTTAAAAAAAGATGTGAATGGGTTTGGTATAGATGCACATGCAGGAACATTTATTTTCCTAGACACATTTTGGAAGTCAGCAATACAATCTGTGGTGATTTATGACTGGATCTGTGACTCACTGTGCAACAGTCTTCTGTCATATAGTAAATGCTTTACACAACCGTTTAAAAAAAGTGTTGACTATGATAGTTAAGCCATGTCCTTCTCATCGCTTATAAAACATAAACCGTCATTGTGATACACCAGTCATAGACTATATATTTCCTCTGTTATCATGATTCATGCAACTGGGTCTCTTCTTTATGAAACATCCATACACACACTTCAACATTAGCTCATTACGCACACACACAAATCGTTTCCTTGATGGCGTGACGGGGGGGCTTTTGACAAATGCACAGCTCAGACATCAGTGTGATTGATATTCTGACAAACAAGTGGAACAGAGCCACAAGACAACACATTCCAGAAAACAACCGGCCCGAGAACGACAACTGAGTGACGGCACAGCGGTGGTGGCGCCTCCTCCGTTGGATCAGAGCAGGAGGTCTGTGACTGAGGGGAGCAGCTCGGCCAACTCTGACTCCATGTTGGCGATCTGAGTGACAGGGTTGCCACGAAGATCAAGGCGTTTCAGCTTTGGGCAGGAGGCCAGTGGCTGAAGATCAGCCACAGTAGATATTTCTGGGTTTTATAGTTAACGAATGAGTATCGGTATTATCTTCAGTACACAGGTCAAATGGTACTCTAGTTCATACAGATACCGATATACAGGTAGGCAGTTATTACAAAGGGCCCTCACTTACAAATCTCATTAATTCCTGACTGAAGCAGAGCAAGCGGTGCGTGAAGGAGGAGAGGATTGCAGTGATGAATTATCTGTCCAGATGCATCTCAAAAAA
>CAAKHB010007437.1:72396-97286 GCA_901007665.1 Aeoliscus strigatus | reverse complement strand
CTGAACACACACACACCTACCTGACTGAACACACCCCTACAGGACTGAACACACACACCTACCTGACTGAACACACCCCTACAGGACTGAACACACACACCTACCTGACTGAACACACACCTACCTGACTGAACACACACCTACCTGACTGAACACACACCTACCTGACTGAACACACCCCTACAGGACTGAACACACACACCTACCTGACTGAACACACCCCTACAGGACTGAACACACACCTACCTGTTGATGGACTCTGACTTTCAGCGGTGGATGTCCTGTCCACCATCTTCCTTCTGACCAAATCAAGTATCTCCTAACGTGAGACTTGTGTAGGTTCTCTGTTGTCTCCTCCCTCCATTTGTTTCTGTTCATTAACTGCGTCCGTCCCACACCAGTATGGTGATGTTCAAGGTGCCTCAAAAACACGGGTGCAGAGGAGATAAACCATATAATAACTGACGTCTCCAGGAGTTTTACTGATGAGACGATACGTCGGTCACTTCCCAGCAGCTGCATCCGATGGACACTGATGCGACTGGTGCAGTGGCATCGTGAACGTCTGTGTCAGACCCAGATTCAAATCAGTGAATCTCTGCATCCCTAAAATGGTTCAGGTTGAAAGTCCAACGAATGAAACGACCCCGGTGAAGACACAGCGATGGCACATTCCAACTGACCAAGGTCAAACCTTAAGGATTCATCGATTACATCGATGCATCGATTTATTTTCCTACGATTCAACTGCGATAGAGATATATGTAAACGTATTTAAACATATATATGTATACTTCTAATGGTAAAGTTGGTCAATTCACTTCACTCCCCCTGAATGTGACGTCATCGACATGTGCCGGCGGTGCCGACTCGTCACTAAGACAAAGCACAACGACAGACAGCAGAGAGGAGGAGGACAGGGAGATTTTAAGGCCCAATGGAAAGTTGGGCGTGTGGAAACACTTGGGGTTTTGTAAAAAGAGAGACGTTCTAGACAAGTCTCTAGACAAGTCTGACCAAACATGCTGCTGAGAGAGTGAGCGTCAGTGTTGGTTCAACCTTGTGCCTCTTGGTGAGGTTGACCTTGATATTTGTGTGATGGTGCTCTATGGTCACCACTCAGTGAAAGTGTCAAGGATCACAGACATTTGTTGTCTTTTGATCATCGAGTTCTGAACTTGTGATCATTTTCATTTCATAAAAGGTGAATGTATTTGCCATCAATCGTTGTGTTTACTTATTTAATTAATCCCTGCACTGTCTACAGTATTCAGCGAAACACACCGTTCAAAACTTTGGGGTCATCCAGACAATTCCAGTTTTGTAGCTTCTCTAATCAACAGTTTTCATGTGTGCAAACAATTGCACAAAGGTTTTCTAATCACCATCACCTTTTAACATGATTAGCTAACAAAATGTAGCATTAGCACACAGAGTGATGGTTGGTGGAAAAGGCCTCAGTAGGTGTAGGTAGATATTCCATTAAAATCAGATGTTCACACTAAGCTGTACTAATAGTCATTTACCACATGTCTAGACGAGTCTGATTCATTTAACGTTGTCACTGAAAAAAAAAAAAGAAAAGCGCTTTTCTTTCAAAAAGGAGGACATTTCTAAGTGACCCCAACGGTAGTGTGTGTGTGTGTGTGTGTATATATATATATATATAAATTATAATAAAAAGGCCCAAATTAAATAACACACACTTACATCTATTTGTCTAGATGAACCAAAGAAACCACAGTGTGGTGCATTACATAACCAGCACACATGTGTAAGGAAAACCCAGAATCATGTGTTTTGTCATGACCAGGCAGCATCAAATGGTTTCTTTGATGTGTGAGAGCAGGAAGGAAAGGAAGGAAGAAGGAAGGAAAGAAACATGAACAACAAGACTATGGGAGAAGAGAAAATGTTTGCTTCATACAAAGCTAATGAAACCCAGACAGCCTCTTCTGGTCAACAACAACACATGGGATGAGCATGTCGAGGACATTTAACATCCTCCCTGCTTTACAACTTGTTTCCAACCTCTGTGGAAAAAGTAGATGCGAACAGAATGGAGTCAGCAGAAAGGTAAAGCCTGTAGCTCAGTACCATGGACAGCTCCACGAAGCTGCTTCCGGAAAAAACACTTCAGGATCTTGGCACATGAATATGTGTAATATAAAGACATGAACAGAATGAGAGACAAGGTAAGTAAGACCACACTGTTCATGCTTACTGGGCGTTTTGCAGAGATTCTCCCAGTCACAGCACTGGTCTGGTACCACGTGGAGGAGATGTAGTCCTGAGGAGATACAGAGATGATGGATCACTCTGGGAGACAGAGAGAGAGCTGCCACTGTCAAAAGCCAAAATGTTCCTGAGACGGACCAGCAGGCTCATTTGGAGACATGAGTACATAGAGCAAACAGCTGCTTCTGTACAGTCTGTGACAGTCTCCGGTTGGCCACTTCCAGCTCTGGCAGTTGTGACGACCCCTCCCTCTGGTTTGTGTTGTCTCTCTCATGACCACAGTGAGGGCTCAGACTCTCAGTCTCCCCTACCAGATGTCTGCGTAGCATCTGACTGCTGCTGGAGCACAAGTGAAGCGTGTTTGTTTTGCATTCGGTGCTCTGCGCCATTTTTGTTCCCATTTTATTTTTGTATATAAAACCTTTGTTAACACTTCATCTCGCTTCCTGTCAAGCCGAAGAGCCAGGTTGTGACAGTAAACCAGTCTGTCTGCAGCAGGAGCAGAAGCAAATCAGTGTATCTTATATCTTCAGTTGCTCCACACTAGTAAGTGACGTCCTGCACCAACGCTGACAGCAGCAGGACCAGTGGAGTACCTCTGATGCTGTTGGAGGGACAAGATGATTGCAGTTCAAGTCCACCTCTGCTGCAGCAGAGTGTGTGTACGACAAAGAACTTTTTTTTCCCCCTCACGACACGGCCACCTCTGAGCAGCCACAGGCTCACCTTGCTCATCATGCACGAGAGAATCCCATCAACGAAAGCAGACTTGGTTTTGTGGACCTGAGGGAAGTGAACAGTGAAGGCATTTGAGCGTCAAGTAGCTCATGACAGATTGGGATGTCCCATGTGTCCCCCATCGCTCCTCGGTCTTAAAATGATCTGGGACTATTACCGACCTGTCTGTACTCCAGAATGATCTTTGGCAGTGGATGCAGGTCCCTCAGCTGCAGTAACTGTGAGAAACATAAGGCAGTTCAGTCATTCTGCTGTGATGCTGAATAAAGATGCATTATGCATGTTTGTTTTGGATTTTCTACATCATTCTGCCAGTTCAAAGACTCTGGGACCTTCAAGTAAAAGACATTTGTGTGTCCCACAGACTTGTATCAGTCAGTGTTTGTGTGTCTGTGCGCTGTACTGCAGCTTCTGATGTCGATTGCTGCTGCGTGTTGACGGTCCTGGGAAGCTTCTTGTTCTCACATCGCTCATGAAGCCTCAGCTTCTCAAACAGAACCTTTAATAATATCCACAAACAAATCGTAGTGAAACACAGCGCACACACAGGACATACTGTACACTGCAAACACAGTTCTTCTTAGTTATATACACACACACACACACACACACACACACACACACACACACAGTATTTAAAAAACATCAGGTACAGACTGTTCGTAGCTGAGTGTTGCTGGTGATCAGAAACATCTGTCCAGCTGCTTTGTGCGCCTCCTGCTCTAGATGCTTCAGCCTATCCTGATTAGAAAGAGAAGGAACTTGGTTATTGTGAGTAATTTCCAGAGACTCTCTGTCAGACAATAAACCCGTCTCACTCACACAGCCCAGTGCAGATGTCATGAACTTCACTCAAATCATCGTCGGAGTGCATGAGTCCACTAGGGGTCAAACTAGCAAACTGTTAATGAACAACATTGAGCTGCAGACAGTCCTAACCATTCACAGTACGCTCACATGCGTCATACAGAAAGCACATCAGCATCCCTCCGTTCAACCATCACCTGCTGAAAGAGACGCTATATTCATGAATTCTTTGTGCATATTCTTTGAGATAATCCTGTAGGATGAACTGTGCTACTCAGCAACGCAGACGGCATGAGTAAGAAAGAGGAGGCGAAAACGCAAGAGAAATGAACAAAAGGAGGCTAAAGGGAGAGTGGGAGGAGGGAATGAAAGCTGGAGGCAGTGGAAAGGGTGAAAGAGGGATGCTGAGTCGTAGCATGAGGCAGATGAAAAGGAGTGAAGGGGAGTGAGGGAAGGCAGAAATTAGATAGAAATACTGGGTGATAAAAAGATGTGGAGCAAATCATGATCACTTCTTTAGGACGTTGTGACACCCACATAATCATGTTCGTTGCAAGTCTGTCTTAAGTTTAAAATACTTTAAAATAAATAATCAAGAAAACAAGGGAAGAGACATTGGGAAAAGAGGAGAAAAACAGCGGTGGGGGGATGAAATGAGAGATAGGAAATCAATAGGGAGAGGAAAACAGAGAAGTGATAGGGGTCTTAATGATAGGGATGAAGGGATGAGATGGAAGGAAGGCAGGAAGGGAAAGAGGGGAGCTGACAGATACGTACGTTTCCCTTTCTCACTCAGTGCCCAAAGCAGGCAGCAGACTGCCTCATCAATGTTGGATACCAGCCCCTCGGCACCGCTTTGACAAACACGTTTGTTAAAGGTTTTAGTGGGGACTACCCCCTCACACACACCGTCAACCTGAAGAAAAGGTGAGGGACAACCAAAATGTCCTCACAGAGATGGCTTTTTGGAGCGCTCACTCACATTTTCTTCATTTCAGAGAGGACACTACATTGGCTTTCTTCTCCTACCTTTGTCTTAAATTAACCTGTCTTAAATTAACAGGTGATGGTCCAGCATGAAACCTAATGGGATCACTAAACGGACTTCAAAGAACCCATTTCAACTTGTGGGACTTTTCCCCCATGAAGGCTGAATGCACCAGTGAAGAATTTGAATGAAGTCGTCATGTCTTTCACTGGCACACAACTAAAGGTGAAAGTGAACCATGTCTCTCTGAAGGAGCAGAAATGGCTGACAAGATGAAGAGCTGGTTTATGCAGTGAAGTGTGAGTTTGTGTGACACAGCCTGACAGGCAGGAGGGGGGCTGAGTTTGTTTTGGTTGACATGTGACAGCTCAGATATCAGGGTATCTGTGCGATAGTGTGGGGACACGTGGCGTCACACATGCTGGCACATACAGGAAAACAAGAGGAGGCGCTTTGCAACTTGCCTGCAAAACTTCAGAGAGTGTGTGTGTGTGTGTGTGTCAGCGAAGGCAATGCTCCTTCCTGCAGCACTGTCTCTTAAAGGAAAAGACAGGCTCTCCATGCTATTTATAGTAACATGGAAAGACACCGAGACATTTTCTCCCACAACATCCTTGTGGCACTTGCACGAGCTGTGGGTCTATGAGTGTGTGTTTTTGTGATTATTAAAGTGTATGTATTACAGGACAGTTGTCTCCAGAATAGTTTTTTATCTGTATGCAAATAGGACATGTCCCCAGGACTGATGTCCACCTACCACATCAGTAATCCTAACCTGAGGAAGACAAATCTTATTTCTTATTTCGAAATGTCTCTCTTGTGTTTCTCACATCATCCCAGTGTTTATTAGTTGAGCAGCTGTCATACTACAACGCAATCGCACAAGAGAAATGTGCTAGAAAGCACCATATCAATGCATGGATAGATAAAACGTTCCCTTATATCGTTCCCAGCACATTTTGCTTTGTAAAACCAATGTGAATGTGCTGCACTCCTGTCGCACTTTGACTGTCAGCTTCGTCCACACAGCAAAACTGAAGAATTCTACTGATACTCATTTCTAATCAAAAATGTCATTTCAGTCATAAAAACTCTTTACACTTAAATAAGACACATCACTTCAAAAAGTAACTTGATGCAAATTTTAAAAAATACAAAAATCTGCCAGTGTTTTTCTTATTTCAAGCATAAAACTTCAACTTAAGTGAAAATTAGCTTGAAACGAGTGAAAAATGTCTTAAAATAAGTTCCTTTTTCAAGTGATTTTTTAGAAGATTATATTATTTATATTATAAAATCATTTTATGACTAGAAATGAGACATTTTGACAAGATAAGACAGTTATTATTAGTAAGATTGAGTTTTTGCGGTGCTGTGACGAGATGTTTGAAGTCCTTTTTTCTACTCAACCCGCAGCCGTTTGATCTAAGGTTTTATAGATAAACCAATCTGACAAGTAACGTCCATGAGTCACAGGAGTGAATGTACCACAATGGTTTGATTTGCGTCTTGATGTGCTGTTATCGTACCCCCAACAGCTCAGATGTTCTTCGAAGAATGTCTTTGTCCACATGGATGTGATGGCTCTCCATGGCTGGAAAAACAAAAATCACAATGAGATCATGGCACTTTTCCTGACACACAAACACACAACATGAACCGCTACGGTAGTAGGTGGTGGGGGGGCAAAAAAAGTGTCTGACCTGCCAGAACTGGTATCATCTTTAGCTCTACGTGTGAGTAAAGCTCCCACAGGCCTTGGTTCTGCACACAGAAATGATCAGACAGGAAATATGTTCCTATGTGTTGGTGTGTGTGTCTGTGTGTGTGTACTAACCTGCAGTTTAAAACAAAGCTCCATGTTCAGCCAGTAAAGGGAATAGAGACGTGAGATGACCTGAGAGAACACAGACAGAACATTTCCTACAAGGATCTGAATGCTCTGATGCCTGTATGTCAGTTTCAAGCAGGATGCTTTGACAAATGTCCCCCCTGGTGAAAGTGTCAATCTCGACAATGCAGTTTCTCTGTAGGCAGTGCTGATGACATCTAACCCCCCGAGCGAGGGGAGTCAGGAAACATGAACTGACCCTCTTGGTGCCCTGGACTAGTGTTGTACTGGGTGTTCTGTGGTGCTTCTGAACAAGGTCCTGGTAGTTAGAAGAAGGATCTGTAGGATCCAGTAGCCACCCTGACACCTGTGGGTCCTGGATATGACAGCTGGCCACTGCACAGAGAAGAAGAGGAGGTCCATTCCCATATTACTACCAACTCCACTGACTCCAACAAGAGAAGGACTTGATAGGTTGAGACTGATGTGTGTCTGTGTGTGTGCCTTGTTTCCAGTGAAGGTCTTTTCTGTAGAAACGCAGAACTGTGTAAAGCAAATCCTTGGCTTTATAACACACCAGAAGATGGGGACTGAAGAGCACCTGGAGCAACATATCCCTGTGAGAGACACACACACACACACACACACACACACACACACAGCTAAACACTACAGTTTTAAAACTACAAAGGTGTGACACACAAACTGATATAATATGAATTCCCATTCACTGAGTTAAGTCACACACAGACCTGGTAAAAAGCTCCTGAGTCGGGTGGGTGCGCTCCAGTTCTAAGTAGACCACAATGTCATTTGGCCAAAACGACTCCTCAGGTAGGTGTCTGTCCAGATCATTCTTCATCAGAACCAGAAGGCCACACACTGGGGGGGTGAGCTTCTATATAAGAGGTGTCACAAGTACAGGTACGGGTTTGTACCAACCTCCACGAGCAGGACAGATGCAGATGACAAGACCAATGAAACGAACAGGTTATTACGATTTCGAGTACGATCATCCTGTTCACCGGAGCCCAAACACACCCACCTGTTCCTGGTCTAACTGAGTCGTACCATCCTGGTGCACCATGGTTACCACCAGTGCTTTGGTCCGTCCTGCACTCTCCAGCACCTGTCTCTTCTCATCTGGACTCATCTTCCCAGAATTCTTCACTCCAGGGTTGGACGTCAGGAATGCCATGAGCCAGCCACCTTTGGAACATTGTGGGTCACTGATGATGGCCCCCTCATTGGGGTTTTCTGGCTCCTTGGTGATCAGATGAGTTCCACGCTTGGGCTGTTTGAAGGCAGCAGAAAATGTCTTTTTTTCCTTTTTTTTAAATCTTAGGGGTTTGATGTTTGGAGCGGACTCTAGTTTGGTTCTATGTGAGGAACTGGCTTTAGTCTGTGGGTCTACGTTTAAAACTGGGCGTTCAGGGACGCAACTGGGAATGGTTGTGTTGCCAGCTCCTGCATCTCTTGATGATCGGGGCGGCTCCCATCTTGGATACCTGTCCAGGGAGATTTTAGGGAGCAGAGCTTTTTGGGGACGGAGCAAGTCATGCTTCCTCTTTAATGAGGATGAGGGGATCGGGGCAGACTGATGAGAATCAACTGAATATATCTGGGATTTGTGTATGAGGGGGAGCTCTGGTCTTTCTTGCATTTCAGCGGACTCCTGCAATACGAAATTTTGTCCAGAGGCACAAAAGCTTTCTGCTGCAGGTTCCGTGATTGCGCTGCAACCTGTGGTGCTTCCATCAGTGATCTGTAAAGCAGGATGTTGAACAGGAAGCAGTCAGACAGGGACAAGAAAACATCAGCAGTAAGACCTTGGAGAACTGTGCTGTATGTCCACAAAACCTCTACATAAAGTCATCATTGCACGCAATTTACCACAGATGAAAGGGAGTGTTTTTATTAATGCATAGAGCTTGTTCCTCAGTGTAGAAGTAGTGACAAGTGCTGAATGTCAGATGGGAGGAACGATGCACCAACCGAGTCGAACATGCACAAGCTGTTTTTCCCTCCATAAATATGTGACAATATACAAAAAGAGGGAAAACACTGGTGACGCAGGTGCTGGGAGCCCTCAAACAGGAGGTGCTCAAAGAGTAAGTTAGAGGAGGAACAGGAAAGAGTGGCTCTAAAACTGTGACCATGTTCAGTTACTGAGACCAAACTTTGATCTGTTCTCATGCAGGAGAACTGTGTGCATGTGCAGAGCTGTTCTTTTGAAGATGTGATGGATTCTGAGGATTTTCAAAGACAAGATGTAAGCGCACAGGTTTGTTTGAGGCTCATTCCTGTGATTCAGCTCCCTGCGGAGAACGCGCCTCGTTTTCCTGTAAATGCAACTGAATTACATGCTGACAAAGTCATGAACCCCCTCAAGGCTTTGTGCTCATAGAGTTTACGCTGCTGATTAAAGCAATGCGGTGATATACACCTTTACAGCTGCCAGCCTTCATTGGCTGTATTTTTCCCTGTGGATCATGGACTTTGTCGTCGTGCTAAAATACGTCCATGTCGACACCCATTGATTCTTAACACATCTGGGAAATCCCAGCCTGCTTGAAGCAGCTCTTCAGGGTGTTATTCCTGTCCATACTGCTGCTTCTGCACGTGACGGTTACATTGAAAATAGAAAAACGGAAAACAGAAGACACATTAATCCTCACAAAGAACCTTGAAGTGTTCCTCTGCAGGGACTCACGTGTTCAGGGTGCTGGGGGTTCCCAAGGAGAAAAGGGACTGTGGACCGTGAACTCCAAGAACTGCATTCATCAGGTAATGCTGGCGTAGGACAGTTTTCCCTTTCTGAGTCTCGAAGAGAGGAGATTGATGAATTCTCTCTTAATCAGCACTTTTCTGACCCACCCTGAATCAATGACTGTTGTGTAAGCATGTGTGTGGTGGGTGTGACAGGACAAAGTCAGTTCTAGAAATCCTAGGTACCATCAAAGGGTTGTTAGTGTGTGTCACTGTCATTTCTACAGATGTGTGTATGAGTTGACTCAGCGTTGTCAAAGCTGCTGAGCCTCAACTCCTTCCTGCGGCTGTACTGTGAGTGGGCACACAACATCACATGTCAGTGCTAAGTCTTTACGGCAGCGCGCTGTCAACACCATCCTCCAGACCAAAAATGAATGATGATGGCACTTTTACAAGCTTGAAATCCTTTAACACCCCCATAATAGTGTCTCCTACCACATGATACGCAAAGACTTTCAGCTCTCATTTAGTGTATGTGACGCTGGAAAACTTTCCCCCTTTCTTTTTGACTGTATTTAAAAAGACCTTTGAAAGAAAGAACACCTTCCCCCCTAGTTTAATATTGATCTCTGTCTTTGTAAAGTAATCCTAAGAAAAATTATTAAGTTTTGGGGTCAGCATGCTCCAGCTGTTGGTTAAAGTGTGTACAGAAAGTATCACAGCACATCCCAGTGGTTAGTCCTGAAAACTGCATGACGGCGACCTCAGTGGAGAAAGTTAGAAGTCACTTATTCTACTTGCCTGTAGATCGACCTGTACCCTGACTGCCAGCGCCTGCCACCACGACCTCATCTTGACCTTTGCTGCCGTCTTGTCCTAACGACGTCCTGTCCTCCCCCATGTCTCCCTCAGATTGTTTGTCTCTCAGTTGTACATCACATCTCTGGACACGTTGGGTCTCATTGCTGTCGTCACTGCTCTTCCCTCCAACAACCTCCATTCCATCAGGGGTCTCCTCTGGGATCCTTTCCCTGTTCCCAGCTGGGAGGTGACTGGGGACATGGGGCACTAACGTGGGGGGGTTCACTCCTGGTTCATCCACAGTTTGACTGAAGACATGAGGTCTCACAGTGGGATGTCTGTTTGCTACAGATACACACAGCTTTGCTGGACTGTTATAACCACGGCAACGTTTGATTTCAGGTGCATTCATGCTGTACGTGTAACAGCTGCTGTCCATGTCTTTCATGTTCTCCTTTGACCCTCTTGCTTCCATGTGTCCGGCATTTTCCACCTCCAACATTTGTCTTTTGTGTATCTCAGTATTTCCTGAATCTTCCTCATTCTGTCCGTCTGCTTTCAGGCTGAGTGCAAAAGTGTGCCAGTGTTTTGACATTTGTCTTACAAAGATGCTGGGAGGTAGAAGGACACTTGCAGCATTAGCTGATTGCCGATGATGTGACGTAGTTTCAACCCAGACATCAGTGGTTTCCTTTGAGAGGGGGGACCGTGGGCTCCTTCTGTGAAGGCCGCTGACCAAAGCCGCATCGTGGTGCTCCTTTCTGGAGACACTCTGGCTCTCGAAAAGTTCCACGCCTTTTACTGCATCTGATGTGCTCTTATCTGTCTCAACAGACAAGACACGAAAAGCCAAAGCGTCTTTACAGCTGCTGCCGTGTTCCTTTGTGAACTTATCACATCCATTATCCTCCGAGGAAAGATTGAGGGTGAAATGTGGCCCCATTTCCACAATGGTGCTGAGAGAGTGAGAAAACAGAACCAATGTCCAGTTCTTTAGGGACAAGGGGCAAATACCTGTCCAAGGTACAGATTATGTGTATTGCTGTAGAAACCTTGTGCTTTGTGAGTGACAGCGATTGGCTGCAGTGGTGAGGCTGAGAGTACCTGCACAGGGAGAGAGTCTGTGAAGCTGGATGATTGTCTGGCCTTTGAAACGTATTCCAGCAGGAGGCGGCCTGGGATGACAGGGAAAAGGGTGATGTCTGCAGGTGCTGATAGCTGGCGGCGGTCTGGGAGCTCTGCCTCCGGCTGTAATTATAAGAGGTAGGTGGAAAAGGATGTTTGTGGCATGGACCTTGGTCGAGAGCAAAAAAGACTTTACCCACAAACCAACAGAGAAATCCACTGCTGTGTGTGTATGTTTTAAAAGTCTCTTTGTACTGACTGATGTTACACTGAAAAAATGTGCTCAGCTGGGAAAAAGAAGTCATGTGAAATACAGATCTGGTAGCTTACCAGTATGTATCCTTGTCTGTGAGTTTGTCCTGATTCTGGCTCCATACGCTCTGAGCTGAGAGCTCCCTCTTGCTGAAGTGATACCACTCCACTACCACATAGCAAAAGACAGATCTCAGGGATGAACGCATGACTAGAAACTTCAGTATTTATTAATGTGTGCACCTTTCAGATGGTCAATGAGGATTCCTGTTTGCATGAACATGAACAAAGATTGGATGTCTCAGCACCAGTGAAGTCTATTCATCACCTTTTTGCAATAACTCTAAATAAACTCAGTATTAGCAAGCTACCAGATGAGAAGATCTGGATTGTCCAGGTTGTAGCTCAAGCACAGGAAAGGGTTCGAGTGTAAGTCATTTGAAACTGGTCTGGTCTCACTTCAGGGAAGTGACACAGCAAACTGAGTGTTAAGATGTATTGGTGTTAGCGACTGGCTCCCATCAACTTGTCCTATACGTCTATGGCAGAACTTACAGGTGTTGGCAAAATATCACATCCATGTCCCCACAAAGGACAAGATCATGAAAGGAAGCCTGACTCACTTTGCCTATGATTATCAAACGAGTGCTGGCTGCGTCGACTCTGAGCCTGTAGAACAGCCAGGATCTTCTGGGCTGCTTTGGACAGGGGTCCTCCTGAGTAAAGTCTGTCGCTGCTCGAATCTCCCAGCTCCTCATGGTCAGACTGCCTGTTGGTCCTCATTTCTCTCTATCTGTGGATCTTAGCGTCCTCATCTACCAATGACCTACATAGGACAAAGACAGTTATGTCAGTGACACAAAGCAACTCTGAAAACGCGGCTAACTTACACAGTGACAAATAAAATGTTTCCATAAAAGCTGCATGAACATGTTGTTGCTTTATTTATCAGATGACTTGAACAAAGAATGAAACAGGACATCAAAAGAAAAAAAAACAACACTCTTACAAACTCTTACACTGTCACAAATGTGAAATAAACAGTCAAAGGAATCCCAGTCAGCACACAAGAAGTATTTAGTTCTTAAAACAGTTTAACTATGACTTCCTCCACACAGTAAAGTCTATGTTCTGAGTTGAAGACTGAATTGGAAATGCTTCACGGGTGTGTGGGCTATCATCAGAATGGAGCGTCCGCCTATGAATAACAAAGCTTTCCTCCCACAGACTTTGGCTGCTGGGGTGGCACTCATTTACTCTGCTGCCCCCCTCTGGTGCTCATTTTGCTCTCCAGGTCGTCAACTACTTTCTGCAGTAGCCGTGGATCCAGGTGGAAGTAGATGTACAGCTCCCTCTCCCGCTGCAGGGAGGAACTGCGCTCCAACTGGCTGCGCTTAGCTTTAATCTCTCCCATGATTTCTTGCATCACTTGCTGCAACCTCTGTAGCTGAGACTCTGCTTCCATCAGCTTTGTCGTCAGCTCCTGCAGGGATGGACAGACGGGGAAAGGAGACACAATAGGGCACAGAAATATCATCAGAGTCAGATCTCAGACATGTATCAGGGATTTAACACGTCACTAAATACACAATTATTACCTATACTACGCATACACTATCATTAATGAATACAGTCTGAAAGAGATGTGCATTGATGGTAATCATCATAAAAAAATCAACTGCACAAGAAGCCTGTTAACGGCTTATTTTCCTGGTGTTTCAGATGTATAAAGTCATGCTTCGACTCAGACAAACTGAGATACACTGAAATAAAAGCTGAATGAACCAATGAAATTAGAATGTGTCCAATGCCAGTGAAGAGGGGGGGCATTGGCAATTTCATTTTGAAACAATACATCTTAAGGGTGAGACTGAAGAGGAGTTTCTTTTAATGGAAAAATTCACCCAGGTGGGTTCCAGAACCTGACATGACTGTGTTACATATATTGTACAATAAAGCAGCTCTTTCTGACCACTACTGTCCCTGATGAAACACTTTGTTTTACTATGACAGTGATTCCCTCACCAATGTGGATGAGTAATTTGAAAAACAAACTCACATTTAGAGTGGCTTCTCAAACACATTACTGTTGACAGGTGCAACAAACAAAGGACACAAACCCACCTGTGCATTGGGACAGAGCAGCTGCTGGTCAGTGATGGCTGCTGAACGTACCTGTGGACCTAAGACCAGCTGCTGGAACTCTGTGTACATGGCCCCGTGAAGAGCCTCGCAATCGCCATGGAGACGGGCCGCCGCGTAGCAATGCTCACGGCCCGCCGCAGCGAGCGCATCCTGGGATGCCTTCAGGTTGTCTGCCAGGTCAAGAGCGGCCTGGTCTAATGCATTGTATGTCCGAAAAGGCTCTGCTCGTCCCTGGGCGGAGTCATGGTCAAGGATCTGGAAGAGTCTGTGGAAAGGGGAAGAGATGAGGGAATGATCCCACATCAAATTTAATAAAAAACTAAATCCCTGCTGACACTGGGGAGGTTCAGGTGTGTGCTGCAGCCCTCACCTGCTGAAAGCTGCGTCCCTGCAGCTGATGATGGGACTGGGCCGAGGGTTGACAGCCAGGTCGGGTTGTGCCAGTGCTTCGATCCTGAGGGAGGAGCCTTCACCTTCATTTAGGAGTCTGCTCTTCATTTCTCCCAGCTGCTTCAGACATGTCCACCACCTCCTCAACTCCATCTCCTGAGTCAGCAGAAGCAGGTCGAAGGAGGCCTTCTGGCGGAGTAAGTAATCACGTACCTAAAAGATTGGAGGTTTATTTTAGTGGAAGCTGGAAATAAATACCTAAAAGTACAAAATATCAGGATCTGATTCATACTTTGTTTACTCTGTAAAAACTCAAAATCTTACGATTAATGTTTGATTTATGTCTCGCCAAAATGTCTCATTACAAGTGATAAATCTCTTTACACTTACAATAAGACATCACCTGAAAACACAAGTTGTTTTTAAGACCGTCTACACTTGTTTCAAGCAAATGTTCACGTGAAACAAGAAGAAAAAAAAATTTGCCAGGAGAACAAGATTTATTTTGGTTGGAATAGGAAAAAAAAGTGGTTCCACTGGCAGATTGTTCTACTTTTTTCAGCAAAAAATCGGCTTGAAACAAGTGAAGATTGTCTAAAAACAAGGTGAGGTGATGTGTCTTATTTTAAGTGTAAAGACCAGAAATGAGACATTTGGACTAGAAATAACACAAACATTCTTGGTAAGAGTTTGATTTTTTGCAGTGTAGCAAAATCAATCAAGCTAAAACTGTAAGTGTCACCAGCAAACCTGATCCTGTCTGGATGTGTAGAAGTCCTGCCGGGCCAGCTGCAGAGCCAGGTCCCCCCTCACCACTGGCACATTCAGCAGTCTTGCAGACTCTCTCAGGGCAGCAGGTACTGGTCCGTGAAGAAGAGCTTCAAGCTCTGTCTCAACTGCCTGCAACTCCTTTCTGGACACAACTTCACGCACATGAAGGGAGGAGGAGGTGGAAATGCTCTGGTGGAGTGACAGACAGTTAAGGAGAGGGTGAGAAAAGCTTGAGCGGCTGCGGTAGAATGTGTAACAAGGCGATATGTATTTACCTTAGTGTGGGAGGACTCAGAGAACCAGTCCAGTCCAGCTTGGACACTCTTCTCCTCTGCGGTGGCTTGCAGCAGCTGGTGCTGGGCCACAATATGTGACCACTGAAGTCTGGCTATCTCTGACCTCTGCCGATCTACAATGCGCTCTTCACTCTTATTTAGTTCTTCCTTTTCAACGTCACAAGAACTGAGGTCCAAGACCTGGAGGCGCTCTGAGCAGGAAGTCTCAATAATATCAGAGATGCCCTGGAAGAAATGCTTCTGAGTGAAGGCAGCCAGTGTTTTAGTGTTACGCTCTTCCTGATGGAGGTATGGATCCAAGGGCAGCTGAGAGAAAAGGGTGGTGGGTCTTTTGCAGACTGGAGGGTTTGATTGGGTCTCTCTTTTATCTACATGCTTGTCTTGAGGAGGCAGATATGAAGTGAGCTTCATCACCTCCTCTGCCAGAGTTTGCAACAGAGCATTGACATCAGCATTCTCTGCTCCAAGTGATGCATTGGTCTCCTTTAATTTGGAAGCAGCACTCTCCATCTCTGCAGTGAGTCGAAGGTCAACATCTGCACGAGAAGTGCAGAGAACCTGCAACCTGTCAAAGCGTCGCTGCTTCAGCTCTTTTTCTTTTTGCAATGCCTGGAGCTCTGCTTCCAGATCCTCTACATCAACACCCCCCTCTTCTGTGAAAATGGACGATGAAGAGGGCCCGAGGAGGTTTGCAGTGCTTCCATCTGACGGCCCAATTGTTTTAAGTACCTCATCCAAGGCTGCTTTGTCCAAAATTGGTTTACCAGACTTCTGTAGCTCCTGAAAAGCACGAACCTCCTCCGTGGTCAACACGTTGTTCCGGTTTAGGGTCCGGCAGACAAAACGCAAGAAGTGGAGGTTCTCTGGAGCGCAGTCAAAGAGCCAGTCGAACTCTGAAGCCTTCAGCGATGATGCATCAGGATAACCTAGACGGCCGATGGCCTCCACAAACTGGCCACCATCTAACATGGTGGCTTCGCAGCCTGTGCCCCTTATCACAGTCACACAACAGCAAAACGTGGATTAAGGAGGATTAGGTGAACACAGAATAGGAAATAGAAAGGTGCTATTAAAACAAAACTCGGGATGTCCTCAGCCAATTGGCAGTTTCTTTTATCAGAATCTGTCAATTTAATTTCCATTAATTGGTGATGGACACCAATCGTTTTGTCAGTTTTCAGCTACTGCTGAGATCATGGAGACGTGGTTAGTGGACAGTATCAATGTGTTTTAGAGCGTGTCGGTCATGTGACTTCTACCCTATTGAAATTACTAAATTTTAAAAATTCCTGTAAAATAGCAGTAGCTGGTGTCCGAATGTCTGTAGAACATCAACTTAAAATCAACTTTATCTGGGTATTCAGAACCCAAAGTGCGGACCAACGTCGGTCTAGCTAGCAGCTAGCTGAGTGGAGACACCGTCAGCCTAAAGGAAAGCTGCCGGTTGTAAGCAGCTGTGTCGAACGTTGCTGTTTCGTATTGGCATTACAGCCACAACATGTTCGAATGGCGAAATATTCTACTTACAATTCCAATGCCAGCAAAGCGGTAGTGGGAGTTCAGCTGCGCGCCCAACTTCCAAACTCCAGTACGTCACGCGTAGGGACAACGTCACGTCCTGCAAAGAATTTCGACCAATCCGGTTGGCGGTTGGCAAACAACGAATTGGTGCATTACCGCCACCTATTGGTATGAAGTGTGGATTAAATTGCAAAACACCCTCTCCTAAATAACTAAAAAAAAAAGATGTACCACTCACTCCAATAAACTCCAGCATTAATTGCCAACACATGCTTCCTGCGTGTTCCTGTAACATGGCTCTGACGTATCTTGTTGTTCGTGAGTTTTCTTATCCTGTCTTTCTACTTCATATCCCTGACAATGCACCATCACATGTTCCACCATTTCCGGTTTCTATTCTAACCAGTGTACCATAAAATGCAGTATGCCCAAACCTGAGTCTTGATATTATGGTTTTATCTCTTCTGCCCCGTCTTGTGCTTCTCATGTCTCCTCTCTTCCTCCCATTGTTTTTGCCACCCACTCCTCAATCTTTGTTTGTGTTCTTGATTTCTGATTTACTGATGCTAACTGCTCAGTCAACTGCCCTTTTCTTTGTTTCCTCCTTCTGCCTCACTCCCTTTCACCCCAATGTGTGCCGGCACCCATAGAAACACCACTGTAACCCCCATCATTTGAATTCTGTATAGTATTTGTTGCATCCCAATCTAAATATCTGGTCTGCTGTGTGCTGAGTGATTGTACTGAAGACTATTTAGTGCTGAACTTGATTCAGAACCAAGAACTGCTCTGAGGGGTCTTACACCCTCAACCCACTGCACTGCTAAAAGACCATTACCACCATTTCTCCTGTGTACACAAACACTTCCCCACTCATCCTTTTCCCTACAGTTACCTGGAATTCAGGAACAATAAAAGCCACTGCTGTCCTTTCTGAATACTTGGACACAACTGTGTACAATTTTGAAAGTAAAACATCTATCTATTTACATATGTCTATACAGTCTGTACATTATGCCCCGACTTTCCTTCCTTGTTCTACTACATTAGTGTAAAATCTACTGTGACATTTGGCAAGCTCCAAGGTGGAACTATTGCAATTGGCACTGTTGGACGAACATCTATACCAAGATAGACCTAATCAGTCAACAAAATATGACTTTTAGTGCCCCCAGTCATACCCCACCTACACCTCATTACATTTAATACTTTTTTACATTCATCCTTTTGAACATGCACCAACCAACCAATCTGACTGAAGGATCGAGACTATTTCCGCACACTGAGGTCAAACACACACATCTGGCAGCACAGTGTGGAGGAGGAAGTATTAACTTTTAAAGGCTAAAATGACATTGATTTTGTGTCTGGACCACCATACATGTATTGCACATTTAATGAACAAGCAGGTCTAAACGACAAAATAAAGAAAACATACTTCTGACCTGAAAGTGTCAGGACAAACAATGGCGATGAAACCGTTTCCGGATTTTATTTTGACATTTCCAGTTATCTCGCTTAGCTTGACACCGTTGTTTTAAAAGTGCAGCGAACTTGCGCGTTGCAGGGCACTTCACAGATTCCAACATCTGACCTGACCTGAGCTGAGCAGCTTTCTATGACGACATCATGGTTCGAGAAGTGAATAGTGTGGTAAGAAGACCTTTTTATTTTAATAATGATCACCAGTGGTCTTCTCTGCACCTCTTACTACATATATAAATAAAATGGCAAAAAAAATGACACACACACGTTCATATTTCATATTTATTGTGTTTGCAAAACATGTGACCGAAGTAATCCATTTATTCATTTAGTATTTAGTATCATTTGCACCTTGTGTGTGTTAACAGTTCTTTCATTCATTTCAAACAAAAACAATCATCAAAAGACAAAACAATCATTATGTCTATTTAACGCTGGATATACATATCCTCTATTGTGTTCTAAAGGAATCAGGCTGTCGACTCTCTGGGGGAGAGATTCCAGTCACACCCTGAGGATAGAACCAGTTGTTTCAGCTTTCTCTTGGCATGAAACTTTGAATGTAAATGAAATTAAGAAACCGTGTGCCAAGTATGTTATGAAATATGATGCGGCTCTCTTGACAAACCTGCAAAGGGTTACTGCCCCACCTTGTTGACCTCCAGTGCCTCAGGTTGTGACTTATTTGGACTTGACAAGGAAGTTGTTGGATGATGGTATATGATGGAAATGAGTATTTGTATAATGAGAGCAGTGATTTTTCCACAGATCGAATTTCGGGACATTCTGAGGGGGGTTGGAGACAAGCTGGTGGTGGTGGACTTCACTGCCACCTGGTCTGGCCCCTGTCAGTCCACTGACCCAGAATTTGCTGTAAGTGGATGGTAACAGCACTCAGATCATGAGTGGATTCACTCAGATCCTCTTATGAACCAGTCAGACACTAATACACAGAGATTAGATCTCCAGTGAAAGGTTTCTTGGCCTTTCTTCATTGCTGTGATCTGACTGATGCTCATTTAAGTTCTTGTTGTCCATGGAAACGGATGCACAGTTACTCTTAATTAACACAATCACACACATTTCATAGGTCCGTGGATTTCTGACACACTCAATGATCTCTTGCAGAAATTGGAGGCAAAACCTGCATACAGAAATGTGGTTTTCCTGAAGGTGGATGTGGACGTGGCTCAGGTACATCTGTCTCCGCCAGGGGCAAATATGTTACTCAGTGTGTTTTTGTAATATTAAAATGACTTGATACATTCAGGTTCTAAACAGGGAGGAGCCCTTCGTGTGAAGGAACCTGTAGCACGTCTGTCACCCACTCTGTGAATTAGCTCCAGCCCCCTGCAAAGTGGAAGCAATCCTGAATGGAAGTGGAGACAACGGATAAAATCAGGTTTTCAGCTGCCTCATGGGACTAAAATGTTTGAGGTGAAACGAAAACAACAAACACCTACAACTCGGTTTGCTTGCTTTACACTCCTCTTGAACTGTCCTCCGCATCCATCATCCATCAGCCAGCGTCGTTGTGTCTGACTCACCTGAGTGTTGTTCCTTTGGATGTGCGTGAATCATGTAGTGTGAAATCTTTGCCCACATTCCAATTCTACAAGAACCAGAGGAAGGTAAGTGTGATATGACGTCATATGGTCTTAACAATGTCTGTCAGAGCTTCAACATCACCGTTGTGTTTTTGTGACGTTCTTCAGGTGGCAGACGTCTCTGGAACCAATTTGAGGAATGTGACGGATAAAGTGGATGAATTAAACTAATCCATCACATACACACCTGACTCAAATCAGCAGCTCGTTGTCAGACCTCTGCAGAACTTCACAGACTGATTCAGGTGAGGGAGGAGCAGGGTGACATGGAAAACCTGCCGGCTAGGGGGGGCCCTCCAGGACCGGTTTGGACAACCATGCTCTTCTACAACAACCAGTCGATGCTGCTGAGGTGGATGCCGGTGACGGTGCTGAGGCGGCAGGGATTGAGGACCTGGAGGGGCAGGAAGGGATGGGAGGTGTCTGGATTGGTAGTGGATGGATTTTAGTGCTGAAAGTTTTGTGCAGACACTCGTGCCTGATTTCTGGGTCCACTGGAAACAGGTGCCGGGCAGAGACGACTGTACAGCCGGGACACGAACACTGGCAAACCATTGAGGCAACTAGCTAAAAAAGCTAACTGACCTCAACACAAACGACAACCTGAAACACACCAAGTAGTGTGATAACTATCTACTCTCACTACTCTCGCTGTTCTCTCTGCTCTGAATCCAAGCTACTCTCTAGTTTGATAACGGCGGAGGGAATCTTTGTATAGTATCAGGGAGTAGGCGGGGTTTCAGGGTGAACGTCGGTGGTGACGTCAGTTACCACCAAATGCAACGGAAAGTGAATTTTGATGTACTAACCAGGTTTCAACCTGTAGATGTCACTAAACATGGCGTTTTTAACACAATATGTAGATTTGAAACAATTTTCACTGCATTAAGATAAGGACCAGAATCAATCAGAAAATCTACTAATTACCCAGTTAAAATACTTAATCAGATTCAAGTATCCACACGTAACTTCTGTGCACGGCAAGATAGATGGATGGATGGATGGATAGATAGATAGATAGATAGACGTATGAACACAGACTACACAGATTAACACACCTATTACTATTACTATTTACATTGGAAACAATTTTGAACAGAATGAAAGTATAGTTCAGCCCAGTTGTGGTAAATGGTGTAGAATTCCAACAGGCGGTGGAATGATTTCCTGTATGTGTCCCTGGAGCAGACAAGACACTCTGGTGACCCACCCGTAAAGTGTGAAGTGGATGTTATGTATTGTCCAGGATGTTGAGCAGTTTTTGTACCTTCCACCACCTCCAGGGGGCTCCAGATCTGCCCCCAGCACAGACCCTCATCCTTTCCTGAAGAGTTGGTGCAGTCTCTCAAGCTGCAGCCCCAGCAGATGGCTGCAAGGGAGCAAGGGAGTCAATGTGACACTAAACAGTCAGAAAACAATGAAATGCAGAATGCTGCCTCGAAAAGTTAGACTAAGATGCCAAATAAACAATCCTTTTAAATTCACCCAGTTACTTTGAATGTGTTAACTTTTCTTGTCCAAACTGATAGCGAATTTGTGTTTGTGCCAGCAAAGATCAACAGATCTACTGTAAATTAAACAGAGTTTCTAAAAAACAATGTGGTAAACAGAAGGATGAGCAGGAACACAACGAAAGAATTGAAAACTGCGTCGTTTCACTCAGGATTGACACATTCGTTGAACCTGCTTTCCCTCCAAATCCACCAAAAACAACATCTGGGAAAACCAAAATAAAAGCTGTGATTGTCAAACAACTTGTGAAGTTGAACAACGTGATGAATTAGAACCGTGCACAGAAGAACAGAATTCATGAGTAGTTATCTATCATCATGAAATCATGGTTCAAGAAGTGAAAGATCTGGTGAGAATTTTTACTTGATCGTGTTCTTTTCTCACCTGAGCTCATCTGCACCTGAGTTATTCTTTCGCTGTTGAAAACATCATCAGTGTCATCAAAGAATATTCCTCTACTGCCAAACTGAATATATATTATTGTTATGTCATTATTTTGTTATTGTCATTGAAGATTTTTATTATTATTTAAGATGTATAATTTACTTTAGTAATTACGACAACAATTTTATTTTATTTTATTTTATTTTTTTACAGTGTTTTACATATCAGACTATTTTTAAACTACTGTTTGACTATTATCAGTTGTACATATAATCTTTTTATTCTTGACAGCTCAACCTGATTTAATTCTTAGATTTATTTTTACTTCTATCTTAATAATTTATTCCGTTCTATTATTTATTTTTGTTTTATTCCATCTATCTTTTTCACCTTTTTCCTTTCCATTAAGGGTTTTATCCCTCTAATTATTCTTCCATTATGAGTTGGTGGGTTTTGCTTGTTTGTCTGCGTGTTTTTTGTTGAAACACTTTGTGTTACATTTTATTTTGAAAGTGCTTTAGTAACAGTTTTTAAAAAATAGCTTATTACAAACACATATGAGAAAAAAGCAAAAGAACAAAAAAAAACTGTTTGTCCAAGAGCTATTCTGTAACAGCTGCTTTTTTTTCAAGAGACTGGAGACAAGCTGGTGGAGGTGGACTTCACTGCCAGCTGGTGTGGCCCTTGCAGGTTTATTGCCCCCAAATATGAAATAAGTGAGAGATCGTTCAGCTGTATGTTTAACATGATATGATCCACATTATGAAACATACAGCTGAAGGATGATGAGTCATCAACAGGAGAAAAGGTCTTTCTTCATCCTGGGTGATGCTTTGACCCTGTGTAACACACTCACCGGTCTGTTGCAGGAACTGTCAGAAAAGCGAGAATACAGCAATGTGGTTTTCTTGAAAGTGGATACCACTCAGCTTCAGGTGGGTCTGTGTTACTCAGTGTGAGAATGTTCATGTCATGATGGTCAAGTTTAGGTCATGTCACATATTGATTTCCGGTTTTATTTTTTTGGTACTTCCTGTTTTTTAGTGTTCACTCTTGTTTCCATTACTTTGTCCTTTCTCTCCCTGATTACCTGATTTGTTTCACCTGTCCCTCCTCGCCCCTGTTTAAGCCTGTTGAGTGTCTGTTTAGTTGCCAGACTGTTGCCTGCTGGTTTGAGAAAGTGTTCCAAGTCGTAGTCTTTCAATGTACATTTCCTTGAGTGAGTATTTTGATAAAAGTTTCATAGCCATTATGCTTTCATAGATAATCCTTAGCGTTGAGCTTTCTGTTTTAGATCTCCAAATTGCCTTCTACCCCTTCTGGGAAGTTTCTGTTTTGATTCTTTGGTCTTGTATTTACCACCTCCATGTGAGTGTTGCTTTTTGTTTGCCCCTTTTTAATCTGTAGTCTTTTTTGATATCTAGTTTCTCTTTTCCAAAATAAAAGTGAGTTTTTGTCTGCATCTGGGTGCAGTTATTCCTTGCACCGTTGTGATTGCTCATGTTTGTGGCTGGAGTCTTTTAATTACTGGTTCATTTCTATCCAAACCCAAAGAGCAATTCCAACATTTTTGGAATGTTTCAAAACCTGTAGGAGATGTTTTATTGGTAACTTGATTCCAAATGTTGTCCTGCGTGAGGCAGTGAAGTTGTTTCACTCAACTGTGGTTGTTTCTTTGGCCTCTGCAGGATGAGACGCTGAAATTAGGGCCTTGCCCACATTTCAGTTTTTCAAGAATGGGGAGAAACTAAGTCTATTATGGCCGTCAAAGCTGCAACATCATCTTTGTGGTATTGTGATGCTGTTTTTCAGGTGTCTGAGTTCACTGGAAGCGACTTGCCAATGCTGATTACAATGCTGGATGAGTTAGTGATTCCAACATGCATCTACATGCGCTCTTGCTACAAATTCCCATGTAGATTTAACAAAATCTCTTAATGCAACAAGAAGAAAATAATCATCTCATGCTGTCCTGTTTTATTACATGTTAAACTTTCTACAGCAGCTGGTAGTGAAAGTAGGTGAACATCTGTGTGGTCACACTCTGTCACCGTCTCATATCATCCTGTTGGCTCAAAACTCCAACAGAACAGTTTGATCGTCTCCTCATGTGTAAATCCATCCAAAGCGTTTATTTACATCAGTTCCACTATGACTCTTCCTGCTGGAGATGCAGAATATAAGTTCTCCATCACTATTACTTTCACTTGACAAACTAAAAAAAATCCGTTTTCTTGGGTATTTTGTTTTTCGTCATTTCCCCCCTCAGATTCTGACTTCCGGGATGAATTCGACTGAGGCAAAGCGTTGTCCAAACACAAGGTATGCCTCTGTCTCATCACCATAGCATGGACTACGAGCTACAAGGACCAGACCAAAACAACGATTAGTAAACAAACAAACAGCCGTCCTCCGAGTGTCTATGCGCAGCTGCAACAGTGAGTGCGCAGGGACCGTCTGCAAAATGCAAGATGCTGCTCATTAGTATTTTCAGGGGCTGATATTAGCCCGTCGGCTGCACAATAAACTTTTGAAGAACTGCTTCGACCAGAGGGGGCCGTAGACGTGACGTGACGTCGGCAAACTTTCAACCAATCACATGCGAGTATCCAGCGGCGACTTCCGCCCACAGGACTGCTCCGTGGCTCCCCCCCCCACACACACACACATTGACCGCCGCTGTCCGCTTCCCCGCGTCCGTCCACACATCTTCGATTCTTCGGGGACAATAACTGGGGAGTTTCACACGAGGAAAAACACTTCAGTGAAAACAGGTAAACCGGAAGTGAATAATGTTCTATTTAAGAAACGGGGACGAATCCAAAGCGCACTAGCTTACGAGCTAACTACGAATTGAACCAGTAAGCAGCGTAGTACGCATGATTCATGTGTTCATTTGAGTCCGTGCTGCTCAAATGGGATAATACTGTCGTTGACTTACCACCGTGACCTTTGAGGATTTGAACAGGTTTGTGTGACTTAAGTACAAGATGAAAATACTCTTATATTAGAAATATACAACAGATGAAGTGAGAGAGTCGGTTTGTTGGACGTGAGAGTCTTAGTTCATCCACCAGTCAAATGACATCTGTGTGTGTGTGTGTGTGTGTGTGTGTGTGTGTGTGTGTGTGTGTGTGTGTGTGTGTGTGTGTGTGTCGTAAAGTTGATCTCAACAACGAATCATGGTCCAAGCAAAGACGTGGATTCTAACCAAACACTTTGACGGATTCCCCACGGAAAGCAACTTTGAGCTGAAGGTGGAGCAGCTCCCAGAGCCCAAAGATGGA
>CAAKHB010007437.1:52339-65096 GCA_901007665.1 Aeoliscus strigatus | reverse complement strand
GACGAACACACAGCTGTGACACACACACACACACACATACACACACACACACACACACCATCAATACCTGTGACAGCGATCTGTCGTCCCTTGTGAACTCTAAATCTATTTTCAGCCTCTTTCTTCTTTGTCACCAGGTCTGAATTATGCAACCGTTTAGAAAATGATTAACTGGTTGGAGTCATCTGACGGTGTGACTGAGCTGACGGACAAATGTCCTTCACATGTCACTTCTAAATGTTCTGCATTTTGACATTCAGCTTTATTTTCATGTATGTTGGTTGGTAGAATTCAGATTTTCCACAGGAACTGAAATGAACTGAAACAAGTAAGAACTAGCGCCCCCTCCTCCACGGTCACCTGTGACCCTCCGACATGTCAGCGTCAACTCACCGCTGTGACAGCGTGTGCCCGTCCACCCGCCGGGACACTCACACTGGTACGGCGCCACGCAGCGGCCTCCGTTCAGACACGGCAGGATGCAGATGGCTGTCAGAGAAGAGGCAGAACTGACAAACCGATCCCAGACGTCGTACATGATGACGTCGAATTTCTCCTCCCGAGCTACAACGTGCTGACGTAGGTGATTCTTGCATCGTTTCAGGTCTGTATGTAATTCACCATACTCCGGCAAAAGATATGTAAAATAAATGAGATATGCAATATATATATGTTATTCATGAAAAAATCTAAAATGTTTGCATAAACAAAAAAAAATTGGATTAAGAAAATCTGTCAAATATCTATTGTCTTTCTCCAGTTACAACATTTGTCTCATTTCTAATCAGAATCATTTCTAGTTACTAGCAAGTGCTAATAACTAGAAATGATTCTTAAAAACATTCTGCTCCACTGGCACGGTTTTCTTGATGTTCCGTAGGTTGTGTGAAACAACTGGGACATGTCCAATGAGGTCTTTCTGTGGTCCTTGTGTGTCTTCAGAGTTTGTTGGTGTGTGATCAGGACTGTGACACCTGTGCTGGTGAATACTCACGCTCCTCACACAGTCGACCCATCCAGCCTTCGGGACAGGAGCAAATATTTGGCCGCTGGCATGAGCCTCCGTTCTGGCACTGCAGCCAACACACCGCTGTGATGGCACGACACACACACACACACACAGACACACACACACACACACACAGAGGAAATTAAAACGACAGAAATGTATTGAAACACATCAGACCAAAGCCCAAACCCTTTCCCAGCGCAGAGAGCAGAAACAAGCATCCACATGTTGCCATGCAGCTGAATTACAGCAGACAGATGATTAGACCCCATATGTCGCCTGTCTGAGTGCGGCTGTGTGTGTGACACACACACACACACACACACACACACACACACCGCTCACCTGGATCTGTCTGAACTCCTCTAGGATGGGTGTATTCCTCTCATACAGTACACACTGACGTTGTAATAGGTTTTCCTGTTCTCTGACTGATGGAATCCAAGAGGCCAAAATACATTTCCTGATTTCATCCCTGCTCCTGAATCAACATCGTGATCTAGAATCTAAAAACTACATCTCAGTGGTCATCGACAGCTGAGACGTAGAAACTACAACGGACACATCTGAGTCCTTTCTGCTCTGAAGGCTCCGATATCTGGGATCCAGTCACTGGTTTCAGTAAAAGATGTTCTGTGAAAAACATCCAACAACAAACCAGCAAGAAAACTCTTCATCTGAGGAGGAGGACACGACTGAAATGGAAGGAAACCCTCCGCTGGGGGAGGGGGGGTCAGAAATACTCTGACCCTTATTTTGAAAATGTAAATGCGATGATGTGTGTGTGTGTGTGTGTGTGTGTGTGTGTGTGTGTGATGTCATTGGGTTCATCCTACGTTGATAACAACGGGGGGGGGGGTTCCTCCTGATAAATCCTACGTGAACATACGGGGGGAAAGGAGCTGAGGGAGGGGTTAGAGGAGGACAGAGACGGTTGCTGAATGTCTGCTGGCGTTCCAGGAAAGAGAGGAAATGCTAGAATGCAGCTGGGAAGCGAAGCAGAGTCACAGGACGCGTTCGGACAGGGTCGCCCCCCCCTCCGTCGTCTCTCTACCTCTGCACGTGGGAGGCGGCGTCCAGGTGCCGTTCTCCAAACACCTGCTCCTTCCGACGCCCTCCATGGCGTAGCCGCCAAAGCACGAGTATACCGCCACGTCCCCAAACTGGAACACGGCCCCCCGCACCACCCCGTTGGCCACGTGGAGGGGGGGGCCACAGGTCACCCCTGTACAACGGAGCCGCGAGTTACTCTCCAGCTTCCTGTCTCTGCTGAGTGTGACGCGTTGGCTGGTTTCAGAGACGTGACTCAGTCAGGTGTTGAAGAGGACAGTCGACCAGACAACACACACACGAGTTTCCTCGTCCACCCGCTGCCGGAACGATGTGGAACGATGAAGAAGTGCATCGCAGAGAGAGAATTCATCGTCAAGGGGACGAGTTTCATGCAAAACGTCCAAATGTGTCGCTGAGAAATCCTCCCCCCGACCAGGGTGACAGACCACGCTCCACATGCATACAGAACATGCGTTTACAAACACAGCGCCATGGCAACGAGGGCGCCATTGTTTTGCAAGATCTAAGCAGCTGTGCGGCAGAATGATCAGAGGGCGACGTGATACTGGTTGCCATAGCAACAGCCCCGTAATTAGACGCCAGCAGTGTTTGATGCAGCCTCGTCTGTTTTCATAAAAAAGCTCCAACGAGAGACAACAAAGACAGAAGGGGGAGGAGCTGTGAGGAGACACTGGACGCAAACACATCAAACAACAATGAACGACAATTAGCACAGAGCGAGCTCCTGCAGCTCCTGCAGCACCTTCACACGGCCGATGAGTCCGAAACCATTTTAAGTGAAACAGTGACGACACCTGATTTCAAATGAGAATAATGAAATCGAAGGGCAGACCGTAACATGAGGGTCAAAGGTCACTGATAGAAGAGGACACCTACTCTCACACACGGCGCTGACGGGGCTCCACGTCTGGTCGGGTCTGCAGGTGATGGTGCCGCCCCCTCTCACCTGCTGACCTTTGGGACACGTGACACGGACAGACTGACCGACGGAGAACTGGGGTCCTCTCCCACCGCTCTCGTCCCTCCAGCCAGGAGGAGCTGGGCAGGACTTGGCTGTGAGGAGCAGAATCAAACGATTGGACTGAGCAAACTGTGACGCTTCATTGTTGTAAACCCAGACTGGTGAAATGTGTGTGTGTGTGTGTGTGTGTGTTTCCTTGTTCCTGTGAACCTCTCTTACTGTCTGATACATAAGAAGGAATCCGGTTCAACTGCCTTGCCCAGATGATGCAACTCAGGAATGAAGCAAGAAAATATATACGCATATGTACATATATGAATATATGTATGTATGTAAATGTACACATACACATGTATTTGTTGCACCACGGTTGACGTGTTGCAGCCATTCGACAAAAAACACACAACGAGCAGCCAACAGGAATGTACCACACAGTGTGTAAAGTCTCAGTAGGCTTGTGTCAGTTATCTGGTCTGCATGTGTGGGAGGGGGGTGTCTCACGTTGGCAGGTGGGGAAGGTGGAGCTCCAGGTGTTTCCCATACACACCACCAGAGCCTCTCCAACCAGTCTGTAGCCTTTGTCACACTGGAACCCGACGGCACGCCCTGTGTTCAGGTTGTGTTCCTGAACTTTACCGTTCAGCATGTGCTTCGGGCCGTCACATCCCTGAGCCACTGATGTGACAGACGGGGGTGTGTGTGTGTGTGTGTGTGTGAGCAGAATGAAGACACAGAGGAAGACAGTGATCAGACACATAGGTTTGATACCATTTGAATGATAATGATGTCATCTGTGTTTTAACGGTGCGGTTTGACGGTGTTGATGCTGCCGGAGGTTCAAACACTGACACATGAAACGTTTGAAACAGTTGAGAACAAGACTGATCAAATGTCTTTACTTTACCATTACTTAGTTACTTTGGTGAACGTTTATCTTTGCCTGTGACCTGCGTGGATCACATACCTTCACATGAAGGTGCCGGAAGGCTCCACGTGCCGTTGGCCTGACAGATGAGAGTGTGTGGACCAATCAGCTGCAGGCCTGCCTTACATACGTAGCTGGCGTTATGCAGGTACGTCTCTCCGGTGGTGTGGATGAGTGCATTGTTCACTGGTGGAGGAGGCCCACAGGAATGTGCTGGGGGAAAACAAAATAAGGCTTCACGTCGGGCCGGGTTCCACGCCTGTGTGAGTGTGGAGAACGCTCTGAAAGTATTCCTGGTCATCATGGCACATGGAAGTAGGAGCAGCGTCATGTGATCGTCATGTCTGGATTTGTAGATTTTAGCGGTCGTGACTACGAGTAGATGGAAGAGTACGAATACACCAACGTCACGTTTTAGTAGAAGTAGAAAAGTCATGTTAGTTGGGAATGTGGAACAAAGACAGGGACCTTCTTACATGTGTTGTGGGAAAGTAGTGTGAGCCAACGGTTCTGGTAAAAATAAAGGAACATGCAGGGAAATCTCTGGAGATAGAGACAAGACTGTACCTACTAGGTCCCAAACACACATAATGGGAGTGTTAGGAAGGTAAGACGGCCACCTGTGGAAAAGTACATCCCCATCCCCATCGACAGACTATAAAAAATGGAGTGTAACTATGACAGAAACAGAGTTATATGAAGAGACGCTGGCGAGAGTTCATAGTGACAGGGAGAAGAGAGGGGGTCATGGGACCGTTTCTTTAGCACGGGTTTGTGAGAACAACAGGACATGAATTGGTGAGATGGTTCCGCTGTGACTGAACTGTATAAGTCGGTGCCAGACGCCAGGTGACCCGTCCAAACCCGCTGTCTTAAAGTGTAAAGTGTGGAATAAATAAAGAAAATGTGGGAGAAAAAACAACTCCTAGTCGCATCATGACCTTCAAACATCACAGAGCTGCTTTGGTTCCTTTGGCTGATATGATGATATGTGACAGCCGTTTTCTAAGTTTGTGGACTTTCTCAACATGTCTTTAATACATCAACCATCAGTTCATTATCTGAAATGCACAGAACTGGAAATATTACATAGCATGCAACAAGAAATAAAAAAAAACAAATACAAAAGCACCTCAAACGTTGCCGTAAAGAGTTTAAAAAGTCTCCTGGTCATGGAAACCTACCAACACACAGCGGCCGTGTGCCGCTCCAACTTCTGTCTCCTTGACACGTTTGGATGGAATCGCCCTGTGACAGAGGACAAATGACCCAAGAACAGTAAAACACAGCGTTATCATGACACAGTGAATTCCTTCATCCTTTCACTGGCTGTGTGTTTATAGAACACAATGCAGCGAGTGTTCAGATTGGGGGAGACTGAGTAGCAGCGTATGGTCAGTGTGTCGGGAAGAGTGAGTCAGCCTCTGATGTTGGCTCAGGAACTCCTACTGATGGCTGCGGGGAAGTCACATGACTGACTGTGATCTGACTGCCAGCCATGAACTCTGAGCAAAGAGCTGCTGTTGGAAAGTACCGAGCAGGAAAAGGATCCTTGATAGTGTTACAGCCGATGAATGATTGAATGAATGAATGAATGAATGAATGAATGATAGAATGAATGAATGAATGATTGAATGAATGATCGAATGAATGATTGAATGAATGATCGAATGAATGATTGAATGAATGACTGAATGAATGATAGAATGAATGAATGAATGAATGATCGAATGAATGATCAAATGAATGAATGACTGAATGAATGATAGAATGAATGATCAAATGAATGAATGAATGATCGAATGAATGAATGATTGAATGACTGAATGACTGACTGAATGATAGAATGGATGATAGAATGATTGAATGAATGAATGAATGATTGAATGATCGAATGAATGACTGAATGAATGATTGATCGAATGAATGACTGAATGAATGATTGAATGAATGAATGATCGAATGAATGAATGGTCGAATGAATGAATGATTGAATGAATGATAGAATGAATAACTGAATGAATGATAGAATGAATAACTGAATGAATGATAGAATGAATGAATGATTGAATGATAGAATGAATGATCAAATGAATGAATGATTGAATGACTGAATGAATGATTGAATGAATGACTGAATGAATGATCGAATGAATGATTGATTGAATGAATGATAGAATGAATGATTGAATGAATGAATGATCGAATGAATGATAGGATGAATGATTGATTGAATGAATGACTGACTGAATGAATGAATGATAGAATGAATGAATGAATGATTGAATGAATGATCGAATGAATGATTGAATGAATGACTGAATGAATGATAGAATGAATGAATGAATGATAAAATGAATGAATGAATTAATGATTGATAGAATGAATGATCGAATGAATGATTGAATGAATGAATGAATGATTGAATGACTGAATGAATGAATGACTGAATGAATGATCGAGAGCACTGACCGATCACTTTCACAGTGAGTGTGAACTCTGACCTCACATCAAAGCAAACTCTGGTTTGTCACGGTAACGGTGCTCAAGACGCTCTGAGGGGGATTTCTACCTTCATGTCGAAGCCGGGCAGGCACGAGTACGAGACAATGTCTCCGTAGTTGTGGCTCTCGCCCTCTGTGACACCGTTCAGTAGAACAGGAGGTTTCTCGCACACGACCCCCTCGCATGAAACCGACGAGATGGTTGGAGACCAGTTTCCACCCAGCTGACACACAACACAAGAACAGGACAATCTGTTACCACTTCCTGTGAACACGTCAGTGGTCAAATGAAAGACAAGAGGTTCAGGGACAAATGTGCGTTCTACTCTCGGTCCCAGTTTGAGGAACACCAAGTCAGGAGTTATTCATCACCCAGTTATGTCGTAATGAAAGCGGAACGCAAACAACTCGGTTTTCAACCAGAAACTCCATCGCCACGAGTCCCAAACTCATACATGACACAAGTCATAGAGCATCATACCTGACATTCAGTGAGTGCTGACCCCTGCAGGTAGAAGCCAGGAGGACAGGACAGGGTGACTGTGCTCCCCACAGGGGTGAGATCCTTCCCGGTGATGACCAGGTGGGGGACAGAGGAATTGGCGGGCAGGGGGCAGGGACGAGGTTGGCAGCGAACGCTGTGTTTGGACCACATGCTGTCGCTCTGACAGAACAGAGTCGAGGTAGGTGTCACGAGCTCGTAGCCATCGTCACACCTGGAGAGGGAATGAGGGGAAAGAAATAAGGATGGAACAAAACGGACACACTTTGGACAACGATGACTCTTCAAATGGTTGAAGGCAGGTTTGGTACGTACCTGTATGTGATCTGGTGTGGGAAGGTGAACGTCTCTCCTACGACCTGCGCGTGTGCCACGGCCGGAGGTTTTCCACAGCTCACGGGCTCACAGCTCATTCTCGGTTCACCCCACCGACCGTCTCTTCCGCAGGAGAGATCCGGGAACCCCCTCGGCTGGTAACCCGGCCGACATTTGTATATGACCGTGTCCAGGAACGTGGCGCTGCCTCCCTGCAAGACGGCGTTAGGAACGGTCGGTGGAGCGGCGCTGCACCTCCCTCGGCCACACACGGGCACGCCGGGGCTCCACACCCCACCCTTCTCACACAGCGCCTGAGCTGGACCGAGCAGCTTGTAACCCTCATCACACTGGAAGTGGACCCGGTCCCCGCAGGCACGGTCGTGACCGAGAACCACCCCGAATTTCAGCACGGGAAGGGCACAGGCACAGGGCCGACACTCGGGCACCGCACCCACCCAGAAGCCCTGAGCAGAGCATCGCAGGACGGGATCCCCGACCACCTCGTAACCGTCGAAGCAGACATACTCCACCGTGTCGTCGTAGTTGAAGCTGGAGCCGTTCAGGAACCCGTGGCTGATGTCCTCAGGAGGATCACAGCCAACAATGTCACAGCGAGGCGCTGGTTTGTCCCAGAGACCATCCGACTGACAAACACGTGTTGGATCTCCGTTAAGACTGTATCCTTCATCGCATTCATATTTGACCTTCGTACCAAAGTCAAACTCAGACCCCAGCACACGCCCGTTGGGTATCGGAGAGGGTTTCCCGCAGCGATCGGGTACACATGTGGGATTCTCATAGCTCCAGGTGCCATCGGCCTGGCAAACACTAACAGATTTCCCTTTTAAGAGGAAACCAGGCGGACAGCTCAGTTCTATCTCCGTGTTGTAGGTGGAGCCGTCGCCTGTGAAGGTCATATCACTGGGGACTTTAGGAGGACCACAGGACACTGGCTGACACGAAGGCTTTGGTTCAGTCCACCTCCCAGTGGCTTGGCAGGAAACGGTGTCACTGCCCCTCATGACAAAGCCAGGACTACACTCATAACGTATGACCTCTGGGTACACAAAAACACTTCCATGAGCTGTGCCATTGGCTACAGGGCCTGGGTCACCACAGGAAACAGGGCGACAAACGGGGGCATCGTCGGTCCACAGGCGTCCAGACAGACACTGCCTCACAGGGTCACCGTCAAGGGTGTATCCTTCTTCACAAGTATATCTCACACTACTGCCGAGGGAGGTGTCGGTCACATTCACCCAGCCGTGCTCTGGGTTAGGGGGTGATTCACATTCCGCTGGGACACAAGAGGGGGCTGTTCCATTCCAACCCCCATCTTCCTGACACACCAATCGAACAGGGCTGGTGAGGTCGTAACCTTTGTGGCAACGGTACTCGATCATCGTCCCATAAAGGAAGCTCAAGTCCATGGGCGAGGTTGACATCCCAGTGTCTCCCCCCACCCCCATCACCCTGACATAGTCCCCAAAGTCAATGTGGGGGGGCAAACCGCAGTCTGATGGCACACAGATGGGAACAGAGCTTGACCAGCCAAACTCCTCACATGTTAGATGGTCCTGACCCACCAACTGATATCCAGGGAAGCAGCTGTAGAAAATAGTGACCCCAAAACTGTGATCCTGACCCTCCACAAAACCATTGTCAATGGGCTGGGGCGGGGTGCAGGATATCTGCACACACACAGGTGGCGCCACATCCCAGGCCCCACTGGACAGGCACTTCAGACTCTCAGGACCTTGAAGACGATAACCACGACGGCAGGAGTAGATGGCGTCGTGACCAAATTGGAGTTTAGTAAAAGTGACTTTTCCATTAGCGATCTGTTTGGGGACAGAGCATTCATTGGGGCGGCAGGACGGAACACCTCCGATCCACAGTCCCTTCTCTCCACAAAGTACGGTGGCATTTCCCACCAAGTTGTACCCCGTCTTACAGCTGTACAGGGCTTTGCTCAGATACATTAGACCCTGAACGTCAACGATACCGTTGGAAATCTCCACGGGCTGAGGGCACTCGACAGGAATACACTCTGGGAGCGGGCTGCTCCAGTGCCCGCTGGCGAGACAGGACACGGAGTCTTCCTTTCTTAAAGTGAAACCTTCCATGCATGTGTACGTCACTGCAGAATTGAAAGGATATGATGGTGAAGGGTTGAGGGCTGAGGATGAGGACGGGCCACCAAAGGACACCTCAGGCAGCGGCCCGCAGTAAACTCTGTTGCACACTGGAAAGGTGTCATTCCACTCCTGGGAGTGTGTGCAGCGGAGGATCCGAGCCCCCGCGAGGACAAAACCGTCCTCGCAGGACAACTCCACCGTTCCTGACTCAGAGTCCAGGCTCTTCAGAACCAGGTGGTTCTCCTCCAGCGGCGGCTCCGGACACCGCACCGGTGAGCAGCGCGGGTGCCTCGTCTTATCCCAGCGTCCGAACTTCAGACAGGTCCAGACGGAGTCCCCAACCAGTTCGTAACCCTCATCGCAGACATACTCTACTTTGCGTCCCACCTGGAAGTCAGAGCCCTTGTAGTTTCCATGGGCGATGCTTGGAGGAGGTTCGCAGGTCAAGAGAACGCAGACAGGGGGGTCGTTGTTGGACCACTGGCGGTTTGCTTGGCAAATTCTCTCTTGACGACCAGTCAGTCTGTAGCCGGCATTACAGGCATATGTCACCTTGCTGTTGAAGGTGAATCGACTTCTGACCTATACAGGACAGGAAAGGTGAATGTTTTATAGACATTCATGAAACACCTCTGGAAGTTTATTATGGGCTGGCCAACATTTATTGTATTTTAGAGCAATTATAAGAAATTGAGGGAAGTTTGAAGGTTTTCTTTAAGGTCATTTTATGATTTATATATATATATATATATATATATATATATATATATATATATATATATATATATATATATATATATATATATATATATATATATATATATATATATATTATATGCAGTGTCAATTAATTATTGTATATTTTTGACGAGTCCAATAGCCGACAGTGATCGGTGCGTTGTGAGTTGACAGATTCGGTCTCTGTGATTGACATAGAAGGAGTGTAAGAGGCTAACTTAGCTAACGTTACTTGTCCGTCAAATCCCTTTTCAACAACTTGTTTTCATTCTATGATGTTGACCCTAGACATGACGGGTCGTGAACCATCCACCCCATCCACCTCCACACCCAGTAAACAAAGGAACTGGAGGAGACTCAGTCCTCCTGTCCTGTCCAGTGTTGACGGTTCACTTTCACCACTGTGGTGAGGGTCTATATATTCTATCTACTTGTATTCACACAGGTCTCACAGACGACCATAGATGTCTCTGATGACTTCAGACTAGTGACGGTGTCTGTTATAGATCTGTCTCTGATAGAATGACATCAGACTAGTGACGGTGTCTGTTATAGATCTGTCTCTGATAGAATGACATCAGACTAGTGACGGTGTCTGTTATAGATCTGTCTCTGATAGAATGACGTCAGACTAGTGACGGTGTCTGTTATAGATCTGTCTCTGATAGAATGACATCAGACTAGTGATGGTGTCTGTTATAGATCTGTCTCTGATTGATCATGTTAAATACTGTTTTAAAATGTACTGATTAGTTGAAATTCGTAGTTATCCTGTCAGATTCATCACTTGACCTGGATGGTGCAGATTCATTGCTTGACACAGTTAGCAACCCGGCTGTGTATTTTTTGCAATACAATTTTTTGTTTTTGTGTTGCAATTCCATTGTGACCGGACTAGATGTCGGTATTCACCTTTAAATAATGAAGTCTAAATATAAGTAATCAATATAAATCTGTGACAGTAAATGAAGATAAACTCCTTGCGTGTGGAAAATACATTACAACATTATAAATAATAATAATAATAATCAGAAATCACTTGTTGATCTATTTTGATGTGTCTGCAGCTGGGCCCGTCGCAGTCCACTGCTGGCGCGGCGAGAGTCCTTCAACACGCAGATATATAGTTAATGGGAGTTTGGTTCATGGGAGGTGGTACTAGGCAGGGGCCCCAGTGAGACACAGCTTGACAAACCACCCACGGTTGTCACGGCGATGATTCCCTGAGAGTGTGGATGTATAATTTATGGGGGTAGAGTGAGAGGAAGTAATAGTAGATAGGGACCCGCTAACTTTAAGCAGGGGCCCCATTGGGGGCCACAGCCTGACTAACCGCCTACAGTCGGCACACATTCCCGGGTACAGTGAGAGGAAGTCGTAGACAGCTGACAGCTGTAGACAGGGGCCCTGCAAACTTTGTGGAGTGGCCCCGTCGGGGTCCAAGGGTTGAGAAACCACCCACATTTTCACATGAACGTGCAGTCGATTCCTGTGATGGCTGCAGACCCCCACACTACTACCACGAATAATACTACTACTAATAATAAATACATCATTATCATTGTTGTTGTGAAACAGTAAACGACTCAGTCGTTCATAAACTACACAACCTTAACTCACCCCCCCACGTAACGATCACGTCAGTCACAACATTCACTGTGCTCCTCACCTGGATGTATCCATTTTTCAGAGGAGGGGGGCTGGAGCAGGACACAGGAACACAGGAGGGCAGCGCCCCTCCCCACTCTCCATCGGCCTTGCAGGTCCTCCTCTTCTCCCCCCGGATCAGGAAGCCTTTATCACAGCTGTACGCCACCACCGCTCCAAAGTTGTAGTTGGTGCCGCTGACGTATCCCCGGTCGATGGTCTCGGGCCTGGAGCATCTGACGGGCACACATCCGATGTCGTAGGGCGAAGGCTCCCACTGCCCCCCCATCAGACATCTCAGTGTGGCAGTGGTGTTGGGCGTGAAGCCCTCTTCACATTTATAGCTCAGGTCAGAGCCGCTGGCGTACTTCGGCTTGTTCACCGCGTCCAGGATGGCGTGGGGAAGGTCGGGTGGGCGCAAGCAGAAGTTTGTGATACAGTGCGGGGGCTCCATTCCCTCAGGGGGTGTCCACACGCCCTGAGCGTTACACACCATCTGGGTGTTGTTGCCGGCAGTGTACCCGTCGGTGCAGTAGTAGTTGGCCGTGTCTCCAAACAGCTGGTGGCTCTCGTAGGGCTCGGCGTGCTCGATGGCGGGAGGTGGGCCGCAGGAGCGGGGGACGCACTGGGCTGAGCTGCCGCTCCACTGACCGCTTGGGAGGCATTCTCTGGTCTCTGAGCCAATCAGAGTGTAGCTGACAAGGAGACCGAGTAGAGTCCGATCAGTCGGGGACACGAGGACGCCTGACGTGACGATAACACACCAGGTGTCAGGAGACATCTACTCACCCTTCTTTGCACACATAGTGCACCTTGTTCCCCAGCTCATAGTTTCCCCCCACGATCACAGCGTCCCTCAGTGGGGGGGGCTCAGGGCACAGGACGCTCACGCAGCGGGGGAAGGGCCTGCTCCACTGCCCACTCACCTCACACACCACCTC
>CAAKHB010007437.1:41617-52319 GCA_901007665.1 Aeoliscus strigatus | reverse complement strand
CACACACACACACACACACACACACACACACACACACACACACACACACACACACACACACACACACACACACACACACACACACACACACAGATTTCTGGATGAAAGCTAAATGGATAAAACCTGTCAACCAGTGTCAAAGTGAGACGCCACTGAGCGACACATGGTCTCTGTGACCAAACTGGACAAACTTGTATTAGCATTAGCATTAGCATTTCTTCTTTTCCAGAGCAGCGATTCTTTTTTTGTTTCTGTGTCTCTATTGTATCATGGAAAACATGAGTTGTTTGTCGGGATCTTTTCTTTTCTCCGACTGATAAATGTCGTGAATATCACCATCAGTTCAGTACTCTGTCCATACCTGTATCCCTCAGCACATGTGTACTTGACAATGGACAAGTATGTGTTGGTGTTTAGGATGGAGTCAGCATTCTCCACAATCGGAGGCCCCCCGCAGGTCACAGGGTGGCAGACAGGTGGCGTCCCGCTCCACCGCAGGCTGGCCAGACACTGGAATTCATATGGGATGTCGGGCAGGTACCCTTCTTTACAGCTACAACAGAGTGAAACGTGTGAAACACAAAATACAGCAGACGAAAGCATCGGGATGCGGAAACAACACGACATCACAGAGAATGCAGATGGTACCTGAAAGTCACCTTGCTTCCATAGGTGTAGTTTGTTCCTGTCATCATGGAATTCTCTGGAACAGACGGCTCCGGGCAGGAGAGAGCTGCAGGGTCACATTCAAGTTGAATGTGTTTAAATGTATCATTGTAACCTGTTAGTTTGTAACTTCAAGAACGTCCCGGGAGACAATGTTGATTGCACCATGTTGGAATGGATAATGTGACAGAACAAGGATCTCCTTCTCATTTACTCGTCTCAGTGTCAGTCTGGTTTCTGTCACTGCAAACGAAGGGGTTGTTCGTCTTTTTCAGGCCTTTTGTTTTTTGTTCTAATTGTCTCTGTGGAGGAGAAGAGAATGTGTGGCTTTGAGCCAAGATGGAGGTGCTGCGATGGCTTGGGCTTTCAGCTCACCACACACTGGAGGACAAAGACACAGCTGCACATACAATCACCTCTTCACAACACTGACGGGTGTGTGTGTGTGTGTGGTGCATTATGTGAATACGACAGCTTCTGTCAGCTTCATTTCTGTTTGTACATTGAAGTGTTTGTGTGGTTTGCTGAGCTGATTGGCGGCAGCAGGCAGATCGATACTTCCTGGTTCTTTAGCAGGGCGTGTGTACTGTGAAAGGCTGAAGTACGACAGGAAACCCGCTTTTAGGTCATATCTCCACGTCTTCCCTAACAGAGTCTAAATAAATGTAAATGTACTCTGGCGTGAAAAACACAAAGACGTATAGCTGGAATGTCCCCAGACGTCTGCGCTGTGCCCAGCTCACCTCTGCAGTAGGGGACGGGTTCATTCCAGCTTCCTGTCTCCAGGCAGCGGAGGCGAGACGAACCAACCAGCTCGTAGCTATTGTCACAGCCAAAGACGACCTCAGCGCCCATCAGGAAGCTGCTGCCATCTCTGTGTCCGAACTCAGGATAGCCTGGGTTCTCACACTTCACGGGCTCTGGTGTAAACACACACACATACACACACACACACACAGACACACACACACACACACACACACACACACACACACCAGGTCCATGTACGGAGGGTTCAGTCAGATGTACAGGTGCCAGGTGGGGCTCCTGTGTACCTGTGCAGTTCTTTCCGTCTCCACTGTACGGGTGCGTACAGGTGCAGGTGTACGAGCCGTCTGTGTTCTGACAGCTGGCGTGCGCGTCGCAGTCGGACCCCAGCGCACACTCATCCACATCTGGACACATACGCAGCGGGCAGAAGACATGTTCGATTCACTTCCACTGATGGAACGACATCTGCGCTTCAAACATGTGACATCATCAAGTACCGAGACAGGCTGGTGGATTTCCTCCCCACTTTCCACTGTTGGAGCAGTGCACCTTAGCGTCCCCCAACAAATAGAAGCCGGCGTTACACTGATAGACGACAGAGGCGCCGGCATGGAAGTCAGTCCCCTGGATGAGGCCGTTCTCCAGAGGATGAGGAGACCCGCAGGACACTCCTGGAACACGTCAGAGAAATGAAGGTGGCCCACGGTGAGAGTCATGGAAGTGTTTAAACATCACACACGTCTGTAAACTGGTGTGTGGGCCTACGTTCACAGCTGGGGAGAGGATGGCTCCACTCTCCTTTGTTTTGGCACTGGAGCACCGGCTCCCCCACCAGGTAGAAGCCGGGATCACAGGACAGCTGGACCTGAGCTCCGGGGCTCACCTCCACCGTGGAGGTGTGCAGGTGGGGGACGGTGTTTTCTATCTTGGGGCAGTCTGGAGAGAACATGCACGTCGTTAGTGGGATTTTGTAACCTAAATGAAAGTGATGTCATGAAGTGGTGCACGTGCACACATACCTGCACAGAAAATGCTACTCAGGTTTACTTTTACTCGACCCACCACCCCGTTGAGAAAGTCTGGCCAGGCCAGGACGTTTCCTCTGTGGGTCACATGGGAGGCCGGGCAGCTGCTGGAGAGGACCTTGATCTGCAGCATGGAAACAGATTCAGAAGAATACCAGGGGAGGGGAAGGACACCTTCTGTATGAACAGCCAAGATTCATGGGAAGGATTCTTCAGATCAGCGGCTGAACTTTGAATTCAGAGGCTCTGATTTAAATGACATCATCAGACAGACCATCAGTCGTATGACCTGAAAACTGCAATTTACATTTTCAAATCTGTTAACGAGCTGCCAAGTCTTATTTTCCCCTCGTCAGACCACGACAAGAAAGGGAGAGAAGGGAGACAGAATCAGTTGACATGCAGAGGACTCGACATCAGACCAGAAACGTCCACGTTTACCTGCTGGGGTGTGAGGACACGATCCCAGATGTTCAGCTGGCTGATGGAGCCCACAAAGGATTCGACGTGGCTGAAGCCCTCGCCCCTCTGGTCCTGGTCCTGACCCAACACCAGCGCCCCTCCACCTGCACAGGTTCAGAGGTTAACCACAGTCACAGATGTTGTTGTAAGGAGGCGTTCAGGGATGACATGGGTCTCTGTGAGCTGAGGATAGCACTACACCTGGGATGGTGGTGCCGACCGACAGGCCTTTGCCTCCGTCCGAGGGCTTCCCGTTGATGTAGATTCTCCAGTCACCGTCCCAGCTCCTCCACGACACGCCGATGTGATACCAGCTCCCCGTGTTGACGGCGGGGCAGTCTGTAATCCGCTCCTTTCCATTCACATACAACACCCACCTGTAAGCATGTTTGGAAAGATGGAGACAGCGTCAAAGGTGGAGGGAAAAAAAAGCCCAAACAGGCGCAAACAAGTTTTAAATTCTTTATTCATCATTATGCTCAGTCTGATGGGGTCAGTGGATCCCTGGTGTCTGGAACCTTCACACACTCACAGACAGTGAATATTTAGACAACGCTGAACCAGCTTCTCAACTCACCCCCACAACCCCCTCTCCTCCTCCCTGTCACTCGCCAGCATCTGTTTGTATGACTCTATTTCTGTCATAGTCTTCTGGTGGGGGGGTGAGTGTTCCACAACCTGAGGATGTTTCGGGCTGTGGTGACCATCAACTGAAAAGTCCTGTTTTGACCCACGGTCTGTGTTTGGTTCCCCAACAGACACAGATCACCTTGGTGATGGGGGGTCTCTATCTCCATGGACTTCCCCTGGTGTTCTACTACTTTTACCCACAATGGCTGGATCAAACTACATTCCCATAGCACATGTAGGAAACATTTCCAACAGAGACTGTCAGGTAATAGACCCGTCCTACAGAGTCTGATCCGTTGATTCCCACTGTCTCGTTCCGTCGGTGAACTCATTTCTGGAGCCACGTGTTGCTGTTGTTTCCACCCAAGACTTTGGATTGCACCTCTACTTCACCATGCCACTGACCCGTTGTAGTCGATGAGAAGGAAAGCGTTGTCACTGCCCTCCACGGCGTAGGAGACCGGTGTGCCGTAGTTGGTGGTGTCTGATGATCTCATCCAGAAGGTGCAGGTGATCTCTGTCAGCGCTGGCATCAGTCCATCCATCATCACGTAACCATGGATACCTGACACCTCAAAGTCCAGGTTGAAAGCAGAGGACATCTCTGAAAGGACAAAGCATGAAGAGGATGAGGACTTTTATCCTCCTCTGGTGGTTTCACATATAATTCACATGTCGTAACACAAATGCTGCTTTTTTTTCTTCCCAAGTGTTTGATGTGAAGCTCATTTTAAACCGTTTTCTAATGTGTGAAGAATCCAATCTCACAGCACCTGATAACATGTGCCATCAGTATCGGTCATGTCTCCATGGTGATGCGTCATCTGTCCTATAGTACCTGTCTCACACCTGGTACCGTTGAACCCAGGGAGGCAGCGGCAGGTGTACGAGCCCAGACCGTCCAGGCAGCTGGCCCCGTTCACGCAGGGGTTGGGGTCACACTCGTCCACGTCCACCTCACAGAGGCGGCCCCTGTAGCCGTCCACACACTGACACCTGGGGCAGAGAACACACACACTCTGTGGTTCTGACGAGGTGGGAAAGTGACACAGGATCACTGATTGTCGTATCAGAAAGAGACAAGTTTCAAACCAATCACTGACATTTAAATGATAATTCTTCACCTGAAATTGTTGATAGCGTCCAGACACGCGCCTCCGTTCAGACAGGGGGCGCTGTAACATTCGTCGACGTCGATCTCACAGCGTTGCCCTGAGAAACCGACTTCACAGTTACAAGTGTACCCGGCCATCAGGTCCTCACACACGCCTCCGTTCAGACAGGGGTTGGAGAGGCATTCGTCGATCTCCAGTTCACAACGGGATCCTGAGTGAGGGGGAACAGTGTCAACGGCCTCAGGCGCACGTGTCTCTGGTCCTCTGGTCCTGGGGGGCCATCGAGCACGGTTGATGTCACCCGGCTCCGACACCCCTTCTCCAGGACTTCGCAGAGACCGATTCAGGTGAGTCGGAGCAGGGTGACGTCTAACACCCGCAGGTTAGCGGCCCCCCAGGACCGCAGTTTGTCACCCCCGGATGGTTCCTGTGACCAGAAGATAAGCGTTCTAACCTGTGAAGCCACTCGCACAGCTGCAGGAGAATCTGTTGATCTGGTCCACACACACGCCTTCATTCAGGCACGGTGAGGAGACGCACTCGTTCACCTCGGCCTCACACACAGAGCCTGACGGGGGTTAGCACAGGGGGGTTAGCACACGGAGGTTATCACATGGGGGTTAGCGTGGCGTGGACAGCGGGGACAAAAGGGTGAAAATCTGACTGGAAATGTTCAGACAAATGGTCTTGTCATGGCCCCTCAGGACTCAGAGTGGTTGAGATGTTGTAAATGTAAATATTTGACTCGGGGTCCTGGGAAGGGTCAAATGTGGTGGAACGTTCTCCAGAACGTTCTCTCACCTACGAATCCCGCCTTGCACTGACACTGGAAGTCTCCGATCCCGTCCCTGCACAGGCCCCCGTTCTTGCACGGAGCCGAGTCGCACTCGTCCACGTCCATCTCACACTTAGCACCTGTCACATCACACAGACGGTGTGAGAGAAGACGGGGGGGGGGGCGCGACATGGAGACCAACGTCCAACAGGGTTTACCTGTGAAACCAGGCATGCAGGTGCAGACGTATCCCGCCCCCACCTCCTCACAGGTCCCTTTGTTCTGACAGGGATTCAAGAAGCACTCGTGGAAAACCTGCAGGGAACAGAACACCAGTCCATCGAATGACGGCAAACGGAATTCATTTTATGCCGATATCAAATAGTTTGTTTGTCATTTACAACAGCTTGATGGTGAAGGCATCAGGAGCTGCCCCCCCCCAACTTAATTCAGACATTGTCACGTTAGAACATCAGCTTCGGTGCATTCCAAACAAAATAGAACAACAGAAATATGAATAAACTCACACTTTAGATCTGTTTGCATCATTGTAATATGAAAACATCGAAAACCAAAAAGATGCGTTTGAGACGTGTTAACGTGTTTTCTCTCTGTTTGATAAGGACTTCTACACGTGACACACGTCCAGGGATTCCTGCCTGGTTCCTGGACGGTCGTGTGCCCACTGACACGGAGGAGCTGAGCTGGAGCTGACCTGACTGCTGGCCTGGTAATCCTCCCCAACCTCCACCTCCGGAGCTGACGTTACACTCTCCTCTTTGGGGAGAAAGCTGGAGCCGAAACCTGACGACGACACCCAGAAAAAACAGAAAATGTGAGCAGAGGCGAGTTGGAAAAAATGCAGCAAAGATCTTTCCCCTCGCTGGCAGACGGTTTGTGACGGGAGCGAACAAAAGCCCAGTTGACGATTGACTCACTCCCACACTGCGACTATCAATCATTTCCATTCCAAGTTACATTATTTCCATTTCCCTCCTGATCCCGTGCAGTAATCCCCCTTCAGACCGGGCTGAGCTGTCACAACACAGATCACAGACTCTCCACAAAGCTGTCTGACACTCAAACCGCATATTCCACATATTTTCCTCTTTTAGAGTTCATCTGGAAACTCCGGTAGGAAATGGAACACAAGTTATTTGACATGACAACTAGAGCGAGTGTCAGAGCACTTGACCAGCTGTGACTTGTTCAGGAGATCAGGTCGTGGACACTTACTGGAGCAGTGCTGGATGGTGGTGGCCCCGGTGATCATGGTGGTTCCGTAGAAGGGGCAGGAGAGGCAGTAGGAGCGGCCGAGGTCCGGCTGATAATAGTCTCGTGGGCACGGGTAGCACGGCACCAGACCGGTGCGGGAGAAATGACCCGCTGAGCAGGGGACTGGAGGGGAGACAAGGTTGGAAAATGTGTTCCATATCCACCGTCTGTAAAGGTTCCAGAGTGTGTTCGACTCTGACCGGCAGCCAATTATTTCACTTTCCAGATGCATAATCCATCTTTAATGGGAAATCATGTGAAGTTTCCAAAGAGCGATTGGCCTTTGTGACGCATCCGTCACCAACTCTATCAGACTATTGTTGTTTCTGTGAGCGTCTGGAGCAGCACGGAGTGTGTGTGTGTGTGTGTCTGCATCACCTCCACACTCCATCTCGTCCACTGCTCCTCTGGTGACGGTGGACGTCTCATCGGGACACAGCTCACACTCCCTGGCGCCGAAGCCGGGCTGGAAGTGGCCGAGCGGACATGACTCGCATATCTCCAAGCCGTTCAGGGAGTGACTACCGGGTTTACACTGGCCTGGGAACCCAACGAGGTCACCACACAGTAAGAAGACACACACACATACACACATACCACGGAGCGTCGCTCTGGGAGGTTTCGTACCTTTGCACTCGGCCACGCTGCGGGAGTGCAGGTAGGCGGTGGAGGTTCCCTCGGGACAGGACTTACACTCCAGCTGACCCTCCTGGTCCTGGTAGGAGCCCAGCCAGCAGCTCTCACACTCGTTGTATTCCAGAGAGAAGTAGGTTCCCACCGGACACTGGACTGGAACGTGGGATGCAGATGTTGGCGACAGGTGTCGTCCGCATGCGTCCGCTGAGGTGCGTGAACTCACCACACATCCGGCCTTTGAGAACCGAGCCTGGTCGGCAGAACAAGGACGCCTTCTTGCTCTCCAGAGACTTGGGATCGGCCACGATCATCTCCGAGGACACGTGGAAGCTGGACAGCGGCTGTTTGGCCAGTGTCCTCTTCAGCCGGTTGGTGAGCTGCTCCAGGGTTCGCAGGAGCCTCCGCTGGTTGGCCGCCTCCACCGAGTCGTCCCGTGACTGAGGGAGAGGGATGCTTGCTGGGGGAGAGGGCAGAGTTCAACAGGCTGATACCTGACAGCTGAATCCAGGTCATGTTCGAGCTCGTGGCGCAGACGTACTGTAGCCGTCAAAGTAGCACAGGACACGATGGACGATCTTCTCTGAAGTCGAGGAAACACACACCTGTGATGTTGAAGAAGATCTGGATCTTCTGGTCCTTGGTGGGTCCTGTGATCTTCCTGTGCCTCTTGGTGCGCTGGCGGGTTTGTAAGCTGCCGTCATGTTGGCGAGTGGCGAGTTGTCGGGTGCCGGGGGCGAAACCTGAGTCAAAGTAGGCGTAATCCTGGGAACCCTGAGGACCCCAGCCGGTGCTCCACCCCCCCGGCGCTGGTGGGCATTAGACAGAAGGAGGCAGGAAGGATACAATCCATCAGATTTGATCTATGTCACATTATTCTGGACAATCAGAACCAAAGAAAAGTGCAAGGAAACACCGGATGGATAAGAAAAGGATAATAAAATAAAATGAAATGAAATGAAATCAAATAAAAAGAGTTGTATGAGAGAGACGTTCAAAGACAAATCAACTGGTTTATGCACAATAAATAAATCAGGTGTATGAAGTATAGAGTCACATGTTGAACAGTTGAACTATGTAAGTATATGTAAGGAATAAAATGGACTAAACTACATAAGTAAGTATATGTAAGGAATAAAATGGACTAAACTACATAAGTAAGTATATGTAGGTAATAAAAATGGACTAAACTACATAAGTAAGTATATGTAGGTAATAAAAATGGACTAAACTACATAAGTAAGTATATGTAGGTAATAAAAATGGACTAAACTACATAAGTAAGTATATGTAGGTAATAAAAATGGACTAAACTACATAAGTAAGTATATGTAGGTAATAAAAATGGACTAAACTACGTAAGTGTCCATAAGTAGATAACCAATGAACCCGTGCGCTGAGGGTTCGTCTGTGAATCGTACCAATAGAGAATCCGTTCTCGTAGTCGTAGTTGTACTCCAGACAGTGGCCCTGGGACATCACCTCCAGCTTACAGGTGACATCATCGCTGCTACAGATGTTGGGAAGCTGTAAAAAAAAGAAGCAATGTGCAAAAGGGGGGGGTTTAGGACGAATGGGGAAACCTTCGATGACGGTTGGGACACATGACAACGTGTTGACGGCTGCTCACCATGCTTCCCAGTTTGGTGTTGAACTCTCCAGCGAAGGACTTGACCAGGTCCACGTCGTCACAGCGCGACGCTTTGAACAGCATCTCAAAGGGCTTGAACCCGTTGTTGGCGACGCGGTTCACTGGGGGGGGCAGAGGCCTGGTTAAGCTGCTTCCACCGCAAACGCCCCTTTGCTGTGCCCCAACTCACCTGAGCAGTCGGGTCTTTCCGGAGAATACGGGGGCTCCCACACGCCGTTGTAGGGGCAGAAGTAGCTGTGCACGGCGTCCTGCGTGAGGCTGTAGCCGTCCTGACAGTGAAGAGTGCAGTTCACCCCCTCGTCCTCCTCAAAGCAGATGAACTCTCCGTTTGCAGGGATGTAGGGCTGATCGCAGGTGGTGCCTGGACACACACACACACACACACACACACACACACACACACACACACACACACACACACACACACACTAAATGTCTCCTGTTAACTAGTATCATCCACTGTGTTTAAGAGCTGCTATGAAGAGATTTGAACAAAACAAGAAACAAAACAAAAACACAGGATGATGAAAGTTATCTTATAAAAATAAATCTATCTTTTATTTTACACCAGCTGACGGTCCCCAAAACTTTTCTGATACTCGTTCCTAGTAAAAGTGTTTTAGCAGTGTGAAATCCAAAAATGTCCTCGTGCACCTTGGACAGTGATGGTGAGGTTGCACGTGCGTCTGTTTCCTGCTGCGTCAGTCGCTGTGTACTGGACCAGTGTTTCTCCAACGGGGAACAGAGAACCTGGCCTGTGGCTGCCGGTGACTGTGAGACGTCCGCCTGTATTGCACACACACAAACACACACACACACACGTCTGATTATTTTGCTGCTCTGAGTGTGAATTTCCCAGCGGTCAGTGAAGTTCCTCTCTGATCTGATCTGATCTGATCATTATTATCTTTATTTCATCGGTTGGTGAGTGAGGATCCCGTCAACCTACACTCTTGTTACCATCTCTGAAATCCAATACGCAGTCGGCGTCTGGCGCGTTCACAGAACTTCATGGATCTGTTGGCGTGTGCATTCATGTGCTTCAGGTTTTTTCTTCTTGGGTCTTTTACTCTCCTACAGGGGGCAGTCTAAGTCCTGCTGCGTTTTCCAGGGTTTTCTGAGTCACCCTCAGTAAACCATTAGCTGCTGATATGTTGACATGGGAATAATGTGTCTGGGCATCACATGGCAGAAGAAGAAATGAGCTGTGGGACTGGAGAGGAGGAAAAGAGCTGCAGTCTGACCGGCCAAAAGAAACTAACTGTGAAGAGGGTGATGGATGGAGCCCTGAGAGTCAGCAGGGAGGAGCTGTGTGTGTATGTGTGTGGTGTGTGTGCTGTGCCTGGATGCTGATTCAAAGGTAACAGACGAGAACTATTTCAAACATCTGCAACGAGTGTAAAAGTAAAGAGATGGAAAAACGTCTTTCGGTCCAACTAATCAGGCCTGTTACAGCAGCGACGTCGCTCCGGCACAGCTGACACACGTCTGGCCCGCTGGAGTCTGGTGTCTCCCCTCATATATCGCCTGTGTGTGTGTGTGCATGTGTGTGTGTGTGTGTGTGTGTGCGTGCGTGTCCGTGACTATATATAGGTCTGGCATCAGGGTGTGGGCCTGGAAAAACAAAACACTGACGTTGAACCAGCGCTGGTCTGACGTCGTGTGGCCCCGCAGCAGCCACAGCAGCCTGTTATTACAG
>CAAKHB010007437.1:12854-24457 GCA_901007665.1 Aeoliscus strigatus | reverse complement strand
ACGGCTGAAGCTGATTATTTTAGTTTAGGGGGGGGGGGGGGGGGGGGTTACAAGGAACATTCAAGAACAGCATGTTTGCTATCCTTAGCTTGTGACCTTTAGCAAAGTGTCACTTTTCATCACCATCATACATCTCAGGGAGTTTCGGTCGCACAGTTCACACACACACACACACACACACACACACACACACACACACACACACACACACACACACACACACAAGCACAGCAGGCAGAGCAGCAATGGAAAGGAAGGACGAGTTGAGGAGGTCGGCGAAAATAATCCAAAGTTAGACGAGGGTCACAGACACCAACAAACATTCTGGGCTGGAGGAAGGTCAAAGACATCAAAGATCCAATTAAGATGCCAAATGAGCAAATCGTTCCACCTTAACTCCCCAATGAAATTATGTGTAAGAGACAAACGGACGGAGGAACAGTTGGTCTATTTAAAGAGCAGAGCTGAGATGACCGAGCTGAAGCTGCTCACTTCCCGTGTTAATGTTTCCACATACAAACATCGGCGACTCCACCAGCGACTGGTTGAGCGGAGGAGGGAAGCTGGGGCCCAGCAGGAAAAGACGGGATGGCTGTCAGATGTGACGCCGCGGGCCGGTTCGGGGCCCCGTGGTCCTCCTGCAGAGGAAGCAGCTCTGACGAGTCCTGGTTTTCTCCCTGACGTCCCTTTACGGCATCGCTGACCTACAAACCCGGCAGCAGCGGTCATCAATTACAAGCTGTGCACAGACCTATATGTGTGATTTAATGAGGTGGCGTGGGGCTCAGGGAGGGGCGAGTACAGTCTGTTAAAGACTTCAGACATCCAATGACATGAGAGGGTTGTGACACCTGAGGGCGGCTCACACACTGGAGCCTTTGAAACCGTTCATGAAAACTCCTTTCTACGAATTGTTGCACCCCCCCTGCTGTTTCACCACCCCCTCCTTTCACATATTTGCCTGCACTGTATGTTGCAACTTGTATTTGACAAGAACAAACGTTTGAAGCCAATCCCAGCAGAGACAGGCTTCTGACAGTGTTTTTATTTGATTCTATTTCATGTTTCTTCTTGAATCATTTTTATTTTTATTCTATTTCATTTCTTGAATATTTTTTATTTGTGTGGCTGCTGCGCCGTCACCACTGGCCATCGGCTGTGGGTATTAGCCACGTCCAGCGTCAGATACATTTGTAGTTTTTAAAAGCCCATTCCCATGGCCCCCTCTTATCCTCGCTGTCATTGACTCTCACTAACTCTCACTAACATTTGTTCGTATTGACTCTATTTCTGCCATATTTTCAATCCATTTTCTATGGTCCGGAGGGGGATGTACTTTTCCATAACATGAGGATAATCCGGGCTGCCGTGACCGTCCTGACTTTTAAAACTCAAATTGTTATTTGTGACTGGTCGCCCAGTCAGCGTAATCTTGGGGAGACTGCGATCTCGATCTCCAGAGCCTTCCCTAATACTTTTACCCAAAATGGTTGTATCAGACTACATTCCCATAGCACATGTAGGAAAGTCCCTGCCTGTGTTCCATATTTCCAACAGTTTTACGGCTCCTGTCTCCTCACCTCCACACCATCAGGCTCGCCGTGGGGGCAGCGCCACCAGCGCAGCCCCGCCTGCTCGACCGGGGCGCGCCCGTGCCCGGCCGTGAGCGTGGGAGCGGCACCGCGCACCGGTCGCCAATCATCTCATCACCTCTTCCATAAGTGTTTGGTCCTGCAGCCCACTCATCGCCAGATCTTCCCATATCTTAACACGGCAAGTATAGCTGAGAGTCCTTCCATCGAGCGAGCCAGCTCCGCGGAGCTATCGATCACACTTTCCCCTCTGCTATCCTTGACCCCTTCTTTGCCACTCCCCAGACCCGGTCCCGCGGTGCTGTTCCCCACCTGCCAGCCGGCCCCTGTGGAGATTCCTGGCCAGCTGCTGTCGTTTCCCTTATCAGAAATAAAGCTTTTCGTTCCCTGAGCCAGCCCTCTCGTTCCCTTGTGTCTCGCGCTTGGTTCCTACCTCAACCCGAACCCTAACAAACAGAGATTATCAGTCCATGGGAACGTTTCTTCACAAGTCAATAGGAACAACTGGATTGAGGAGATTGTATAGTTGTGACTGAATATTGTGTGTGAATTACTCTCTACTGGCATGTACATGTAGGAACCATATACCAGGGACCCACTGTAACCCCTCAGTGTGAAGTAAAAATACATTTGAGAAAAGCCCATTCCATCCCTCACCCTCCCACCAGCTGTTGGATGTGGTAAATGTCTCTGCAGCCATGTTCCATTTAAACAATCATTGCTGTTGAGCTTTTTACTGGCACTTTTCCCCCATCTCATTCTTTTCTTTCTTTGTCACTTATGACAGTGTTTGTAAATCGGGGGAGGGGGGCTGGACCACACTGACATTGTGCAACAGAGGCGTTCATTTTTTGCCATGAGAGAGTTGAGAAACCAAACGTTGAAACGCAGACTGGAGCTGAGAGTGCATGTGTTCATGTACCCTGGTCCTCTGGTCCTGGCCCCTGGTCCTCTGCTGACGTTCAAACAGAACCCGTCCGAAGCCTCTTTCATCGGCCGCTACCGTCCAACACGTCGCTCCAGAACAAACTCATTTTTCCTGTGACGGTTGGTTCCACCTGTGGTGATTTGCCGATGGGCCGGAGGAAAATAGTTCTCCTTCACTTAAAAAACACAACAACAGCCTCGGCCGCACACAGACAAAACGCTGCCCTCAGGCCAGAGTTCTTAGAAGTATGTCTGAGATCACGTTCTAGAGTAAAAAAACACACGACAACTTCCAACAGCCTTCGCTGGGGGCCGTCCTGTCCGGGGGAGACCGATGCAGCGGTGTGGTGACCTTTGAACAACAAAATCCATCCAACTGCTGCTCCATGAAAACGCTGCCTCACATGGAACCAGTTGGTCCGTGAATGTGGATTTAAATCTCGACATCGCGTTGTTCCTCACACACACACTGATTCTACATGGTCATATACGGCTCGGTGGGACAGTGGGTGGCACTGGCGCCCTGGTTCGATTCCTGTTCTGGGATGTTTCACTGGGGAGTTTTCCTTCTCTCCCCGCGTCTGTGTGGATTCTCTCCAGGTACTCTGCCCCCCCCCTCCTCCAACAGCATGCTGAGGTTAACTGGTCCCTGTCAGTTAGCCGGAGGTGTTTCTGTCCTTCACTAGTCCAGGTTGAACCCTGACGTTCACCCACTGACGGAGCAACGGGTGGAGCACATGAATGAATGAATGCATGCCCCACCCCCCCTCGTCCAGTCGTAGAGAGAACATTCTGCTGACAGTGCGTTAACACAGTCCAGAGCTGCTGTCATCCTCTCAGGGGACAGAAGAGGCTGATAAGTCCAATGTGTGACAGGAGAAAACATGCGTGGAACCACTTCCCATTCCACTGATCCTCTGGGAGACAGAGATCTGGGAGCAACCATGTCCTGTTTGGTCCATTTCTCCGTGGAAACCAAACTGTGAGTGTCTCCGGTATTCCAGTCCTCATTTTTGTTGCACAGACATATTTGGAGCATTGTTCAGTCTGTGATGACACAAATCACTAATCAGAATTCCAACAAAACACTTTCAGTGTTTTTGTAAGTTAGAAAACGTCCAAGAAGCATAAAACCCCTCCAAACCGGAGTCGGGACGACCCACCTGAAGCGGCGGCCTTTCACCGCACGGCTGTGTGTTTGCGAGTCAAAGCCCTGGCAGACGGCGAAGCACACGGCGTACCCATAATTCACACAACACCTCGGGTTCAGCCAAGCCCACTGAGGTTAAAGCAACACGGAAAAAAAAGCAGCAGAATATTAGAGCGGCATTGGATGTCTGTGAGCGAGTTTACGTGGATGTTTCTTGGTTACACACCGCGCTGCGCCACAAACCTAATTGGTTTTGGAGCCTCCGCTGCATCAAAAGCCTCAGAAGTTATTGGACAATAAAAGCTTGAATAGACATAGTGTGTCCAAACATGTCGGGGAGTGTTTCACACTATTTACAAAACCAAAACGGAGATGATCGGTGCTGCCGGTGACTTAATCTGTAAACGTATCCACAACAGAAACCATGGCGACACATGTTCCCTGCCAGCGCGCCGACATCGGGCCGGCGACACATGCGCAATAAAAAACGTCCTCAGCAAAAAACGCCAACTCGTCCAGAGACAAAAGATGCGGTTGCAGCTCCTCCTGGGTCCTTCCTTCCTCCAGAGAGCTGCGGTCTGCTATTAATTAAACCAATAAACAGATTAATAAGCAAACGTGAGGCTCCGGTCGCGACAACATCTGATGGAAATTAGCCAGCCAGACGTTTGGCTACGTGACCCCGATGCCCTCGACTGTCGCTCTGGACTGTGTCAGTGACTTTTTACGTCTCAGATTGAAAACGCTTTAATCCTTCCTGCTGTGTTTTGTTTTTTTCTGGTTCTCAGTGACCGTCTCTGTTTACTTCAAGCGATAGCGACTGAACGTGAGCAGCTCTTGTTACCACAGTAACAGCAACAACATCAGGTGCCAGATTCCCCAATCTACGCTTGAGAAAAATCTTCTTTAGTGTCTTAAGAAGTTTATAAGAAATGACTAAGTGCCACTCCTCAATGTTTTCTTAAGTCTTATCAGTCTAAAATCTTGAGAATTGATTTCCTTTTCCTACTTATGAACTTCTTATAAAACTATTAAAGGCAAAAGAAATCAAAAGTAATGTTGGTGTCTGGGAATCCATGAGGAGCTTGACTTACTTTGTGGTAAACTATGATAGACGAGGCCGACCTTTTCACGACCGGAATTATAAAACAAGGTCAAGGTCGGCTTGAACTTGAGAGAAAGAAAAGAACACATTTGACTTAACAAAGTCAATTAAGGCTGAAGTTAGGTTGGAAGTCACTTAGTGACACACTCAGGAAGAATAGTTTTCTTAAGAAGGTTTCGTGAATCTGGCTCCAGGTCACATCCCCTTCCTCTCACAAATCGCCTTTACCATGAGCGCGTTGTCAGCAAACACAGAAGTGACGCGCCGAGAGACGGAAAATCACATGACGCCAACGGTCCAATCACAGCTGTCGGCATCTGCGGAGGTTTTCGTCACCGCGACGTGAAGCTACGTTTCTGGAGAGGAGCACGTCCGAGAGAGCATCGCTACGGCGTCGGTGTAACGCAGAAGCCCATCGGGCTTGTCGACATGACGCAGGAATTAGTCTGCAGTTAATCACGACCTCAAAGCTCCGATCTGTTCCTGTGTGAATGTGGGGGCTTACCCACTGGGTGAAAACAATGCATCAACCCTTCACCCCTCACTGGGATGACGGAGAACATCTGCATCAAATGACGCTGCCACTGGAGGTGATGGATGAATGTGTCATGACACCAGCTGCTGCAAACTGTGGAAACTTGATTGTCTTGCTGCGTTGGATTGATTTGAAGCGAGTTCATACATCGCCACAAAGCTCATCAATCAATCCTGCGGCGGGACGATTAAAAGGACCAGTTCTGATAGTTTACGTTCACACGCAGACACGACGGAGGACCAGCGAAGATGAATGTGGTCTCGTCTCATCGGCTCCTTTACAGCCAATGTCACATCTCTAGTCTGATTGCGTAAGAAGTGTTTGAATGCTGCGGTCTGACGGTAAATCACACAGTTAACTAAATCATCCAGAGCATCAAAGAGCGGATTAGAGAAAAGACAACACAGAGTTCTAGCACATGTTGAAAATGAGGAAAAACAATGAAATCCATCTTGTTTTCCAAGTCTCCTTCTGCTCCCTGGACGGTTTATTCCGGTAAAGTATGGGTCAGGCGCTGGAGCGTGTGGACGTGCGTTTCCGTCGGATGAACTGTGGTGAGTGATTTTTATTTTGTTGAAACTGTGAAATGACACCAGAGTACCTGGAGTAAACCCATTCATTCAAGGTGCAGGAAGCTGCAGGTGTGTTTGTGTGAGCTCCGGGGTACCTCTGTAAACCGTGTCCGTCGGCAGTCACTGACTGGGGGGTAGAAGCAGTTTGATTGTGTGGAATGGACAAAACAGACTTCATCCTGACAGAACATGTCCTCCGTTTGAAGGACGTTCCATTTGGCAACTTCCTGTCCACAGGCAGAAACCAACACGGACAGCGAGTTGTTATTTCAGGGGGTGCCGAGAACGGTGGGGGAGGGACGGAACGTTCCACAGCATCGTCTGATACTTTCTTCACTCTGCCGTCTCCGTGTGCTGTAAACCCTCTGGTCCTGGCCCTGGTTCAAAACGACTCTGACTATTAGCTGGAGTACACGGTATGACACGGTAAGTCACAGCCCTCCAACGAAGAACCACGTGTGAGATCACTGCTGAGTCTGGCTGTTGTCGACAGCCATCTGCCGTGAACTCTGAACTCTTGTTGCTTATTTAACCTGCACCCACAGCGAGCTCACGGGCCACCTGAACCTGAGGAACATCCACCGCGTCGGCTCCCCATGTGGATCTCTGAGCCACCGACTGTTTGACAGCAGCTACAACAACACGGGTCCGAGGCGCCGGAGCCCCCCGTGAGCCCAGAGAGGGAGCAGGCGGCGTCCTACCTGTGCACTCGTACTGCAGACCCTTCCCGTAGTATCCCTTCTCGCAGATGCAGTCGTACTGTCCCGTGTGCGTGCCGCATTTACAGCTGGCCATCACGTCACAACAGTCCCTGCCTGCGTCGCACAGAGACGAGCAGCGCGACAGATCATCCAGGATGTAGCTGCCCGTGGACAGATCTGGAGGACAAAACACACTACGTCACTACGTCGGTCTTTATTTGTGTTTCTGAAACGTCGACATGTATCAGCATCTTTGTATTTCAAATTCAGCCCCTGTAATAACATTAACTTCTGACTTCTATTTATTCCTTTTTTGCTCTCGTCTGAGCCTCTCTCTGCTCCGTCCTACTGCTCCGACCAGCTGTTCATACAGACAAACATTTATTGACACTTGACAAGTAGAGCAGGTCTAGACCGGACTCGGTGTACTTACTGACTCGATGAGGTTTAGGAACGTCAAGTGTGTCTGTGTGACTCGGACTAAAGCTCCAGAGTCGTCACACAGACACACCGCGTGACGTGAAAGGAGCTGACGTCTCTTTAACGTGAGCTCAAATCAGACGTGGACTTTACAACACAACAAATCAGCTTCTTGCCTTCGTGCAGCGCGCGACGAGCCAGGGCCTCGAACTCAGCAAAGTTGTGCACCAGGTAGCAGTGCTTGTCCTTGGGCTGAGACGCCATGTCGTGCAGCTCCCTGATGTTCCCCTGCCAGATTCCCAGGGTGAAGATTTCCACGCCACGTTCCCTCAGAGCAGCCGCCACCGGCCGGGGGTCGCCACCGTTGGAGTAGCCATCAGTGATCAGGAAAATAACTTTGGAGGCGTTGGAGCGGGAATTACGCAGGATTTGCTGTTTGGAGAGAGAAGAAAAGAATTCAGTGAGTGACGGAACTCGCAGAATGTTCAGACTCCAAATGTGTCTTATCTGCCCAGTTGTCGGGGTCAAGGTGTTGTTTTTCTTTCAGGAGCCTCATATCGCGGATATGAGACTCATATGAATCTCCAGTTGTTGGCAGAAGAACAAGCCGTCACGTCAGAGCTCCGATGATTTAAAACAATGTCTCACTGTAGAAAATAATCAGATCCAATCAACAGGAAGTTAATGTCAACCGCTGCAAAGCACCAAACACACTCCTCAGCCTGCCAGCACTTCACCAACACGGCTCCAGCTTTAGCGATACAACTAAACTGAATAATGATCAACGTCACATACGACCACAAAAGACAGACCGCAATTCTAGGGTTGATCAAAACCCTCCATCAGCAGGACAAGGAGGGAGGGCAGCACGAGGACAGAAAACATGGCAGAAAGGTCTATATTTGTAATTATTTCTCCTGCAAACGAACCAGCTGCTCAGCAGTGGTCTGAAACCACCAGAGAACACTGGGAAACGCAGAGCAAGCAACTGCTGTGTCCGCCCAAGACACCGAGTGCCGTTCCCAAACCAACTCGAGCTCCATTTACAGTCCAACACATACAATTAGACAGAAACATGTCTTTATCTTCTCTGGAGAAAAAGAAACACAAACCTGAGGGGACCTGAGAGGAGAGTGTCAGAAGAGGATAGATGAGGAGGACTGGAAGTAAATGAGATGGACAAAGAGGGCAGACGAGGGGGGAGGATGTGACTGCTGGAGGAGAGAAGCTTCTGCTCTTTAGTGGCTGATCGGCTGAATCGGTAGGACAAGAGTAATTATAGAAGGGAGGAAGGATGGAGTGAGAACAGAGAAGAAGGACAGTCTCTGATGGTTCCTGGTTCCCAGAGTGGTTACTAGGTCTCCTGGAGGTCCACAGTGAAGGTCCTCTGGTGTCAGGACACAACTCAGTCACGACTTTTAAATCCCTTCTTGCTTCTCGCCTTTTATTCAACCTCTTCCCGTTGCTCCGGTTACGAGTGGAGCCGATCCCAACGGGTGAAGGTCAGACAACCGTTCACACTCACATTCACACCTACGGGTGACTGACAGTGACCAATCAACATGAATGGCCGACATGACCTTCCCTCTTACAGTTCAAATACAAATACTGAACCTGCTTTATTTATGCTTTATATCTGCTAAATAAGCCAGGAACGTATGTCGGCTTTGATCGACGACTTTTATCTCATCTTACACGTCTGGAGAATCCTTGGAATAGTATTAAACCCCTAAAAGTATCACAGTCTCTCCACCTAAAACCGTCCAATCCTCGACGCAGGTGAATATACCCTTCGCAATATCCGTCCCCCTGACGTCGCAAACGCTGTGATGGACGATATTCCGGGTTCAGGTGTACTTATGGAGCGATTGGTTCCTGTGACTGGGTTGAACGTTGAATTGAGCTGCTGAGACGCAGCGTTTCTTTCTGCGTTCGCCGTGACTCGGTGTCTGTGTGTCGGTGACAGCCGGGACGCAACCGGAACGGAGCATACGCATGCACGCCCACTAATCACAGCTTCCCCACCAGCCTGTGCACGCCTCAGGTCACAGCGTGAACATGGAGCTGACCACAGGAGCCAGAGGGAGGGAGCTGCACTCCACAGGGACGCTCAGCACGCACCTGGTGGCTCACGTCAGGACCTACAGCAGCACATCGGGCGCAGGCGCTGACAGCTTATGGACGCTGGGACGTATTGGATGATGATGAATAGGATGTTCTATCATATTTCCTGTGATCAATCAAAGTTATTTCTAAAAGCCAGAACAGAAACGGATAAGAGAAGACGGGGATTTCAGACGCACAGCAACACAACCTGCGTGAAGCCGCCATGAAGGTTTACAGCAGCTTTGAAGGTGTAGTGTAGGTGACTCCTGGGTCAGACTAGTCTGTCACAAGTCCAACGGACGCCAGCACCGACCCCCACCGTGAACATTGGTCCTCGCCCAGCTGGGGAAGGTCCCGACTCCACCGGGACCGATTGATTGGGTCTGATTTCCTATCTGTGGAGGCGGCAGCCTCAGGGATTAGTGGTGCAGGCACACGATAAATCTCCTCTCCGACATGCCTCGATGCTTGGCAGCGAGAGACGGCGAGCCATATGTGGAGCTGGTCACACACACACACACACACACACACACACACACACACTAACAAAGACAAAGAGGACAATTACGGCCACAATGGTTTAGGTTTGACCAGAATGAGAGATTGAAGAGACTGAAAAATCCACTGAATTACACGAAGAATGTATTAGCACAATAAAAAAGACTGAGAATGTTTGTTCTCCCTGAGAATAAAAAAAAAATCTGATTTCAACACTTCTTCTCATTTCCAAACCACTGATGACCCACCAACACAAATAAAGAGAATCAAGCATCGGTCTGCTGATCCTTTGTCCGCCAACGGAGCCGCCAACTCCAAACAGATGCTCGTTCGATCTCAACTTCAAAAGCAGACGCGTCGGTACATTTGGCAGAAGGAACACGTCCACATCCTGAGGGACGCTGGCGGTGCCAGGGGGCCCAGGTGGTAATCAGGGCTGCATGTATGCATGGAGACGCTCCTGAATGCTCAATGAGGAACGTGGAGCCTCCTTCCTCTGTCCAAGATGGACGCCATTCAACACACACACACACAGTACTCTAAATTCTACTTCCTTTTAGTTTTCATTTGTACTCATATTTTCATCTGTTTGTAACTTTCTTTAGTCTGCTCACCGTCTTTGAACTCATTTGTCGTGAGCTCCCTCTGTGTAAACGGACTTACTAACTTCTGTTTGTTGACACATCAGCGATGTACAACAGCATCTTCAACTGACATTTGGCTTCATATCAGTTGATGTGTTTGATATCGGGTCCTGGGGGGGGGCAGCTTCACATCTGAGGATCGGTGTCAGCTGCCAGCACGTGACAGACGGCGGTGAGATGATCGTGTTGGTGTAAATATCAGTGACTAAAAGCTGCAGTGACTCAAGCAGCGTAGATGTTGTTTGCTGATGTTCCATCTGGGGGCGCTGCTGCAGATGATGCAGGGGTCAGTCATCTCATCTCCTCCGGTGTCACTGACCGACAACTGAGCTGAGGTCCACTTTCCAACAACAACAACAACAACAGAACCAGACATTCCTCTGTGGATACAAGAAATCAAAGCCAACTGCATCCGCTCTGTACGCTACCCCCCCACACACACGCCACCACACACACACACTCACACATACACACACACACACACACACACCACCCCCATCACTCGGAAGTGAGAGTTCTTATTTTGAAAAGCTATCTGGCTTTTGGCTTTGGTGGTAAGAACAACAACGGTAGCTCTGCAGGGTCTCAGCAACACACACACACAGACACACACACACACACACTCACACACTCACACACACACACACACACACACACACACACACACTGTGCTATTGAGCAACAATTACAGGCACATTTGAGAGAATCTGAGTCTCCTGGAGAATTCGTCTGTTGCTGATTGAATCACTGACACTGTTGTTTTCTCTGGTTTGTTCATTAAAAATAATCCTGTCAATTAATGACAATTCACAGCATTTCATCACAGAGGCACAACAACGACACACAACAGCCTCAGAGGACCACAAAGAATGGAGGGTTCACACAGGGAAGCTGAGTGATTACAGAGCAGGAACACACACGACTCCTGGAGACTCCCACTCCTGGTTGTTTGCACACACCTCTGTTTCAGTGTCAGTATGAGATTCCATGTCAGCCCCCCCCCCCCAGTACCCAGTAGTCACACTTCTCAGGTGATTGTCCCAAAAGAAGTAAGAAGACAAAGAAAACAATAATATAATAATGATAAAAACCAACAACCCAAAGCGGCGTTAGCATGTGAAAGCAGTCATGTTGCCGTTGACGACCGGATCCTGAGTGTTTAATGTACGTCGCTGAGAATTCACTCATGTGGTTGAAGCTGCTGATGGTCGTCACCGTGGTGGACTCAGGCAGGATGAAACTAAACCTCGTCTGTTTCAGTCACATCTCCGCTTGTCAAACTCATCCAGGAGTGACGAGAGACAGAGAAAGAGAAGTCCACACACACACACACACACACACACACACACACAC
>CAAKHB010007437.1:0-10549 GCA_901007665.1 Aeoliscus strigatus | reverse complement strand
CATCATCCCTCCCTCCCTCCTCCCAGCAGCTTTGTTGTCAGCAACCAGCATGTCTGAGTACGTGTCTGATGAGGAGGAGGTGTGTGTGTGTGTGTGTGTGTGTGTGTGTGTGTGTGTGTGTGTGTGTGTGTGTGTGTGTGTGTGTGTGTGTGTGTGTGTGTGTGTGTGTGTGTGTGTGTGTGTGTGTGTGTGCTCCTCTCTGCAGCCATTAAACTAACAACCTTCCCTCAGCGGTACAATTAGCAAAAAAAAAAAAATGTTTGTATCCTCTGAGCAGGTTTTACTGACATCTGTGTTTTACACAGTCGGGAAGTGTAAAGATTCTCCACGTAAGTCGACTGCACTGAGCTCGTTCACGTGGCTGGTTTTTCCAAAAGGAGTGAGAAAACGTTCGGGGGATAATTGTGACTTCAGTTTTGCAAGTAGCAAGTGAATAATGGCCTTTGGCCGTGGGTGGTACTTTCCCCCCGGAGCGTGTGTGATTCCTGACATGTTTAACAGGAGGAGGAGAATCCAACGACCTGGAAACTATTTCTGTTCCTTATTATCTCCTGATGTCATCAACAGGATAGATGTCCCTTTGTCCTGTAAACAAACCTGTAAATTAGTGTAGATACTTCCACTCTCACAGTGAATTCAAAGGATTTTTCTTAAACTGCAGATTATGTCGTTTTACCAATGGGAGCGTGGGCATTGATAAGGTGAGTACTGTAAGTATTTATTGTCCCACAGTGACTGACGTGTGAAATGTGGGTCAGAACACACGACATCACTTCATCTGCATCGGTCGTCCACCAGACAAACACCAAACAAAGACATGTACCTGGTGAGACTCCAGAGAACCTCCCCCAGCCTCCAGCATCTCCTGGTGAAACTGAACGTGAGTTAGAAAACTATAGAACATCAGTGTTTCCCCCCCCCATGAAAAAAGGGCCCTTCACAGTGTGTGGGGCCACGACAGACACTTGGTGCATGTCGATGATTATTAGCATGTGGACGACGACAGCCTGCATACGTCCGTCCTTCCTGTCAGCATGTCTCCACTGACGCCTTGGGTCCCGGTGAACGAGTGAACGAGTGAACGTGTGAATGAGCAATCGCTGCCAAAACGGGACACGACAAACGTATGAACAGACGTGGTTTTATGGGGACGGAAACGACCTGGGATGGCTGGAGCTCAACTCAACCACTAACTACCAGCTACACGTCTGTGAACGACATGTCACGACCCTGGGGGGGCGGGGACATTTTCACCGCACGGACCATTGAACAGAATAGAAATCCTCTGAAAATCACTTTGCATACGTTGTCTGGAGGAGGAGTTAGTGGCACCACTCAGTGATGAGTTCACCTGGGTGGGTGATGTCTGACTGTCTGTCAGCTGTGTGTCCATCCTGTTACACTGGAAACATTAACCAGCTGCTGTCAGCGCTCACAACAAGTGGACGTTTGATGAGGAAAACAAGCAAAATGTGGGATTTTCACACACTCGTCTCCACTTGTTTGGGGACGAGTGGGATGATGCAGAAGAAAAAGAAATGGAGAAGAAAAGACACATGACAACACAACGTAACCATCCATTTCTGTTTCTGTGTCCAGTGACCACGGAGTGGGCGGGTTGCTCAACACACAGGTGTGGGGGCTTAAACACACACACACACACACACACACACACCTCACATGTACAGTAGGGTCGTCTGCCTCTGGTCTTATCAGAGTGTCTCTGGCTAGAAGGTGAAACGTCTGCTCCATCCATCACATAGTGGGGAGGAGGGGGGGGCACAGAGGGGGGAGGAAATGATTAAGAGCGAGATGACGGGAAGTGGCAGAGGCGCAGACAGGAAACAGAGTCTTTTCTTATCATTTTATCACAGCAGCTCTGGCCGTGGGGACCGGATCAAAGACGTGCACCTTGCTTTCATTATCTCACAACAACAACACGTTTCTATTTGTGAAGACCAAGAAGAAAGTCAGTTGATACACGTTCTCTCTCCCCGGCGTCTCATGCAAATCAAGAACCAAACTCAAAAATTGCCTGTGAGAGTTCATTAGCAAGTTAATGCTCCACTGAGCAACTAACAGCCCCCCCCCCAAAAAAAACCAAACACTTGCCAATCACAACATTTTCCAGCATTCCAGTGATGGATGGAGCCCATTTCCCATCTCAGCGTGCCGCGCTCTACGTCACATCACTGACAACGACTCAGCAGGAATCAAAGAGAATCTGTCCGGGTCAAACACGGGGAGACGGATTCCTCCGACGACCATGTTCCACTGCTGGGGAGGTCTGTGAGGGAGAGAATGATGGAAAGGCCCAGAAATGGGAGGAATGGGAGAAAGTGCGCTGACTCACTGGAATGAGACGGGGGCCTCATGTCCCAAAGCCACAATATTTGTTTCGCATATTGTGGTCTGGCGTTGCTCAGCGCAGACGGGCGCAGTCCCACCGAGGAGCGCACGACGTGTGATTGACAAGTGTTTCTGTCTGGACTAACAACGGACAGGAAGGGAACATCTCCTCCGGGTTTCCAAGGTGACCCAGGAACACGTGACAGCTCTCCTGGCATTTCAACACGATATCTGCACGTGGCTCCAGGAACACACCAGGCCCAGGTCCTCTGGACCGGTGCACGCTGAACAAACATCTGTACACACACACTCATACACACTCCTACTTGTGGTGTCAATGAGGACAAGCGTGTAAAAACAGGCAGCTGGTCCATGAACTGTGTGTTTGTGCGTCTGTGTTTTCATGGTGAGCGGAGCACATTAGGACTCGCTGGAACGTCTCATCTGAGGAAAATAACCCACCTGCTTGTCCAACTTCTACAGATTTGATTCCCAGAAACACCGCGAGCAGAAAGCTCCTTTCATTGACGTGAAACCGCTCCAGTATCTGCCTCGAGCCGCATTCGAGCCGCAGCCGTCAGGTAAAGACATCACCGACACAAACCACCAGGAAAAACCCACAACCATTCTCTCAATTCCTGAGCTTTTTCCCTTCTTTCTTCTGCTTTTTCCTCTTCTTCTTCCATCCCTCTCCCTCTGGTTTTCCCTCTTCATCTCCTCTTACGCCGTGCCCATCTGTCTTATGCAACCATGAAGCAGATTGACACAGTGAGGCCGTCAAGTACAGCTCGCCGTTGCCAAGGGCAGCCTGCCTGAGGAGAGCGGGGGGAGGGGGGTTAACTGGCGTGTTTCCCCTCGAAAAGCAAAATTGTCGGGATAGATGATCAAATGAAAAACAAGTAATGGCAAGATGTTGGAGCTGGCGACTACTGCAGGGGTTTCTCTGGCTGGGGCTTCAGCACCGACACTCGAATCCAAAGCAACTGTTGCTAAAACAGCAAAGGAGACAAATGGGATTAACGAGATTCCTAACGAACTACGGAGGGATGAAGAAGTGTGCTCATACGATGCAACGCAATGGAAAAGATCAGGCGGGAACATAAAGTAAGACTGGAGCAACGGGAAACAGCAGGACAAAGAACAACCAGGACACTTGGATCCTTCCAACATTACAAAACCATGATTATTGTCATTTTTACTGCTTCTAGTTTCAAGTTCATCCTCTTTATGTGATACTTCCTAAACAAAACCAGACAATCGCAGTCACCAAGTGCCTGTTCAGATTGTCTCCTTTCTATTCACATGTACATCACAGCTTCAAAAAGTCTTTGTAAAATGAAATGTTACAGTTTCATCTAGAACGATGAATATAGTACAAATATTATAAACATTATAAAATATGACGTGACACATTCTACCTTCTATACCTACACTGTCCTCAACAGATTTCTTCTTTTCTGTAAAATGCAAAAACTGCAGAATTAAAAGTGGTCAGTGAATCAGCTGATGATGTGTGATGTGAAAGACAGACAGAGAGACAGACAAAGAGCTCTTGAGCAGAGCCGTGTCTCTACATGCACGGCTGGTGGAAAAATGTCTGTCTTAATGGATCCCAGCTTTCTGCAGCGCTGAGAACAGCCAACACCAGCCAGGGGAATAAAACTTAGTATTATTATTATACTGCAATTATCAATTATCCTCTCCCTTAGTATCACTGTCTCTGTCTCTCTTACGTGCACAAATACGCACACACATACGTACGCGTACGTAAAAAAACATGTATGTTTTTTTCTTCCCTCGACGCTGAGACAAGTTCGAGGAAAGCGTCTTTCATTATTCATTCACTGCAGTTTATTACGGTACTAGTTACCAGACTGTCTTGGCCTGGTGCTTTCAACCTGCAGCCCTCATCCATTGATCATAACTTATATTATCTATAACCTACTTTTATCTTTATTATTCCATTTTCAGCGTTTTTTTTGGACTGATTTTCACTCTTTTTACTGTTTTTAGGGGTTTCTTTTGCTGTCGCGAAGCCCCTTTGAGCCACGTGTTGTATGACAGTTGCTTTCAGAACTAAGTTGAAGAAGAATTACAGTGGTAATGAAGACGGGGATCACTAGAGGGATTATTTGTAAGCCCCAGTCGCACCCTGATGGGCGATCTGCAGCAGGATATGTGAAGGTTCTCAGCTCCTTCCTGCCGTCTTTGTCTGATCAGGATCATGTTCCACTGTTCCCGGTTCTCCAGTCTGATTCCTGTTGTCGTCGTCTGCATCCTCAAAATGTTTCTAATTGCTTTACAAACCCCAGGAACTTTCTCTTTGAAAACACAAACAGTGGCCACAACAGTCCAAGGAACACGGAGCGAGAGTTTCCACGGGGCCTCGTCGGTACGCGCTGACAGGTGGATACACACCGCACCGATACATTAGTGTTAGCAGACCCATCCTTTATGTAGCTAATGGAAAGACAAGACAAACGCTCCTTTCCTCTCTTTCCAGAGATCCATCCGGAGCTGGGTCCCGTGGTAAATCACCCACAGCCCGTGTGTGTTTCTGGAACTGGTTCGCTCAAATGTGGCATCGCTGAGAACGTTGACGTGAATCTACCAGGTGTGGGGAGCTTTCTGCACGGTCGCGCTGTCTGCTCGACTCATCGATGGTTCCAGAGAACTTGTGGCCCTGCGTCGGTATCCACTTGTGCAGCGAAATATCAGCAAAGCACGCTGTACCCACACATATGAGCAGGAGCAGTGTGGAACACAGAGAGATGATGATTCACTACCGTCAATGTCAGACTGGAATTTTATCTTTGATCCCTCAAAGCTTCTAAATCTTGAAATGTCTCAAAAACGATGGACGGCGTCAACCACTTGACAAATCACCCAAAACATGGTGAGTGTTTGTGAATGACGATAAGGCTCTTAACTTCCCCCAGAGAGCCTTTTCGTGGTATTGTTGTGGTCTTTAGTAACTGGGAAAGGGCCAGAAGTCGTCTTATCAGCACTTAACTACGGAGGGCGAGCTCCAAACCTGTCCTGAGGGCCAAACTTTCAGCCCTAAGCCGGAGGACTCGGTCCAAAGCTATTAGCTTGACACAGGCAGCGCTGACGGTGCCAAAACCCAGCTTGTCTATCTTTTTGTCTGGACAAACTAGACGTGACTGTTGGTACGTTCCTGGAAAGTTGGAACCGCAGCAGGAGGAGAAGGAGGGAAGAAGAACCTGAATGTTACGATTGCACAGGTGAATGTACAGAACACTTCACACACATCGACGCACGTTGTTAGCGTTAAGTTTCCAGACACACCGAAGTTGTGTTTTACAATGTTCTGAAAACACACACGAGGCGTGAGCTGTTTATACAGGACCGGCCTCATGCCACCAACATGGCTAACGCTAGCGCAGCTGGACCGGATGGATGAACGGCGCCATATGTCCTCTGTGTGCGCACGAGCGTGTGCATGCGTGCACACAGTTAGGTGTCAGGCAGCTCAAATCAACAAACCATAAACAAGCACACACACTCTGACCCCCTGTGACCCCTCAATCCCCACAGCAAAGACAGTCCTGTACCTGCTCAGTTTAAAGGGGTAAGGACACAGCCTTCGTCATCAGCAGCTCGTCTTCACAGAGGACGACGTTTGACACAAAACGCTGCACACGCAATCCCGTTTACGTAGGTGCATCAAGTTCTTTCTATGTATGTGCTCAATGTGTGAGATTTCATTCAGGAAGAGAAGGGCAGCAAACTGGGAAACCTATCAGCTAATACATGGATTCTACTCCAACCCTCTGGACAAAGGATGGGTCTATTACCTGACAATCTCACCCAATGTAGGACAAAGGCAGGGACTTTCCTACATGTGCTATGGGAATGTAGTTTGATTTGGGGTGAAAGTAAATGAACCCCTGTGGAAGTCTCTGGAGATAGAGACCCCCGTCTCACCAAGACGATGTCTATTAGGTGACCAAACACAAATAACGGGAGTGTCAAGACAACTTTTATAAAGGTCGGGACGGTCGCAGCAGCAGAAACGTCCTCAGGTTGTGGAAAAGTACATCCCCACCAGACCAAAAAATGGACTGAGACTATGACTCAAATAGAGTCATATGAACAGACGCTGGAGAGTGACGGGGAGTAGAGGGGGGGTGCATGGGACCGTTCCTTTACTACGGGCTGGTGAGAACAGGACTGAGTGGAGGAGATGGTTCAGCTGTGACTCAGTATTCACTGTCTATGTCGGGTTCTAACTTGAGTGTGTGAATTACTCTGTATTGACACGTATATGTAGGTACCAGACCCCAGGGACCCCCCCGTGACCCCATCAGACTCAACTGTCCTTTTAAAGTATAAAACAAAAAGAAATACAAACTGCTGGTTGCAACGTCTTATTACAGACTTCACAAGGACTCTGCGCACACACATCCTGTGTACAGTCACAAATATGGCAGAGACACCCCCGTCAGAGCGAAAACTGGCTCGACATGTGGACGCCGAGCAAATAAGCATCCGAGTGACACACAACGGTTCCACGCCGGGTCAGACTCACCGCCGCCCTCTGGAAGGCTCCTTTGGTGTAAGTGCCCCCTCCCCTGTAGTTGATGGCAGGAATCTCCTGGTTGAAGAGGGAACACTTGTGCTGGTGGGACTTGGGCGCGGAGATGTGGTCCACCCGCGTCACCACATGGATCTTGGAAGAGAAGGTGACCAAAGCCACCCGGGTGTTCTCGGCCGCGACGGGGAAGTCGGACAGCATCTTGCGAACAAAGCGAAGCTCGCTGAGGAAGTTGTTGGCGCCCACGCTGGACGACTCGTCCACGAGGAAAACCAGGTCCAAGCAGGCGCTTTTGTCTCGCAGCTCACGGACGTTTTGCTTGAACGCCTGTCCGAGGCGCTCCACTTTCCTCTCTGCGCTTTCTGAGAGGTTTCCAGCTGAGGAAGAGGAGCTGAGGGTGGAGGACATCTGCCTGGACCGCCGGGGCTTCATCTGGGGCTTCACCTGGGGCTGAGGCTGCTGAGCTGTGGTCCATACGTTCAGGATGCACAGCGCCACAAAGCAGCAAATCCACAGCGGAGAGAACCTTTGTGAAAACATGGCGTTGGTCGGCACCTGCTGTGAAGGAGGACCTCAAAAACAAAGCAAAAAGGCAACGTGAATCCTCTTCTCAGGAGGAATCGGGAGAGAAATGTTTCCTATGCCTGCGTCAGTGTCCAGGAGCATAGCAGACAGCAACAGTTCCTCAAAAGCATCGCTGGACCAAGACGTGGACGAGTCCAGTGGAACAAAGTCTGGTCCCCTTTGGAAAAAGATGTTTCCACCACAATAAATAGGTCTATCTCCTGTCCCTTCCTATGTGCAGCCTTTATTCTCTCTGGGCGTCTGTCTCTTCTCTCTCCCGTCCGTCAGTCAAAGTCTGTGCATCAGCTCCAAACCCACCAGCAGCCTCCTCAATCATCCAGCCCCCGCTGCCCCTCAGGCTTCTGTTTTCTGTGAGACGCTCCTGCCTGCACCGTCAGCCAACCTCCGAATGCTGGATCCCCTCTTCTTCCAAAATCATTACACACACACACACACACACACGCACACACACACACGCACACACACACTGGAGGAGGAGGAGGAATAAAGTTGTGAGACAGAGAGAGGCTGAAGGGAAAAGGGGGCAGTCCAGTCATGGCAGTGAAGTCATTTTTTTCCCCCTTCATCTCTCCTCCTCCTTTTCTCTTACCTCCCCCTCCCACCCTACTCCCCCACCCTCTTCTCCCCCTCCTCTCCCTCTCGCTCACTGTGTGTGGACCTCTCTTGCCCATACAGACGGAGGAGTGAGGTTGGTGTCAGTGGCTGTCCACTTGTCAACATTCCCAAAGAAAACACCAGCACCAGCCTGATCAAATCCATGTGTGTGTGTGTGTGTGTGTGTGCGCGCACGCACGCACACAGGAGATAACATCTGAGTGAGATCAAGCACAAGGTGAGATAACCACAGACAAGGAGGACAGAAGAGCTGTCAGTCTCCTCCTTTCTGTCTCTGATCGTTGATCTTGTTCTAGGAACAAAAAAAGAGGAAGCAGGATTTGTCACGAGAGCCCCACAGGGACTCGGTCTCATCCACGGCCGCTCTCTCCCGCTCTGCTGTTGTGTTTTTCCTCACTGATTTTATCTGTAACCAAAACAAAGGCCGGCGGTGGAACAGCGGCACACCGCGCCATTAAACCCAGGGGATTTAGGGAAAAAAGTGTCTCGTAAAGAAGAAAAAAGCAGCATCTAGAGCGAGAGGAGGAGGAGAGAAGTGGAGATGAGCGCCGGTATCAGTCGGCTGCCATGAGAGCACCAGTGATCTGTGCCGTCGTCCCTCAGCAGAGCCTCCACGCCGGCCGTGTCATCGTGGGCCAGCGTCCACACGTACGTGTCAAACCTTCTCCAGGTAGACGAGGCAGGAAACAGACGATGTAGAGACGATGTTCAGTACAAACATCAAAAACCACGAGACAAACTCAGTTTGTCAGTGAGTCTGAAGCTGAATCATCTGAAATGTCTCAGTTCAAGTTGGACTTTGTGTAACAGGTCCACACACACGTCAGCCAGGTCAGGGACCATGTGTCTGAACCTAACCCTTCAACACCGACCGTACCTCACGAGCAAGTACCGTAAGAACATGACATGACTCTGAAAGCCTGGAATGTTCTGTGTTCCTCCGCCTGCTGTGGAGAAGGAGAAAAGGTCCATCAGTTCAGGTTCTGGGGAACCCTTCCAACCAGATGAGGACTCCTCTCAGGACGTGTCCAACCGGTCAGAGACGGACACGAATCATGATCAGATGACGACAGATTCTGAAAACCTCCAAACTGTCAGAGGTTCAGATAGGGAATGAATGAATGAATGAATGAAACAACAAGAGGGTTTAGACAAAATGGGTGGACGTGACATTAGAGAGTTGATATATGGAGTAAAGGGACGGAACCATGACCCCCCCAAACCCAGACATACAGTGGACAATGACACATGACGACGCTGGAGAAACAAGAACGTGAGGGCAATTCAATTAGAAACACTCTTAGGAAAGAAAGAAAGATGGTGGAGGGACGCAGTCATCGTCTGACACAACACGACTCAAAGAGTGAGACGGGGGAATTTCTGGACCCAAATGCAACACACCGGAGACAACGTTTCCAAAAAAAACAGGAAGTTTATTGGTAGCGGGGCAATGTGAAAGGGGGACGGGGAGAACACAACAAACTCTCGTAACTAAGTCTTCTTCAGTCGTCCTAAGGCGGGAACTCAAACAAACTGGCGTAACGAAAGTCTCTTCAGCAAATAACACAGGAAACTTAGAGCGGTCTCAACAAAAATCTCTTCAGTCTTCTTAAAGCAGGAACTCAAACAAACCGTCGTAACAAAAGTCTCTTCAGCAGGGCTTCATGAAGCAACAGGTAGCAGGGACAGGAGCAGACAGCCAGCAGCGGGAGACAGGATCTGGAAGACAGGCAGCATGAGCAATAATCTGGCAAAGATGAGCAGGAGAGGCGAGACTTTAACACCTCTGAGAGGGACAGGTGTGGGTAGTTGAGGTTGATTGCGAGGAGATGGCTGGGAGTGGCAAGGGGTGATGCGTTCAGGGGAAGAGGGAGAAACCAGTGCTGCCGGCAATCCATGACAAAACCCCCCCCTCAAGGGACGGCTCCCGACGTCCCAAAATCGACCAGGGAAGGCAAGGGGCAGAGAGCTAGTACTCTGGGGAGGCCGACCCATCCGTACCACAAACGGGGGGGGGGGAACGCGGCCGTTGGGAACAGCGGTTGCCAGAGGGCGCGGGACGGGGCTGGTCAGGGTGGTCACGGTGGAAGTCCGCCACAAGCTGCGGGTCAACGACGAAACTGGCCGGAACCCAGGACCTCTCTTCGGGGCCGTACCCTTCCCAGTCCACCAGATAGTGCACGCCACGCCCCCGGCGGCGAGAACGGAGGAGGCGCCTGACAGATATACCGGGCCCCCGTCACCATGCGAGGAGGGGGGGGAGGGGGGGTCCGGGGAACCAAGGGACTAACAGGAGCCGGTTTGATCCTGGAGACGTGAAAGGTTGGGTGGATACGCATAGTCCGGGGAAGCTTGAGTCTGACGGCGACAGGGTTGACGATTTTCACGATGGGGAAGGGGCCAACAAACCTGGGGGCCAACTTGTTGGACTCCACCCTTAGG
>CAAKHB010007436.1:4626-19377 GCA_901007665.1 Aeoliscus strigatus | reverse complement strand
GTGAAACCAAGGGACCGTTTGACTGGCTCCATCGGGAATCGCGTGCTATGACTCCGTCGCGTTATAGCGTGCACGGATTACGAAATATGCACGAAAACGTGTGCGATTTTTGCCATAGAAAATGAATGGGAGCGCACTAAAAGAGCGCATATCTCGGACAAATCTCACCCGACCGAAACAAAAATACATCGACGCGTTCAGAGTATCGGCCCGGTCCCAACGGTGTGTGCTCGGTCCAGATTTGACCTACGGCCTGCGAACAGTCAAAGGTCAAAGGTCGCCCATAGACAATGAATGGGCGCATATTTTACATGTCTCGCTGTGTCCTCTGTGTTTGATCGATTGACTTGAAATTTTACTATGTTGTAGTGTTCTGTGTCCCCTTTAACATGTGTAATTTGCAAAGCGTCACGTCTTTTCGTTTTCACGCTACAGTGACTTTTTTCCTTCAAAAACATGTTCTGGACCAAACTTCCAATTATGCCAAATCCCCATCCTCAAAAAAAATCTATAAATTATATACCGTTGCAAAGGTCTTCTTCCTCTGAAGCCGGGAAAAATGAAAGCGTATTTATGCGATGTACGGTTCGCACGCTACGGGCCCGAAAGCGGCCATTTTTGCTTAAAATACATGTTTTTGCCAAACTTTAATTTACTCCCAATCTTTATCCTACCCCCACTGCCCCTGCCGAGCAGGCAGAAAGGGGAGAAATCAGCTGGACACCTGGTGCCTGTCACACACATACACAGACTCACGCACCAACATCGGCCTGTTGGTCTGTAGCTCTGCCATACGTTCACCTACGGCCGCAAACTATACATCTACGCGTTCGGGGAGTCATCGCCGTGCCAACCGTGGGTGCCCCCCCCCGGTCCCCAACGCCCCCCCCTCCCCGTCGCCCCCTCGGCCTTCTGTGCTACAGCTGCGTATTTTGTCGTAGCCGAAGGGCCATTCGTAAGAACGGCCTACGGTGCTTCAGCTCTGCGATTTCGGGTCGACGACGGGCGGCACGCGGACGGCAACGGGCAGACCCACCTCAAAATTTCTCAAAGAGGGATTTTCTAGTTTTTATTATTATTATTATTATTATCATGAAGAAACACACCACAGTTATTATAAGAAATGAATGAATGAATAATCACACTGTTCAGGATTCATAGATCATCTCAGGGATTAATCAATGTCATCTCAGTGGGATCTATCTGATTTGTATTTTCAGCTTTTCCAGAACGCGTGAGGTCTGAACACACACAGCTGACAGAAGATGATGGCTGGACAGAAGAGACTGTCTTATCCATTCAGCTGAGCGAACGCAGACCCATGATACCGTTCTCGGGCTCGAACCAAACATTTCTAGGACATGAGAGACAAATTCAAACTATAGCAGTGATGTCAGTGATCCCATTCGTTTGCATGTCCTCTGTCACTCCGTCAACATTTCAACCCTTGTCAGACTCTGACTAATCTATCAGCAACCTTTTACCATTGACCTTTACCGTACGTAATAGTCAAAGAATGATAAGTGCAGTTGTGTTAACTGCATCTAAAGAAAATCTGATGTGCTATGCAAAATCTCTGATTTTAGATGGATGTGAGCGGAAACAGCATTTGTCTTCCTGGCTGATATCTTCCTGCATCAGCAGTTTCCTCCGCAAGAGGAGAGGAAGTATCCACCTATCCTGACTCCTCCTATGCTTTCATATTTTTGCTAAAGTGGAACAGACATCGTGCCGCTCACACACATAATAATACACCGGACGTGTGCAGCACGTTTCATGGTTGTTGATGTCATCTGGATGTCAGTGTTCCTGTTGTCAGGACAATGTGTGTGTGAGAGAGACACCTGCTCAATAACCCCAAAGTCTATGCACTATGTGAGAGAACTCACACACACACTGGGCTTCCATCAAACTTGAAATACTGTTTTGCAAAATTCTCCAAACACATGTGTGAAGGAACAGGCAGATGATTCTGAAAAATTAAAATTCCTTCCTGTACATGTTTTTTTTTTGTGACGTGAAGGGACACAGTGATTTCACGGCAGAACGAGCAGCAACACAAACTGCAGCTGCACAACATTTGCAGCATCGGCAAACACTCATTCTCAACTGGTGAGGTCACGACAGCGAGATCGGCCCTCAGGTCTGGGTCAGTGAAATAAATCACTTCTGGACATCAACAGTGTTTTTTCGTCTTTTTATATAATGTCGGACTTGGATGCTCCAAAAGTTCAATTCAAACATCTGCATTGCCAGTATTTGTGTGCTGTTGTTCTCTGGCCTCCTTAACACTGCACGCAAAGATCCTGAAGCTCAACGGTCCACGCCGTCTTTTGTGCAAGATCACATGGGATTTGTTTTGTCCGCACATCAGGACTATGTATGGACCGATTCACATCTGTTGCTATGGTAACGATGCCGGTGTCAGCACATGCGCTGGTGATGCCACGTAATAACCAAGGGCCTCGTGTACTAAGAATTGTGTGGATTTCTAGATCCTACACTAGATCTTGGCGTACGCCCAAATCCAGACAAAGGCGTACAAACAAAAAACTCCTGATGAATGAAACTGAGCGCACCCATCAATCCAAGCACATTTCCATTGTACATCGCAATCAACTTAGAACTGAGCGCACATCTGGGTGTGCAACACTCCTCCCTTTCCCCCATTTACATATGTAAATGCATTTAAATAGCATCTGCATGTATGATTTCACTCTCTGCAAGATCAGATTGAGCAAGTCAAAGAAGAGAAATTTCACAGACTGTGAGCTATAGACCCTCCTCACTGAAGTGCTTTTGGCACGCTGTCCTCTGGGATAAATAATAAAAGGAAGAGTGGGATAGCATGTGAATGCTGTGGGGTCGGAGCACACAGTCCCTGAAAAAAAAAAAAAGGTGTTCCGACGTCAAGGTGCATGTCAAGAGTAGGATGGCTGCCCATTATCAAAGTGCAGGTCAAACAGGCGGTGAGGGTCTCACCCCCTTTGATAACCACGTGGCTGCCATTGATTTCTCCCAAGGTGAGTTATTTCATTACGACCTCACAACAAATGTGTTTATCATATGGGTCACATCCACTGTAAAAACTCAATCGTACCAAGAGTATTTGTCTTATTTCTAGTCAAAATGCCTCATTTCTCGTGAAACACAGACAAGTCACCTAAAAAGTACCTTGTTTTTAGACAATTCTAGTCAAAATGAGACATTTTGACTCGAAATAAGACAAATATTCTTATTCTAAGAATTATTTCTTTGTAGTGTAGCCTGCTCAAAACACAAAAAGATACCTAAACGTAGATGTTCATGCATAAACATGTCAGTATATCAAAAGTGATCAATAACAAAGCCTTAGACACGTGTTTAATTATTCAATTTCTTATCTCCGAATAGACAATGACACACAGCTCAGGCTTAGCCTGGGACTTCTAGCATCCCCAGTGACTCCCCCCAGCAGCTCCAGCGTTACGGCTCCCAGTACCACGGGGTCTTACAGCTACGGGGCCTCCTCCAGCAGCTATAGTGTCAGTACTGTGATGTGGGACTCCCACCGCCCCCAGCGACTCCAGCGTTGGGGCGGCTCCAGCATCGGCACAGCTCCCTGTGCGCCACAACGTCCAGCTGCCAATGTCCACCCGACCTGCTGCGTCTTCACATGCTGTCCCGGGGAGGGTTGCCATGGTCAGGTCCAGCCTCTGCTTCGGCCGGCCTCTGGCAAAGGTAATCAATGGCGGTGTGATCACAATGCGGCACACCTTATCAGGTTTCTAGAGCAGCAAACCTCCTCTCCTGTCCAGGTAGCGCCAGCGTCCCTTCAGCAGAACACACACCAGGAAACTGGACACGGTGATAAACAGACAGTTTATGGCACAATCAAGGTAACAAAACAAATGAGAGAACCAGCAATACAAACTCGGCTGAAAACAGAAAATCACTGCGCCATGGCAAGTGGGCAGGAAACAAACTACACGGAAAACAAACAAAGCCACGAGGGCAGAAAGAAAACGCTTTATCTGGGATACATGGAATGTAGGATAAATACGCATTGAGACAAGTTTCAAACGGACCGCTGAGGAAGAAATTATCTTTTCAACAGGGAATGGTCCAATGAATTGAGAAGCCAGCTTGCGGGAATCTACCCTGAGGGGAATGTTCTTGGTTGACAACCAAACCTGTTGCCCTACCGGTATGTGGGTGCCGGAGTGCGCCGCCTGTCCGCCACCCTCTTGTTGGCGTCGGACGTCCAGAGCAGGGCAGCTCTAGTGTCTTTCCAAACCCGGCGGCACCGGTGTTAGTTTTCCTGGAGGGAAGGCACGGCGATGTCTCTCTCCTGCTCAGGGAAGAGTGGCGGCTGGTAGCCCGAGGGGGCCTCAAAAGCAAGTGAGGCCAGTGGCGGAGGAAGACATGGTGTTGTGGGCATATTCGATCCAGGGTAGGTGCTCATTCCAGTCGGCGGGGTTCTGGGCTGCCACACAGCGCAGGGTGGACTCCAGGTCCTGGTTAGCCCGCTCTGTCTGTCCATTGGTCTGCGGGTGGTAGCCTAAGGAGAGACTAGAGGACACACCCAAAGCAGAAAAGAAGGCCTTCCACACCCGGGAAATGAATTGTGGGCCTCTGTTTGAGACAATGTCCACAGGGATTCCATGGATACGGAAAATCTGCTGAACCAACAGTTTCTCTGGACACGGGTAAACTGGACAACGCCACAAAATGGACCGAATGAGAGAGGCGATCCACTATGGTGAGTACCGTGTCTTTACCTCTCGACTTGGCCAGCCCAGTGACGAAGTCCACGGCGATGGACAAGGTGCGTGTGGATGCCCGGATGGCAGGCTAGCTTGGAGGAATGGCCTCACTGCAGCACCTGTGGACATACCTTAGCCGGAACGAAAAGTCCGTGGGAAGGACCACCGCCAGGGTCCGGTTAGGGGATTGGCCTTAACCTGTCGATCTGCGATGATGTGGCCCAGGAACTGAATGGAGCACTGGTGGAACTCACACTTTTCGGCCTTGACAAACAGCCAGTCCTAGGAGTCTCTGGAGGACCAGACGAACGTGTGTCACATGTTCCTCTGGGTCACGAGAAAATATCAGAGATACACAAAGACAAATCGGTCGAGAACATCTCTGAGAACATCATTTACTCATGCCTAGAACGTAGCGGGGGTGTTGATGAGCCCGAAAGGCATGACTAAATACTCCAAGTGACCAAGAGTAGTATTAAAGGCCATTTTCCACTCATCACCCTTGTGAATACGAACCAGATAAGCGTTGCGGAGATCGAGTTTGGAGAAGATGGTCATCCCCTGGAGGGGCTTGAATGCCGAGGAGAGTAAGGGAAATGGGTATTTATTTTGACGATGATGTTGTTGAGCCCCCAGAAATCAATATAGGGGCGAAGAGTCTTATCCCTCTTCTCTATGAAGAACAACCCTGCCCCCAATGGAGAAGAGGAAGGACTCAGAAATATATTTCTCCATAGCCTCCCGCTCGAGCTTGGACAGACTGAAAAGACGGCTACACGGGAAGGGAGCGCCCGGCAGGAGGTCTATGGAACAATTGTAGGGTCTATGGGGAGGCAGAGAAAGGGTTCTTACTAAAAACCTCCGCCAGATCATGGTAAACAGGGAGGACTGACGAGAGCTCCGTAGAGGACGCCCCGGCCTGAGTCCGGAGCAAATTGGTCTGAGGAAAACACTTGAGGTCTTTGAGAAAAGATTAGGCGGCACTAGTTCCTGGCTGAGTTAGGCTCTGCCAGGACAGGGACGGGCACCGGAGCCGGGACTCGCGTTACAGGTGTGCCCTGCGCCACGGTGAGGGCCGTCACCTGAGCCAGGCTCCCTGATAGCGCAAGGCTTTCCTTTTACAGAACCCCTGCTGGATCCATGGTGGCCTGATTGTACTGTTAAGGAAGTGATCCTGATGGATCCAAAGTGCAAGAGAACACACACCAGGAAAATGGACACGATGATAAACAGACCAGAACAACAAACAAACAAACAAAACCACTAGGACAGGAAGAAAGCACAATGAACATAAATCACTCCACAAAAACGGGAGGGTTGAAGAAGAACAACAAAAGGCGGAACGGGAAAACAGGAACGAGAGTAATTCTATTGAGGCAAGGGACACGGAAAACGATGGCGGGAAAGTCTGGCATGGAAGCACAAACAATCTGGCAGTGGGGTGAGGCCAGAGCACAGCTTAAGAGCAGGAGCATTCAGCACGCTGATGAGAATCAGGTGCGCTGATTGCGCCCCAATCAGCCTGGCCACACCTCCACTGCCAAACAAAGAGGGAAGAGGGAGGAGGAGAAAACCAAACTAAACACAACAAAACTGACAACCACGACAACTGTTTAGTCAGTGGTGCCCACTTCCACATATTCTGGAGGGAAAGAAGAAGAGAACATTATTTCTGTAGTCAAGTGCTGTGAAATCGGTGTCTGGGAAGATGAACCAAGCTGATGCAGGAGTCCAACCTTCAACAACACATAGATTGAGGAAATACCTGGAAAAAGTAGCTGGTTCAGACTCCACTCAGAAACATACACACAAATATCTCAACCTCGGGAGTTTGTTCCGATGGAATGTCAGATTTACTGACAATATCCCTACAGCTGCAAAGGTTGCAAAACTCTGTGTGTGTGTGTGTGTGTGTGTGTGTGTGTGTGTGTGTGCGTGTGTGCGCACTGAGGCAATTTAACATTATGTCAACGTCTGCATGCAAACTCTGCAGGAGCCCTATGAACATACGACGTCCTCCTCCTCATTCAGAGTTCAACAGTTCACAAACACAATTCCTGTAAAGCTTTCCTGTGCGAGCTCTGATTTTTCAAAGATCAACATGTTCAGATCTTTAAATTATCCAAAGTTCATGTTGCAGTTTCCACTTTTAATGGGCCGTGTTCAGTTTCCCGCCAACAGAAACATGGCTGCTGTCGGTGGCCTGAGTTGATCTCTGTCAAACATTCTGAGGCTGCTGATGCAGAGTTTTTCTGGTTCATTAGCCCTTGTTAGCAGACGCCCCTGAACAAGAGCTGTCCACATTCCATTTTCACATTATTCCTGTCGGTCGGCTTTTTATGACTCAATGCAGAAAGATGATTCCAACAGTTGTCTGATGGTTAACATACTTTGCTCCAGGAGTCCTGTGGAGCACAAATCACCTTGGCTCATTGTTTCTGGACATTGGCCTGGAGACAGTTCCAGCTATGGTCCTCACAGGGTTCAGCTTAGATGAAAGACAAACTACAGGATGCAGTTGCTAACGAAAAACAAACAAAACGCCAGAAATTAAATCAACTCATGGTCAAAGAGATGAAAACTGCTGATTTACCCTTTTCTGTCTGTTTAATTCACCACATATCTCCAAATAGTGTGTTCCAAAGTCACATTTCTGATCTGAAATCAGCCTTCACTGTTTTTTGGAGGAGCTTTGACTAAATGTGTGTGAAATGTAAAACTCCAAATAATATTCCTGAAGAAAATAAGTCAGTCTCACAGCTCATTTCATTAGCATATATTTATACTTGAGTGGTTTTGTAACATTCACATGTCAGTGTTTTAATAGTATTTTCAGACTTTTTGAGAGAATCTATGGCCAGATATTCATTCATCTTTGTACAGATTTAACACACTCTTCGTTAGAAAATGTCAAAAATCCAAATACAACCTTGGCAACTTTGTCCTGTAAGAGTGGGACATGTCTATATCTGGGACAAGTAATGACTATTATTACTAGTTATTATTTCATTTAGTTGCTGTAGCACCACCTGTCGGTGAAAGTGGAACTGCTGTTTTATTTGTAGTGGAATTTCACAAACTCACAACCTGACTGAAACTGAATTCGGAAAACTGACGAAATCAGCACTTGATATCTCCAATCTACAGAATGTTTGTTCTTGCTAACAAGAGCTCAGTGGGCCTTTTATTCTCTGACCTGGTTCACAACTTGTACAAGGAGTCTGCACACTTGTTCACAATTGAAGGAACAAACTCTCCGGCACATCCACTGAGGACTTAAAAAGGTGACAATTTCTAGTTATTATTGTGCACAGACCTTCGTTCTTCATCAGGTTTGTTCCTTCAGTTCTGAAACAAACATCCTATTATTTATGTATACTATTACTATTATTATTATTGCTGTTGTGTTGATCAGATTAGAAAGGATGAAGTCAGGAAAGCTTTAAAAAGGATGAAGAGTGGCAAGGCAGTTGGTCCAGATGACATACCAGTGGAGGTATGGAAGTGCTTAGGGGAAGTGTCGGTAGATTTTCTGACTAGGTTGTTTAACAAAATATTAGACAGTAACAAGTAACAAGAGTGTTCTGGTACCAATTTATAAGAAGGGTGATGTACAGAGTTGTAGTAACTACAGAGGGATAAAGTTGATGAGCCATACCATGAAGGTTTGGGAAAGAGTAGTTGAAGCCAGGTTGAGACAGGAAGTGGAGATTTGTGAACAGCAGTATGGTTTCATGCCTAGAAAGAGCACCACAGATGCAATATTTGCACTGAGGATGCTGATGGAGTAGTACAGAGAAGGTAGGAAGGAGCTGATTTAGATTTAGAGAAGGCATATGACAGGGTGCCAAGAGAGGAATTGTGGTTTTGTATGAGGAAGTCAGGAGTGGCAGAGAAGTATGTTCGCTTGGTGCAGGACATGTATGAAGGTAGTAGAAGAGTGGTGAGGTGTGCTGTTGGAAGGACAGAAGACTTCAAGGTAGAGGTTGGACTGCATCAAGGATCAGCCCTGAGCTGAGCTCTTGTTAGATTGACAGATGAGGTCAGACAGGAGTCTCCCTGGACTATGATGTTTGCAGATGACGTTGTGATCTGTAGTGAGAGTAGGCAGCAGTTGGAAGAGAACCTGGTCACTCCTAAAGAGAATCTAAGCATCTTTAACTCTGCCACCTCCAGCTCTGCCTCCTGTCTTCTGCCTATCGCTAGTGTCTCTAAACCATACATCATAGCTGGTCTAACCACAGTCCTGTAAACCTTTCCCTTCACCTTAGCTGAAACTCTTCTATCACAAATCACTCCTGACACTTTTCTCCAGCTGTTCCACCCTGCCTGCACCCTATTCTTCACTTCTCTTCCACAGTCTCCACTACTCTGCACTGTTGATCCTAAGTACTTAAACTCCTGCACCTTCACCACCTCTGCTCCCTGTAACCTCACTTTTCCACTGGTCTCCCTTTCATTTATGCACATATACTAGATCTCAGAGCTCTGCTGGATTTATATTCAGTTTTAATGTCATGGATGTATTCTGGGCTTAAACCTATTTGTGATTTGCAGACCAGAAGCAAAACTTTGAATACTATTCTGCAGCTGACTGTGAGCTAGTCTAAAGACTTGTGACTTGTGGAAGACTTGTGTGTGTCTGAATGAGCTGCAGTTGGTTTAACACCTTTGCACTGTTAGGAAACACTATCCCAACATTAATAACAGTAACAGGTACAAAAAATATCCAGGCTAAGTTTTCATATTAAAAATAAGTCATTTTGTGTGTTTTTCCCCACAAATCAGCGACATCACACATGAAACAAGCATTTAAACAGTTAAAATCATGGATTAAAAAAAAAAAAATCAATGAGTTTTGATCAGGACTAAGGTTGATTAAAAGATTCATGCAAAAGTTGAAAAAATATTTATCTAATATATTTTTACAGCTGTTCCTTTGTAGTGGCATTTGTCATCTATAACATAAAGTAAGGGTAGAGAATCTGCCCAAGGTGTATTATTGACCTAGTGAACATTTTCGAACCACATTTCTAAAATATTCAGAAAGCTTTGTCACCAAAAATCATTCAATTTGCTTGCTTGCAAAGCAAGAGATATGGCAAAATTAAGACTAACAAATGCCCCAAGTGGATGAAAAAGTCCCCAGCAGTACATAAGAGTTAAGCTCTTTTGGAAGAGTTCAGTTAGAAGACCATTACGGTAGTCGAGTCTACTGGAGATGAAAGTATGGATGAGTTAAACCCTTCACTCTGGAGATGTTCTTCAGTTGATAGAAGGTTATTTTGGTGATCGATTTAATGTGACTGCTGAAGGTCAGATCTGAATCTATCAACAAGGTTTCATACTTGGTCTTTAGATTTTAGCAACAGCAATTCAAGGTGTAACAGCAGTCCTTTTTTCTTTAGTGCCAAAAAGAATTATCTGTATTTTGTCCTGATTCAAATAAAGGATCTGTGTTTGATCAAAGTATTTACCTGCTCTAAACATCGACACAACAACTCTATTGGGCTATAATCATCTGTCATCTGCATCGCAATGATATTCACCATTAGAATTCTACAGGATTTGACCCAAAGGAAGCATATATAAAGCTGAACAGCAGAAAGAAAGAAGAAGCAGAAAAAAGAAGCAGAAATCTGAGAAGAGGTCCAAGAACTGACCCCTAAGGAACACATGCCATGGCCCTCTGTGGGGATTCATGGCTTCCAATGGTAAAAAAAAAAATCTTTCAAGTAAGACTTGAACCATTCTTGGACGGTTCCCGTGTTCCTGCCCAAGTTTCCAATCTGCTGAACAGTATACTATGAGCCACAGTGTCAAACGTGACATTGAGATCCAGTAAGACAAGAACAGACACTTTGCCTGAGTCACTGTTCAGCAGTCTGATCAGACCTGTTTCTGGTTTGCTGTGGTGAGGTGACAAACCTGATTGAAACTTGTATAAAAGTCCACTGGAGTTCAGGAAATTGCTGGATTGATTAAAAATCACCTTCTAAACAATATTGGCTATGAATGGTAGATTTGAGATACGTTTGCTGTTGGTTAACAGAGCATTCAGTGTTTTCATTCTCAAGAGTGGCCTGATAGCATCTACTTTTAGAGGTTTTAGGGAACATGCATGATTGAAGTGAACAGTTTGTCATTTGTTGCAAATCAGGAAAAACATGGTTGACGTGGTTTTAAAAAGTCAGATGGCATTATGTCAAGACAGCAAGTAGACAGTTTGGACATACCAGTGGAGTTATTCCTAGGTGGTTTTGGAGACATAATTTTAGTAGTTATGTGATATGAGTGAATGTTCAACCTTATACACTGTACTTTTCTTTACAAAAATCAAGCAAATGCATTGCATTTTTTGTGGAGAGGAGTTCTGGAGCCATTTAATTGGGGGGGTTGTAAGCTTACAGTAGTAAAAAAAGTATGAGTATTGTTGATGTTCTTATTTATAATTTCAGGGGTCATAGTCAATGTTACCTCTAAGCTGCACGCTTGCGCAGTGCTCGCACGTTCTCAGCGCAAGAAAATCTATGCAGCGCATAAAATAAAATTCAACATAAACGTATTCATTAATATCTAATATTAGACCTAATCTTATCTAATTAATTAGACCGATAATCTTGTTCTCTGCACCATTTTGCGTTGTAACTCCTTAAGTGACAGGTGTCCAGCCAATGATACGATAAGATTCACTTCCTCTACGCAGCCAATCACAGCATTGACAGTGCTTGCGTATTGCCCAACCTACACGCGCCGTGCAGGTTAGCTAGCTAACAACAGTGCGGCGGAGTGCACATCTGATGTTGCTCACAGTGGACCTCCGTGTGCTCAGGGAGCTTGTGTGTATGCCTTGTGTGTATGCCCAGACACACTGGGAACATTGGTCATAGTGAATTTGAGTTTTTTCTCCAATTATGCTCTGCTTTTCTACAGTCTGATTTAAAGGCTTTACTCTCACAGTGTTCCTCTATGGTGTTTTCGGTCTGTTCAAGGACTTCTTTATTTTAATAGGTGCAATGGTATGCAAGATATGTAAGATTTTCATCTTAAAGTTATCCAAGAGTTCAACTGTTTCTGCACTCACAGCGGTGGCCTCCATTAACTGAACACAGGTGTTCTCGCAGATATACCGTTTTGTAACAGACACACAGTTTGACATTTGGAATGATCCTTAAATCAAAGAACACATAGAAATGATCAGAAAGAGCCATGTCCTGAACATCAGCAGAGGAAATGTAAACATCCCTCGAGATCATCCAAATCCTGAGTGTGGCCGTGAGTGTGTGGGTCCTTTCACACTTTACAAAAGGCCCAAAGTGTGGTATTGTCCACATGAATATGAAAATTGCCTGTAAAGATTAAAATAAAAAAGTCTGTGCCAATAATGGACAGCGGTTCGGCAAACTCATCCATGAATTTCCTTGAATAGCTTGGTCTATATATTATATAAAGAATGTTTGGATTTGCTTTCATTATGAAACCGAGATATTCTAAAGACCTAAAACAGGTGTGTCCAAACCGGCCCTCGAGGACCACCTATCCTGCAGGTTTTAGATGTCACCCTGCTCCTGCTCACCTGACTCAAATCAGCAGCTTGTTGTCAGACCTCTGCAGAACTTCACAGAGACTGATTCAGGTGAGGCAGTTTATGACTCCAAAGACCCAAACCTCAAACTCCCCCACTCTCTTCTTTGGGGGCCAAACTGAACTCCAGACCTTTTCATACATTCCTGAGCAGGACTGAGACTCTGAGACTCCTTTGTTTCATTTGTAACCTAATAAATGTATTAAACATATTATGTGTCTCATGGTAATGTTATATACTTGTATATAAGAACATTACTGGTTTACTACCAGTTTACCTGAGGTTGATATTAGAATCGTGGATGTTTTGATGTATGCTGTTCAACAATGTCCCCTTTTCTGATGACGTACTCTAATGTCTTGCGACAGACTTCACCAGCGTGAAATGTGTAATGCCAATACGTCTTTTCTCGATGTTCTTTCTTCTAGAATGTCCATTCTCGTATCCTCAAACCATTTCATATGTCATCTTCTTACAGATCCTGATTCTTTCTTATCGTTACACAAGCAATGATGCTTAGTTATACTAGGATATCTAGTCTTTAACCTCATGATACATTATGTCCAGTAGTTTACAAGAGTTTACACATTGGGTCATGGTGTTTGGAGAACGTTAACACAGAAGATTAATCATTGTCTCCAAACCACAGATGCGTGTCTCCTTGGGGCTGGTACAGGCACCAAGCCCGCCAGTTGTAAATTACTACTAGGATCTCCTCCTCCAACCTGTTACTTGAGGTGTGATTGGACATTAACTTGACCAATTCATGCATAGTGATGAGTTATCTGAAACCACCTCTTCCCATGATAAAAGGGCAACACACCCTTTGCCCTATGAGCAGAGCATTTTCAGAGCAGAGAAGCCCCACGTTCGTTCAGCTTAGCCTTCGCTTTCTTTCTTCGTAAACAAGTTGTGCCTCTTAAGCTTGAGTATTAGTGCCTAGAGTTAAACCAAAGTTTTTACACGTTTAATTTGGAGACTACAACTAGCAAACCGCTTTGTTTGCAAATCCGATTTTTCTTCTTTTTATTATTACGGGTTTTAGATTCTTGTTTTAGGGATCACAAATGTTAGCCAACGTTTCAATCCTCTCCACAAACCAGGAATCATTTTTGTCAGATCGTTACCAGAACTTTTGACCCAAACTCTGAGCCACCTGCAGTCCAAACTGCATCTGAAGCCTCCAGTGCCATCAGCCAATCACCAGCTGAGGAACCACTGGTGAGTTGCACTAAGTCGCTGATCAGGAAGCGCTATCGGCAGGATCAAACATCTGGAGAACACGACGCCGGTCAAGGACAACCCACTGTCAACGGGCGAAAGGCGGGGTACACCCTGGACAAGTCACCAGCTCATCGCAGGGCCACATGAAGGACAGACAACCACTCACGCACACCTAAGGACAATTTAGAGTGACCAATTAACCTCAGCATGCTTTTCGGAGGTGGGAGGAAGCCGGAGTACCTGGAGAGAACCCACACAGACACGGAGAGACCATGCAAACTCCACATAGAAAGATCCCAGGTTAGGAAGCAAACCAGGGACCTTCTTGCTATGAGGCAACGGTGCTAACCACCATACCACAAAATTTGAAAAATTTTGATTTAGAAAATTCAGTCTGATACCGTGTTCCAGTGACATGACAGTCATGATCTTGAATAAATGAAGCAAATCGGTTCTCCAAACAGATCTGATTGTCTTGACCAGGTTTGCTCTTACTCCTCGTTATAGCCACAGTTGATGGCTGTTTTCTTGGGACAGGGGTTGAAGTCGGTGCAGGCCAACCAGTTTCATCACTAATCTCCTTTTGCAGGGTTCTGCATCTTTACCGCCTTTGCAAATCAGATACATTGTTACCTGAAATACAGTTTGCTCTAAGCAAGTTCGAGGGAGTTTATTGCAGTTTAAACCTTTGCTGTGGGGCTCGTTAGCATTCTTTTAGTTTCACTCCCATAAAGTCCATTTACCTCCACATTTCTTTTTTTCCATCAATGCAATCTTCTGGAGTTGTTTGTAAAAATGGCCTATGGAAAACATAGGCACCTTGCTGTTGCGGTAGTTTTGAGGGGTTTGAAAACAAATAAAATGCCATGCCAGTGAGGAGCTGTATCATATTGTCTCGTATAGGTGGAAGAAAAAAACAACAATAATTGGCTGATAAAGGCACAGGGCAAGCAGAGAGAGCTGAGAAGCATCTGCACTCATCCGAGGCAGGAAGGACGTCTTGAAGACAAGATGCCCTCTGAAGACAAGAACACACCCGAAGACAAGAAGACACCGTCTGAGGACTCACCTGACAGAGGACACCGAACAGCTGGTGAACAGAGACACGTCCTCACTACACTTTGTGTCACAGCAGCAGTTGATGTCACACACATCCTGGTGTTCATCACAGGGACAGAAGCTGCCAACTTATGCGCG
>CAAKHB010007435.1:14326-28768 GCA_901007665.1 Aeoliscus strigatus | reverse complement strand
GCCAAACCCCCCCCCCCCCTCCCCCCAGAACTTACAGAGTGCCATTCACCGCAGCTTATCACAAAGACGAGTCTGCATGTAGGAAATCTGTATCTGTATCGCTCATGTCCCATCTCTCATCAGCTGGTCACGGGTGAGAGGAGATGGTTGGTCAAAGCCTGTTGGCTGTTTTTAGCTCACTGCTCTCTGTGGCTGGACCCCCACCGGGTCACAACGTGCTGATTCTCTTCCATGTCATCGAGGGGATGGATTTCACACCAACAAGGTCTTCAAATCCTCTGCAGCTAATCTGCTCCCTTGACAATGTTCAGGAGCTGCTGCTCTGTGTCACTGGAAACACACTGCGCCAACACGCCTGTGGTGTCCTGTGACACTGCGGTGTGTGCGAGCACGTGGAGAGGGTCTCAGGCTTTGATGTCGCAGGAGTGAGTGAGATAAGATGCTCTGGGAAGAACTTAGGAAAATGCTGTCGTCTGAGTGGACACGCACAACTCTGGTTTGGCGCCTTGAAAGGAGTCATGAGGAAAAGAGAGGAGGAGAAGGCATTGACTCACCATGAGCAGACACACAGCTGATTCAGGGATGAGCTGGACAGCCATGGTGGGATCCTCCGGAATGACGCCTGCCGTCGGGAGGGATGGTCTGATGGTGTTCCTCTGTCCAGATGAAGGGTTTCTCTGGAGCCACCTCCCTCACGCCGTCACCCAGCCTCTGGTCTGCTGCGGTCTCACTGAGGCTCTTCAGACAAGAAATCCTAGGACAGCCCCCCTCCCCACCACCTTTTCACTTTTAAAACACCCTCCTCCTCCTCCTCCCGCGCCTGAATCCTCTGTGTACGCCTCTCAGCGATGGCCTCCCTCTGATGCTGCCTCCCCTTTTCCCCTCTCCTCACAGCACAAAGCACATCCCGGCATGCACGTGGGTTTGTGGCCGTCGTGTTGCCTCTTGTTGCTGTTCCACAGGATACTACCTGCATCAGTGATGCTCCATGGTCAGACGCACTCCCTCCACTGGGGTGAAAAACACATGTGCTCACCTCTCCTATCGTAGCTGCCCCTCTAATACATGGATCCACGTGTATCGTCGGCAGGTGGATAGAGTTTCAGACAGGAAGGAGACGGGGAAGACGGAGGACAGAAAACACCCGGGAGGAGGAAGCTGAAGTGGAACAAGCAGCCGTTAGGCTGAACATAAATGATGGGAGGGTGGAGAGGAGGGAGGAGGGAGGAGGGAGGAGAGGAGAGAAAGAGAGAGAGAGAGACCGCACCTATCGATGCCGGCTGAAACAGCAAGGCAGCATGGGGAGTGAGTTCATGTACCTCAGCTCAATGAATGAAAGGAGGGTTGGCATATCCACAGTAATTACAAACACAGTGTCAGCGGGGCTTCTGCTGTTTTTGGATCACTGACTCAATACACACACACACACACACACACACACAGCCGTTTTATTTGTTGTCAGTGGGAATGTTGTTATGCTGAAGTTATACCTAGAACAACACACAATGTGTGTGTGGTTATACTCACACAGGTACACAAACATCTGGATTTACCTATAAACGATGTCACATTACACACAGCTTCATCATGCTGCGCTCACATAATCACAGATTCCATCAGCGTCTCTTCTGAACTGCAGTGCTGAACTATGTCATCCATGTGTTGAACCAATCAGCTCTCTGCGTTGATTTCACAGAAGCAGAAAGATACGTTGAATTATGTGAAGTCTAATTCTGTTGATATTTCAGAATATAATTCAAATGAAAAAAAAAATCTTAAACTCTTAATTCATCATTAGCAATTGAGGTAATTCCATCAAAGACCTACAGGAAAAACATGTGCTGTGATTTTTATTGAAAATACACAGTGTCATAATGACCCATAAAAACCTTTAAGGAATATAAATAGCCCAGATAATAAACACATATAATCAGAAGGTGACAGTGCGTTGTGATTTATTTTTCCAGTCTCGTTTTTTTTGTTTTTTTGTTTTGGGTTTCTCGGTTGTGCACTTTGCAGACCAAGGTCTTATTGATTAGAATGGAAACGTATTTGATGTGTTTGTATTACGTATTTGTGTAAATCCAGGGTTGGTCCCACGGTGAGCACGAGGGCTGTGGGAGCCGGTGTCGGTACCCAGCTGTCCACGAACTCGGGGTCCGAAGCGTTCTTTTGTTCTGCGCATGCGTCAAACTGCAGCGCCAGACAGAGAAGTGACTTGTGTCAGCTGTGGATCACTGTCATCACGGAAGGTGCAAACTGTCGGCCAGCTTGTTTCCTGAACTTGAAATCTTGTCGTGGACGTGTGAGGGGACATGGTGAGTTCAGGTCCGTTTTCTGTTCACCGGATGATTCACTCTCACGTCTCAGAAAAACAGGACCTGGTGATCATTTTAGACATCTTCTCAGGAAATATATTTCTATTGGGGCTAGGTTGGTATGGGGTTAGGTTTGTATGCCCAACGAAATGAATCAGAACTCAACGAACCGTCACCTGATTGTCACAGTTTGGTTTGTTGGTAGTTTCATGTTGAAATACAAAGAGACATATACGGTAGTCTGGTGCTTTAATACATGTATACATGAATACATGAATACATGAATACATGTTATATTTTAAAAAAGAAACAAGTTTGATTGTTCATGGGAATTTATTGCTCTCTCTCATACACGTGAAGATTGGTCAAGTTCTGATACATTGGTCGGGCGTACACACCCTCCTCACTAGAAATGAACGTACTGGGGTGTAAGGAGGACCCATCCAAGATGGCGTCAGTCGATTAGTGGTGATGAATATTTTTTTGTCATAGTCAATGAAATTAACACCGTGAGAAAGTGTGAGTGTGAGAAATTGTTTTCCATTCCCATTTCCTGGCTTAACAATTACTAATTAGATGTCGGGGGGTTTGACAGAGGCATGGGAGACATGATCCATAGATAGATGACGTGACTGACAGATTTCAGTGGGTCTCTTGTCATCCCATGCCGGTCTGCTCCTCCTTTTGACCATGTGGTCACTACTGATTCCCTGTCATTGCACTGAATTACACAAAATGTTGATGTGTGTCTGGTGACAAGTTCAAGGTCAGTAGCCCCCTTCGACATATGTTGAGTTCAATACTTACACTCCTGATTGTATATACAATATATGATGTTGAGGATGATTTATATTTGTTAATAAATGCTCTTGCTGACCTTAATGACTTCATCCTCTTCATAACTATGATTAATGGAGACATTCATGTACTGTTTTCCATAGGAGGCTCATTTCTACCTCTGTGATGTCATCATTACACTGACAAAACATTTCAATAACTTAGAATGTCAGTGACAGTGACTCATCCGTACGTTATATCATATGTTGCACCAATTTTAGAACATGTAATACTCCTTAAATACAATCCTAATTGTTATAAATGTGCCTGTGACTTTTATGTAGTCCAAGAAAGGAAGAAACTACATTTGTGTAACTCTTTTTGTCATTCAGAATCAGAATGGCCTGTATTGTCATTTTACAGTAAGGAGATTTCCAGTTCAAACAGTATGAAAGGATAAAAAATAAACGATACAGAAATGAAAATAAGTATAAAATATGTATGAAAACATTTATACACAAATATGAATTAAAGGATAAACAGTCTAGACAGTTCTAAACAGGAATGTACAGCGTGTTGACAGTGTTTGACTATTTACAGGATAAATAATTCACATTGTTACATTACATTTACATTTTCATTTGTCTGGATGGTTTGGTGCCTAAAAAAATAGATAGCTCAGCTAGTGAGTATCACAAGTGCGTAACTGCTAAATTAGCCATTGAAGCACTTTGGTGTGGATGCTACTCAACGTTTGAATAGATTTGCAGGTGTTTTTCCTGCGTTCAACAGAGCTATGACCCAGCTCAGGGGAAACACTGCGCTCATCGGCGATGACTCTCTGGAAGGTTGGGCGTTGGTGGGCTCTGGAGGCTTTGGACATGTCTACAGAGCCAAACACAAGGACTGGGGATTCCATGTGGCCGTCAAGTTACTGAGTGATGGCATCGGGTAGAGTTTCTGTCTCATTTCAGTCAATAATTCACATGCATTCTTGAAATGACTCAAATACATCCTGTGTCAGCTGTTTGATGAAGGAAAGAACACTGTTTGAAGAGGCCTCGCACATGAACCAGAGCTCCTGTGAGTTTGTTCTGAGGCTTTATGGGATTTATGAAGGATGTCCGCCAGTCACAGGAGCGTCCGTTCAGCAGGGGATAGTGATGGAGTTCATGAGAAGAGGCTCCGTTCAGTCCCTGCTCAAGGACCTGTCCGGCCCCCCACCTTGGCCGCTGGTCTTCCGCCTGGCCCATCAAGTGTCTCTAGCTATGAACTTCCTCCATGTACGGAACCTGGTACACCATGACCTCAAGCCCAGTAATGTTCTCCTGAGTGACGACCTCAATGCAAAGGTGGAGTGTCATCATGTACACTGTACATCGTTTCAGGTTTATGTGAAACATTAAACATAAAAGGATAGATTCTGATATCATTTCACACTTCTTTTTCTTTTTTTGCCCGCAGCTGTCCGACTTTGGTCTGTGCAGGGTTTCCACCAGTGCACTCAGCAGCAATAAACACGTGACAGAAGATGTCGGCGGCTCGTACAAGTACATGCCTCCTGAGGCCTTCGAGGCATCCTATGAACCTGTTCGTGCTTTCGACAGATACAGGTCAAAAATATTTTTAAAAAAATAACCAAGAGAATACACATTTATACACTACCGTTCAAAAGCTTGGGGTCACTTAGAAATGTCCTCCTTTTCGAAAGAGACACTATTTTATCTTCTATGAAGATAACATGAAATGAATCCGACTCGTCTAGACATGTGGTACATGAGTATAGCTGGGAACAGATGATTTCAATGGAAGATCTACGTCCATGCAACTGTCACTCCCGTGTTCTAATGTTCCAGTTTGTTGGCTGATGGTATTAAAAGGTGAAAGGTGATTAGAAAACATGCACACATATAAACTGTTGATTAGAGAAGATATAAAACTGAAACGGTTTGGATGACCCCAAACTTTTGAACGGTAGTGTGTGTGTGTGTGTGTATATATACTGTATGTATATACAGTATATGTACATATAGAAAATGTAAAACATACACTAAATGTCTGAGTTATTTCAGCTCATCATAATACACTTTCCTCTTTGTTTCCTTTTTTTCCCCCGATCAGCTATGGCATCCTTCTCTGGGCTCTCGTCACTGGTAAAGAGCCCTATCCAGGTATGTATGATGTATGTGTACGTCACATATCCACCCCTTCTTTTCGACTGTCAACAAGCAAAATAACAAGACAGAAGTGCACGTTCAGTAGGCGGTTTGTGCTGGAGGTGATTCTGTCCCGTCTTCAGTGGCTGACTTCAGTCTGGTGGCACTGAGGATTCCTCTAGGGGACCGACCTCCCTGTGAGGACGTTGATCAGAAGGTGGAGGGCTTAAGGGAGCTGCATGACCTGATGAAGGCTTGTTGGCATCAGCGCCCCTCTGTGAGACCCTCCTTCAAAGGTTGGTGTTGGTTGTTAGAAAATGAACGTGCACCGTGTGTCGCCTGGAAATCAAGAGACACATCACGAAGGATGTTTGGGCAACGACCTTCAACTCTCCAACTTTGTTTTGGAGAAGAGTGGAGGAGTTTGATGGAGTGATGACAGAATGCAAATGATCCTCTGTTGGTCTTTGAAAGAAACGTCAACTCATTTCACTGCTCTCCATCAGCAGCAGCCATCTTTGCTGGGTCCATAACCACTGTTGTCATCCTGTTAAGCTCCGCCCACAGACTCGGTCCATGGTTGTGAGCCTGCCTACATCAAATCGACCCATGTGATTGGTCCAAACTGTTCATCGTTGATGATCCAACGGTTCAGACCATCCACATTTGTCGGCGTGTGTCTGGAGGTCCAGGCTACAGTTGTTGTGTAAAAAAGATGAAATGTGTTCCAGAGTGCACAGAAGTCACTGAGCGAGTCTTCTCCAGGCACAAGACGGGAATTCATGATGCGGTCCATCAGGTGTTGACGAGACTGGTACAGTTCCATTGAACAAGATTTATTGTACATTGTCAGTGATTGTTGGATGCTGCATCACGTGTGTGTGTGTGTGTGTGTGTGTGTGTGTGTGTGTGTGTGTGTGTGTTCTGTTTTAGGAGTCACCATCCAATTATCCATTTTCACCCACGAGTTTCGGAGTCAGTTTTCCTCTTCGACATACAAGTGAGTCGTCAGTTTGTCCAAAGTGTGTGTTTCTTTAAGAACAATGTCAGTGTGAGGTTTGTGTTGCAACCATCGTGTGTGTTGGTGAAACAGCTCAACAGAGAGGAGCAATGAGGAAGAGAGAACAGGAAGTAGGTCGGGCAGCCTGTAATTACATGAGCGTTAACTGCTGATGGCAGAGTGATTAAAAAGCTCCGTGAAGGTGTAATCATCTCCATTATCAGCAAGTGGACAGATGGTTTTAGTGCTGCATCATCGTTTGAAGTTATAGAAGTGGTTGTTTTCATTCATTTGACTTCATGTTCTGGCACATCCTCAGTCATCTGTGTTGTCAAGGGCAACAGGACTCATCTGGAAGACATCCCGTGTCTCCTCCTGATTTGTTTGTCTTCTCGGTTCACTCATATATTATATTTATAAATACGTTGGGAGCCTGTAGAAATCAGAAGTAAGGACAGAGCTGAGTGAAAAAAACAAGGAATGGAAACATGTCTCTCCTTCTTTTTCCCCAGAACAACCAGAACATGTCACAGGTACTGAACAGCCTTCAGAACAGGTGCGTCTTGTGCACTTCAACATGAAGAAAAGATGATTTTATTCAAACATTCAAATGTGTATATCTCCTCTTTCCAACAACAACAAAATATATATATATATATAATATATAATATTATATATAATATATATAATATACAGTATATATATTACTGCTGTCAGTCAATTAAAGAAATTAATCGAATTAATTACAGGATTTTGTAATTCGATTTTGTAAATCGAATTTGACATTTCAATGTCTTATCTGCTAAAGGTCTCCTGATAAAGAATTTGAATTCTAGGATATTAAAAAATTGTAGTGCATGACTAATCAATTGAATACAGTAAGAAGAGAAGATTTGAAATCCAATTTTTTATTGGTGAACTGTGCTTCATAAATGAAATCCAAAAGTAAAGGTCAAGAACATCCGCAAACCAGTCAGGCCAGGTGCATTATTAAAAAATGTAAAACAAACGTTGGGTCTGACGCTGCTACCTGGAAAGCCTCCTGTCGATAGACATCTTTGTCTATCTTTGACAATAATAATTGTCCTGCAATCAGCAGTAACCCACTTTGCAATTGTATTTGTCAATTTTTCTGTTGTGATTTGCTCATTCGTTTCCTAAATTCAGCTAGCATGGGTTGGCGGAGCGATCTCCCGGTAGCTGCACTCGCAACAGAGGAACTTGTCTGAACATGTTTCACATTTCAATGGTACGTCAGGCTGGAGTTACTCCGGTGGTAAGAGAACTCCTTTTTGCAAAAACTACAAATCACAGCGTTTTTATTTATCGTCCCGTCTTTGTTCTTTTTGTAAATAAACTTGTTGTTCAGTGTCCCGACTGAAGACACACTGTCCTCCTCCTCCTGAGTCTTGTCCATGTCTGTTATTGTTGCCCACTACCTTGTCAATTTGCCAGCGCAGGTGACGTAACACGGCCGAGAAGACTACGGGTCCTTCAATGGGCCAAAATTCAAATGCGCAGGCATTGGCTCGCCACCGTTGATACTCATAATTAATTGTGTTACATTTTTTAACACGTTAAATTGCGGCGTAATTAATTAATCAAATTAACGCCTTAGAATGACAGCACTAATATATATATACAGTATATATGGGTAATATGCAAATTACCCGGGTTATTTGCACATAACCAGGGTAATTGGCAAATAACTGTGTGCATGTGTGTGTGTCTACACATACATAAGATAGGATAAGATAAACCTTTACCGGTCTCACAGTGGAGAAATTTGCAGTTTACAGCAGCCTCAAGAGACATGAGAAAAGATAAAGTAGGATAAAATAAAAAAATGAAAGTGAAATGAAATGAAAAAGTCCAAAAATGACAAATTCTAAATAACTGTACACAGTACAGGATATCATATACATTCATCCGTCCATCCGTGTTACAGAGTGAAAATGTTTTATACTTACAGGACTGTGTAGTGACGACTGAAATGATGAAGGACACAGACAAGGGTGAGCTGGAATGACACCTACAGGTTCCTTTTCACCTACGGAGTTGTGACAGCTCATCAGACGTTGTCCTTTCTGTTGTACCGCAGCACGATTCATTGATGACAAGCGGGCAGAGATCATCCAGAACATCTCTGGTGTGACGGCGCTGGCAGAGAGGCTTGGAGACATGGTCCCTGGAGAAACCTACTCGCTGATTCTCTCTAAAAACACCAACCAGGACAAGATGAGAGTCTTGTACCACACGACCTTTCGCTCAGGAGGTGTAAAGGTCAAAGCTGCCTTCTACGACATTCTGAGAATGCATCAACCCAGACTACTGGAGAGGCTCACTGAGGGTTTTTATGCTTCGCCGTGAGACGACAACAGCTGTGACTTCTGTTTGCTGAGAAAATGGAGGTCCTGAAGGTGGTTTGTGACTGGGGAGGTGAGCTGAGAACTCACTTTCATTTGATATCGCTTGAAGGAAACATAGAAAAACAACCGCTCCCAACAGGACGTAGAACGAAGATACACCGACCACTGATTGATGTGACTTTTCCCTCTACACTCGGCTGACGTACGACAAGTGATCGTCCATCCTCCACATGTGGGTAAAGAAAGCAGGTTTTGTTCATCCTGAAATGTAGAAAACTGTAAAGTTCAGTCTCATGAAATGAAAGATTCTTTAAAAAGACTCACTTGTTTGAAATCAGTTCATTATTTGCTTTAAAACGAGGAAGATTAAGCTGCGTTTAATCACCTCAGGGAAACGGGGGGGTCATTGTGACATGGCTGAAGACATTGTTCCATTTTTATTTGATCATGTGATGATGATGTTCTTATTGTTATTATCCATTGTTAGCGTTATAAAGGGTGGATTGATTGCTTGTATAGCATTGTGTGTGTGTGTGTGTGGGGGGGGGGGTCAGAGTAAGAGGCTTTTCTGGTTCAACCCTTCAGTAACTGTCACAAGCAGTAAGCCCGTCAGTCACCTGCAGATGATAGTGTGGAGAGCATCCCAGGTAACAAACCGTCTCTGGATGGAGTCAGTGGAAACACTCTCACCCACCACGTCGGGGACAATCGGATGTCAGCGTTACAAGTTGGGCCCCCCGCCGGACGCGCTAATCGTCTGCGTCTGAGCAAAGGCCGCTGCGTTACAGTGTTGAGGGATTTGACCTGTGGCGTCGTCACAGCTGAAAAACACACCCCTCCACACCGTGTTAATCCTCAGAGGGCCAAAGTGTTGGAGTGTCTTCTTGACCTGTCCTTCCCTTTCCCAGTCCTGTCGCCTCCCTCCACCCTTCAGCATGTCTCACCCCACCCCAGCCTGCATTAATGCTCCCAATCCTCTTTGAGGGTGGGTGACGTCCGCTACTGTCAGAAACACAGTTAAGCTGAGCAGGCGATCGGAGCGGCCAGTGGAGAGAAGCTCCCAGCTGGAGGAACGCAACGGGACGTCCGGGGGGGGGGGCAGGAAACATAGAGGTAAATCATGTTGAGCCAGGGCAGCAGACTTCATCAACAGGTGAAGGAAAAAAGCCCCTAAATGCCAGAGTGGTGTGACAGTCTGAGGATGAGGGCGGAAACACTGGACGGACGATGAGACTTCACTGACGGACGACGAATCGTCAAGGGTCCATACCCATGATACTTCATTTTTGTTGATTTTTGTGTGTCTTTATGGTGGGTGTGTGTCACTGGGGACAGAACAGATGGCAAGACAGCTTCCTCTGGTGTCAGGTGTGTGTGAGAGGTGTTTGTGTGAACATGTGAGCTGGATGTTTACCTACGACTGAGGAGCGTCGGTGTGTAGCTGTGTGTGAGCAGCTGCTGTGTGTGTGTGTGTGTGTGTGTGTGAGATACAAGTGGTGGGGGCCCTGTAGACGTTATCGCCCTGGATCTCCTTGAGATGGAGGGTCATGGGTATGACCGCTTTGGGGATGGGGAAAGGGACAACTACCAGATTGACTACAGGAGGATTGTCGGGGACATGGAGCCGGCACGGCCTCGCATCTCAAACCGAGACGGAGAGCAACCTCACCCCCACGCCGCCTACGCACACCCGACGCCGCATGGACACGGGCACGAGACGGCCGCACAGAGATACAGCGCCACACGCATCCAGGCCGGGTACGAGCCGGAGAGGTGAGAGTCTCACTGTGGACGTGGTCAAACAGGACGCCTCCGACATGTTTTCCCTGCGACCTTACAATCCCATTTATGACCAACTTCGGCAGCCGCCCAAATCCTCTTAGCGACTCTACCTAACCTCTGACGTGTGTGGAAGGAGTTTCCATTGACAAGGACATGTTCCTTTTGTTGGAGTTTCCTGTCCTTAGGACAACATTTGTAAGAGGATCTGGCTCCGCGGTGTGATGTAGTACTACTAATGTGTCTGTAGTAATACTCATTGGTTTTTCTTTTTGCTGTGATGAATCATCACACACACAAGTTGGTCTTTTAGCTGGAGCAGTAAACTGCTTTGTTAGATACAAAGATTTAGTCTGGTGTGTGTGTCTGTTTTGGTCACTGTGAACCACAGGACAACACACCCTCTCATGTGGTTTTGCTTCATTGGACTTCAAATGATGAATCAACAACATCTTCTGTCTTAGGGGTGACACGGTGGAGCAGTGGTTAGCACTGCCTCATAGTCCTGTTGCAGTTGTATCAAATAAGTGTACTTTTAATATTGGGGGGCAGTTTGTAGAGGTGTGACTGACTCATCAACTGTAAGTTGTGCGTGATAAAGACAGTTCTTAACAAATGTTCAGAAGTGACATTCAATAATAATATGTGTTTTTTATCCTGCAGCATGGCTGACTACCTGATCAGCGGAGGCACCGGGTACGTTCCCGAGGACGGCCTGACGGCACAGCAGCTCTTCTCCATCGGAGATGGACTCACATACAAGTAGGAGAGGATAAACACACCGTCTGCTGTCGTGGTGAAAACCAGTTTCTGTTTACAACTGATAATATGACCAGTGTCACCCATGTCGTCAGTTGTGTGTAGATTTCCCTGACTCATTGTACAGTGTTGCTGGGATGCAGATGATCAGACATGGACACACACTCCTCCATTAACCCTGTAATACACCACAGATGACACATCTGCTCTGGGTTTATACTCAGGATTATTTCCAGTAATATTACTTTCAAGGATGAATGTGAGTGTTGTCGTGTGTGTGTGTGTGTGTGTGTGTGTTTCCCTAATGGCTGCCGGGGCTAACCAGGATCCAGAGGATGAACACAGAACATTTCAGAGTGTTAAAAGGCGGACAGATTATGTGCTCAGTTTAAAACGAGCTGCCTGTTTCTTTGAACAGAGACGTCCGGTCCTCATGCTGCTGAAGCTGTGTGACCCCCACTGTGACCTGACTGGCCTCCATTTGTAGTCTCATGGTTTTGTTCTCTCCCCTCAGCGATTTCCTGATCCTGCCTGGTTTCATAGATTTCACGTCTGATGAGGTGGTGAGTGTCGCCCCGCTACTTGAGTTCACTTCCATTGAACTCCACATCAGTTTTACTTTCATTTACAGACTCAGTTCCATTTACCAGACGTACAATGCAGGGAGAGGCTTCAGACAGCAGATTCATATTCATTATCATATAATCCACACCGATGTCTCCAGCACAGACATCGGTATCGGACTACGTTGCACCTGACATTCCTCTTAAAATGATAAATGTATACATAAGACATCTCAAAACAGTTTGGACATGTGCTGTTACAGACATGTCACTTCCTGTGACATGTCCCACCTCCAGTAATTGTTCTTCATGGTACAATAGCAACTGTTTTTACTGTGGTAAAAACTGGTTGTTGTTTTAATTTATGGCATTACTTGAACTGGTTGTTTGAAATATGTCTTTATTGTTATGACATGTGTAGCTGAGCTGGGTGTAGTTATGGTAAATAAAAGACAAGAATAAAGAAGAACAAAGTTGTCCTTTCTCTGTCGGTTGGAGCTGTAATTCATCTCCAGCTCTGCTCAGTCCCTTAAGGTGATTCAAGCACCGGCTTGTGTATTGGACTTTGTGTTTTGGTCTGTGTAAATGAATCGATTTGATGCCCACGTCACATGGGTGATTGGTGGATAGCAGCTGTTCCCATCAGACACGCACCTCCATGCAGGTGAATTACTCTGGGTGGGTTTGCTTCACACATGTGCTGCATCTGCAACAAGTAGGAGAATGACCAGCTTGTTTGGTGTGATAACGTAGAGAATCAACCAGTCTGAGTCCTTATCAGTGGAGCTTTGAACAGACACGCCCCAGATCATCGGTTCAGAAGCTGCTGGGGTTTCCGCACACAGACATCAGAACTCATTGTTTGTTGCAGCTCAAACAGGCTTTTACATTATTTACATACACATATTATTGGATTGTTTCTTGTCTTTCATGTGTTTTTTCAAACTTTATTTGAAAGCATCATGTGTGAAAACTGACTATACTCAGATTTTGTCATATTTCTGCATATGCAGGATCTTACCTCTGCGTTGACGAGGAAGATAACGCTGAAGACGCCTCTCATTTCCTCCCCTATGGACACGGTCACAGAGTCGTCCATGGCCATCGCAATGGCAGTGAGTGGGGACCCAGTTAAACGTTGTCTCAAACATTGTGTCAAACTGTCTTTCAATCGATCTTGTTCTTCGTGTGTCTCTGATTGGCCGGCTCCAGTTGATGGGGGGGATCGGAATCATTCATCACAACTGTACAGCTGAGTTCCAGGCCAACGAGGTGCGCAGAGTGAAGGTAAGATGAAACGCCAGCGATGACATGAAGAAACCAACTCTTTGAAAGAGACACACTCCGACCATCCAACATTTTGTTGCGTCATCGGCAGAAATTCGAGCAGGGCTTCATCACAGACCCTGTGGTGATGAGCCCCCGACACACAGTAGGAGACGTGTTTGAGGCCAAGATACGCCACGGTTTCTCCGGCATCCCTATTACAGAGACCGGCAAGATGGGCAGCAAACTGGTCGGGATAGTCACCTCCAGAGACATTGACTTCCTGTCCGAGAAGGACCACGACAGACCCCTGGAGGAGGTGCGTGTATCGATGACGCTTGGCGTATGTGAATGTCTGCTGTCTGTGTGGAATCAAACAAACCTGTCTGCGGCTCAGGCAATGACAAAAAGAGAGGATTTAGTCGTTGCGCCTGCTGGCGTCACCCTCAAAGAGGCTAATGACATCCTGCAACGGAGCAAAAAAGGTAAATCGAAGGTGGTGCTGATGCATCGGATGGGATCAACACCAAATACAAACTTCTTCCTCTCACCTCTGACTTGCAGGTAAACTTCCAATAGTGAATAACAGCGATGAGCTGGTCGCCATCATTGCACGGACCGACCTGAAGAAGAACAGGGATTACCCTCTGGCGTCGAAGGATTCCCGCAAACAGCTTCTGTGCGGAGCCGCGATTGGCACCAGGGACGATGACAAATACAGACTGGACCTCCTTATGCAGGCTGGGGTGGACGTGGTGGTTCTGGTGGGTTTCACACTGACTTATTACCTGACTTTCCTACATGTGCTATGGGATTATTGTCTGATAGAACACCTGGGGAGATCTCTGGAGACAGAGATCCGGTCTCACCAAGACTATGTTCACTGGGTGACCAGACAGTAAAGGGAGTGTCTGAACATGACCTTCATAGTTGTAAAGGTCAGGATGGTCACAGCAGCATGAACCATCCTCAGGTTACAGAAAAGTAAAGGCAGCAGACAGCAGACGCCCCCTCACCGCTCTGAATCCACACTAATCCACCGCTGGTTCCAGAGCAGCATGGAAAACAAAGAGGAATGAACAGGACAAAGTCCACTGGTCGTTCTGTCACTCTCTCCCCTCCATGTTCTTCTTCTCAACTTCTTCTTCTTAACAATTCTATACACACTGACAAGTATGCAAATGAGGTGGTGACGTCATTTATCAACGTCCAGCGTCTTTCAGAACAGCCGATAGACACGTTCTTGACTGAGGAGTTGGAAACACTTGTCACAGACTGGAGGGAACGGTTGCATGAGTGGAACTAACAGAGATGGAATGTGGGTTTTTGATGTTAACGTCATCTGAGAGCAGCTCCTTCACTCAGTCTGTTCCCTGTTTGAGGTTCAGGTTCATCTCTGTGTTACTACCGCTGGATGCGTTGGACTTTTAGAGACTCTGGTCTAGACTATAACCG
>CAAKHB010007434.1:431250-454415 GCA_901007665.1 Aeoliscus strigatus | reverse complement strand
CATATACACACACTGATGACACACACACACACACACACACACACACACACACACACACACACACACACACACACACACACACACACACTATAAAAGCTCTTTTGTTTTTATGGCTTTGCTCAGTGAGGGTCTGTTACTGCTCCCTTGTAGTTTCTGTGTGTGTGTTCGCGTGCGCGTGTGCGTGCGTGTGTGCGTGCGTGCGTGCGTGCGTGCGTGCGTGCGTGCGTGCGTGTGTGTGTGTGTGTGTGTGTGTGTGTGTGTGTGTGTGTGTGTGTGTGTGTGTGTGTGTGTGTGTGTGTGTGTGTGTGCGTGTGCGTGCGTGCCAGGTCAGCAGAGGGAGGGAGGGACTCACCATGTCACATCCTGCCTCTGGAAGCAATTAGCTTTCACACGCATATGTTGCACACACTTCATCACACACACACACAGACACACACACACACACACACGCACACACACAAATAAATACAATGTACCTGCTGGTGAGACTTTCAGATATCGGCACAGAACATTTTCATTCCTGACAGTGGATTTTAACATTGCTGTGTCGCCGTCACCTCCACCGGCCTCATGATGAGCAGCTGTTCCTAATATTTCTGTGTCACACTGATCACATCTAGAGCTAAAGATCACCATAATTCATCCTCTGTCCCATCACAGGACAAATGGTTTTAGAAAACACTTTATAGAGGAAATCAAACATTGCATTTGTAGGTCCTGGAGGAAATCAGCACAAATCCCACTTTGAATCTTGAGTACAGTCTGATTTCCTGTTGACTCGCAGCGGCTGCAGCCAAACTCTGATTCACAGTTTTCTGGGCTCATCGTACCATCATCCTGACAGCGTGCTCTGTGAGTCACGTACACAACTGTGTGTCGTGAAAAGATGAAAGGGTGAGGTTGACAGAGGAAGCTGAGAAGGTGAAACGATGGACAGACACCCAGTTTGTTCCAAGTAGTGAAGTATGTCGGCGTGGGTCCGGAGTGTGTCTGAACAACCCAACCAGCATGAAGCTGCGTGATGTACTGATGTACAGGAAGTGACTCTGAACTGTTGCAACCACAAGCTAGGATCATCGATTGAGGGACCGTTTCCAGTCAGTCGTGGCTCCAGATGGATGGAAAGAATCTCGTTGTGTTGTCCTGCAGTATCAGTGCTACGAGTACTACCATTAGTAGTAGTACTACCGTACCTGTGTCACGGGGCGTCTCGCTGCAGGAGCATGTCGGGTGTGACACACACAGACACCAGATGTTCAGTATTGGACAGCAGTCATTAGAACGTGACCTTCCCATAGACCCGGAGCGGTGTCTTAAAACACGTTGGTTTTTCAAAGCACCTCGGCTGCACAGCTTCTCATCCAGCTGACTCCATTGGATTCCTCTGCTGTGTGTGGCTACGACGAGCTGCTGCCGTCGAAGTTGATGAAAGATGTGGTTTGAACAGACTTATGTTCATTTCACACATAAATCACACGTTCCATTTTTTGGTGGCTGGGTTGTGTACACAGTTTCTGGAAGATGAAAACCTCCATGTTCTCCAGCGACATTCATCTTCCACAGACGTCCCCTCCGACTGGACGTTTGTGGGACGTTCTAGACTGTCGATACATCAGCGTTTCCACCACAGAGTGGCCTCAACCTCTAATTTCACTTAAACTTCACAAAGAGAGGCTCTATATTACAAAAACACACATGGAAGTGATCCACTCTCTTTCCTCTGTGTCTAAATAGACTTTTGTTGGGGGGGGGGGCACTTTGCTCCTGTAGCTGTGACTATAAACAGTAAGTATTTATGTTGTCTCGTAGGTTCCCCACCAGCACCGCCTGTCTGTGGATGTTATTCCAGAGCTGAAGAATGCGGAAAACCACTGTAGGAACCCAGGTGGAACCAGCGACAAGCCGTGGTGTTACACCGCCTACGCCAACATACGCTGGGAGGACTGCGCCGTGCCGCAGTGTGGGGACGTCACCGCCCGATCAGGTACCGTCCGCTACCTGTCGGTTTGACGGAAAACAACGAAAACCTTTTGACCCTAAAGAATAAAAAACACACAGGTCCAAACAGAAACGATGGAATGAGTCGTGGAAAACATTCCAGGGTGAACAAACTCGGGGGTTTTACTAAAACTGCTTTGTGGAACTGCCCCTGTACTGGACTAATCTACTATGATACAATGAATAATGAGTGTGTACGTTTCCTTTCTGTCCAGTTGTCTTATCATTATTTGGTAAAATCCCACTGATTTCAATCTCCTCTGCGTAGACTTTGTGCCGGTGGTGAAGCCGGAGTCATCAGGTCCTCGTCAGCCTTCTCGTCTTCCTCCCACCACCTCGTCTCCAGCTTATTCAATGTCCGTCATCGTCATCGTCCTGACTGCGCTGGCCGCTGCGGTCGTGTTCGCCGTCATCATCCTCGCCTGCCGCAGACGGCAGAAATACTGGAGGCACCGGAAGAGGTGCAGGACAGCCGAGATGCTCGACAGTTCTTGGTCTGTTTCTTCACTCACTCTTTCGTCCTGTCCGCAGAGCGATGGAGACCCCGACCATGACCACCCTACCGTCGGAGCTCCTGCTGGATCGACTGCACCCGAACCCCATGTACCAGCGGGTTCCCCTGCTGCTGAACTCCAAGCTGCTGGCCCTCGAGTACCCCCGGAATAACATCCAGTATGTTAGAGACATCGGAGAGGGAGCCTTCGGACGGGTTTTCCAAGCAAGGTAAAGGGAGTCTGTCACAAGGAGCTTCAGGTTTCACCCCCCCACAGCCCTCCTTCAGAGTCTGCACAGACACCAGAGCTCAAACTAAAGTAGCTTTTCTAGCATGCAAAGTCCTTAACTTCGACATGACTCATTCCTATGAAATGACAACAGCTGGATGAGATGGAACCAACAGACAAAGTGTTCCTCAGTAGTACTATTTGTCCCTGAGAGAAAGCAGCTTTCCATTCCAGTGTACGTATGTTCACTGACAAGAAAAGAATTTCATTCTGATACAGGTGCATCTCCAAAAATCAGAACATCATGGACAACGTACCAGATATTTTCTCCATTCATTGTATGGAAACAGACATTTCACTGTTTTCTGTGTGTGTGTGTGTGCACAGTTGTCAACATTTTAAGCCTTTATTTTAGAGGGACCGCTAACGAACAGTTAGTTTAAATGCCGTTTGTCGTAGAGCCCCGGGGCTGCTGCCGATGGAGTCTTTCAGCATGGTGGCGGTGAAGATGCTGAAGGAAGAAGCCTCGGCTGACATGCAGAACGACTTCCAGAGGGAGGCGGCCCTCATGGCCGAGTTTGACCATCCGAACATCGTGCGCCTTCTCGGTGAGTTTGTTTGTGCGACAGAGAAGAAGAAAAGAAACGGAGAGAAACAAAAAAAAAAAAATCCTCAAACGCAATCGGTCTAATCATGTGAAATTAAAGGGGGATTTCACTTAAGGGCCGTGTGGTAGATTGTAGCTAGTACTTTGATACACACACTGTCATTTTGTCGGTTGAAGTCATTTTCCGCTTCGTGTCCTCGACCCGACCGGGGACACAGATACCAGTGTTTGACGTAAGCAAGTGTTGCCTGACAACTAATGTGCCTTTGTTGCTCTGACGGAAACAAACTTAAACAATTTAAACAAATTTATTTAGTTAAAGCTACATGATTACACATCGTCTAATCGAATACAAACAGCTCGTGTCCAAATATACTTCCAGGAAGACCTTTGGAGACACGACACGCTGTCGGTGAGTAAACAGTCGCCGGTCACCGGCTGTGCTGAAACCCCATTGTTTACTTTGGTCTGGTTTACGGCTCCAGTCGCAGTAAATACACAGAAATCAACACAGTGACTTCTGTGAACAAAGGACCTGAAGGGTCAGTTGGATCTCTGGATATCAGTCAGCACAAATGGCACGTCCACATTCCTCCTCCTCAACACATGTGAGCACCAGTTATGATGTTCTCATGTGATCGTGTTCCTACATTTCCTGTCTAGATGGTGACTTCTGTGATAGGACGGATTTGTATCAGTCAACACGACATGAACTCACTGTGAGTGACCTCCATGCAGCTTCTCTCCAGACGGTCCTCTCTGGCATGTCGGAGCGGTCACGTTTGTGCCGAGTTGAACAAGGGTGTTCTACATAGATACACAAGAGGGAAACTCTTCGATGTTTCTGATTAGTCTAATAAGGATGAGGAAGAAACGACGGCCGCCGGTGGTGTTGTTGACGGTACATGTGAATTCTACCGTCTGTGTGTTTCCCGACTGGCACACCTAGGAAGTATTCAGAGCCCAGAGGGATCTGGCTCCTCGAACCCGCAGTGTTGACAGGAAACTGTAAATAAACACGCAGACAGACGCTGCTTTGTAAAGGGAAGTCAATAGCAGTAAATAAAGTGTAGACCTTTGTGAACGCCACGAGGAGTCTTTAATTTACTGCTGCAGCCTGAAGAGGAGGGGTTTTTACTAAAGGTAAACATGAAAAAGTCTTTATTTTGGAAATTCTTTTCCCCTGCAGGCCTAGAAGAACACGGGGTCAGTTTAGAAGTAAACAAGGTTTAAATGTCTTAGCTGCTGTCGTTGCTCCACTCTCTTGTTTTTTTTTTGTGTGTGTGTGTTTATTTATTTACCTGTAAACTGTGAATGAGCTCATTATGTTGGATCCTGCTCCTGAGGAGACACTATGGGGCGTCTGTGATTCATGAGTTTATGTGGCTGAACACCGGTGGGAAAACACAGCAGATCAGACCGGGACTCAACCCCTCTGTGTGCTCCCCCCCAGGTGTGTGTGCCGTGGGTAAACCCATGTGCCTCATGTTTGAGTACATGGCCCACGGAGACCTCAACGAGTTCCTGCGTCGTAGATCTCCAGCCCAGTCGGCCCCCGCCCTCAGTCTCGCCAGCCTATCGGGTCGCAGCTTCTCCTCCGAGCTGGAGGAGGCCACACCCCTGTCCTGCGCCGAGCAGTTGTCCGTGTCCAAGCAGATCGCAGCAGGTATGGCCTACCTGTCCGAGCGCAAGTTCGTCCACCGAGACCTTGCGACCCGGAACTGCCTGGTGGGGGAGGAGATGGTGGTGAAAATCGCAGACTTCGGCCTCTCCAGAAACATCTACTCAGCCGATTACTACAAAGCCAACGAGAACGACGCCATCCCCATTCGCTGGATGCCGCCGGAGTCCATTTTCTACAACCGTTACACCACCGAGTCGGACGTGTGGGCCTACGGCGTGGTGCTGTGGGAGATCTTCTCCCACGGCATGCAGCCGTACTACGGCATGGGTCACGAGGAAGTCATTTACTACGTGAGGGACGGTCACATCCTGTCCTGCCCAGAAAACTGCCCTGTGGAGCTGTACAATCTGATGAGGCTCTGCTGGAGCACGCACCCGACGGATCGACCCAGCTTCAGCAGCACCCATCGAATCCTGGAGCGTATGCACCAGAGCACTCCGGGTACGACCGCCGGGGTCGAGGCCGAGTCCGACCGCTGACTGAGCCCGTTCAGCCAGAGCCCTCGTATCACGTCGGACTCGCCTCAGTCGGGGGGTTTCTGACCCGGTCTGCTTTGGGTGCTTTTGAAAATGCCGTCGGCGTCCGTCCGTCCGTCTGCGTTTCAAAGCTGCTTTGCCTGTTGTCGCCTCGTGTAGCCGATTCCACAGTGGCACGCAATCACTTTAAACTAGTTCCTCCACTGTTTTATAGACTGAAGTTGCTATTCCAACTCTGGGCATTCTTGTTTTACTCTTCACTACTATCAAACTGTAGATTCATGTGGGTGTTTTTTGTTCTTTTCTATTCGACAGACAGCTCTGAGTTCATGTCAACCTCTGCCCTCGGTTTATGAATGAATTATGAGTTCTGTGATGAGGTGATGATGTGATCCTCATGAACTACACTCACACTGAAACCGAGGAGACGTCTTTCAGTCTCATACAGTCTCGTATCATGAACACACGTCATACGTCATTACTAGCATGTCTCATGTCTTTTGTGTCGTTTGTTGGGTTTTGATGTGAAGTGAATCGTTGGATGATTCTTTTCTTTGTGTTGATACAACTCATTGGTTTCTTTTCCACCAGCTAGTTTCATATTCTAGTTCTTTCTATGACACATTAGTATTGTTGTTGGTATTAACATACTGTAATAAAACCATTCACCATGCTTGCTTGTTGCAGTGTCATTACTCAGCACCAGAGGGACCCTAGGAGTGGACCGTGGCACCGAGTCATTTCCCGAGTCTTTTCTGTGAAGACTGAGGTGACGTCCAGGTCATGAGGTCAGACGCTTTGGGTTTCCAGTCCTGTGGAAGTATGAACGTGTCCATTCCGTTTTAACGTTCTCAAAGTACACAGAAACAAACAGAGTTTGTTCTGGACACAGTTATTGGACCTGGACTCCAATCTGTGATTGGACTCGAGTCCAAGTCATGTGTCCACACGTCCAGATACGTCGCCGGCGCTCAGAGCTCTTGTCTTGTTTCTCCAGAGTTTGAGCAGGCAGGACATGTTTGTCCTTGGACCGCTCGTCCCTCCTCTTCATCTAAACTGTGGATCAAACTCCACCTTCCTCCTGTCTTCTCCTTCTTCCCCCTCCACACGTTCCACCCCCCCCCCTTGGGTCACTTGGTGTTTCCCGTCGTCTCCGGTCTCACGGACACCCACAGACGACGTGTCCGACTAACTGACCCTCCACTGCAGCCGGTGACCTTCACGTCCTGAAGGGAAGCGTTTGCTGCACACGTCCTCTCCTTGACCCTCGTTGCTCCTCGCTGGCTCCCATGAGAGCAGGAGAACTTTGGCTGTTTTACTCTTCACTAGTTTGTGTCTGTACGTTGTAGAAGTGATATGGCTGAACATGACTTCCTGTCAGGTAAAAGAAGAATGCAGCTTCTCGGTGTCCGTTCTTCTGCTGTGGCCTCTCCTCCCCCTTTTGTTCTTGAACGTATCAAGCATGTTTGCCGTGTTGACATTTTGTCTCAGATTGTTTGGCAGCTTAAAGGAGAACTGGAGGTGATCGGTGGTCAAACGCTGGAGTGTACGCTGAGGTTGATCAGGTCCAGTCCATGGTTCCAATCGGTCCGTGGTCACCTGCTCTGACACACCTGATTCCCATCAGACCTCTGCACTGATTGGTCGTTTCACTCAGATCAAATTAATCAGTGAGTTTTCTCTTTTTATCCTCTGTGCTCCTCCTGTTCTCGTCCAGTGGAAACCTACGTTTGACCTGTTGTACTAAAATCCCTTCTCAAATCCTGCCGGAGAATTAAACGTTTGTCCACGCTAAGAAAAGGTTTATTTGAATAGAGTTGTCAGGAAGGCCTTTTTTTAATCATGTTCCTCAGAAGACTGGATGAATGTTTCTGTGCTTCTCTTCCTGGATATCTTGGCAGAGTCGCTGAGCTGTTGCACAGACTTGAACAAAATTGGCAACCGGAGTGTTGATTCATTCTCTTTCATGTAATGTACGAAAAAAAAGAAAAGCGTGCGCTGTTTGTCACTCAGCCGTTGCTGGGAACCACGGAAGGTGTCTGTGTTGACATTGTGATGAAGATATGACATCCCATCCCTTCAGCGACAGCTCAGAGGAACTTCTTGTGTGTCTGCGCCGGCTCCGATTGGCCCGTTCAGAGAGCAACAGGAAGAACTGAGGCATATATCAGTCAACTGGAGGCTAACGCTGGAGAGACGTGGAACAATAAACACAGCCGAGTGTGCCTTCACCACGCAGCTCTGTGAGCGCTGTTTCCTTGGAAAACATTTCAAGGCTGCTGCTCAGCTGGTGTCACGTGTCCGATCTTCGGGTTGTGACTATGGGTGTCATACCACCGTTGTACGGGGTCACGTCGCTGTAACAGCGGCTCACACGCTGATCCAGAGTCGGTGGATCGTTTCAGCAACTGCTGGAGCGTCCGTTCGGTCGATCAGGGTTGTTCTCGACTTGTCAGTAGTTCCCCAATCGATCCCCGGGCTCCCGCTCCCTCACACCTGATTTCCATCAGCAGCTCGTTATCAGACCTCTGCACCGATTGGTCAGTTCAGTCAGGTGACGTCTAACCTGGACACAGGATCCATCGGGAACCACTGCTACCCACTCCGGTCTGGGTCTCATACACAAGAGTATTTTCTATAACAGTTTTTTTTCTTCTTTTTCAAAGAAGAAACAAATTTCATGAGATAAAAACCTCAGGATCAGGATGAGCTGTGGATTAGAATCAGCTGTGAAGGAACAAGATGCACCAGGACCAGGACCAGGACTGGAACTGGAACCACTGGCTTTGACAAGGTAATTACTTGTATTTCATAAATAAATTGTCCCAACAAACCCTTTCTAGATCTAAAATGAATCAGGACAATGTGTTGTGCTGTTGTTTTTTGTAGGACAACACATTTCTTGAGGGTTTTTATCAACAATATCATATTTGAGAGTGACGCTGTTTCATTTACTTCTTTCTGCAGAGTCTGTTTACGACAACAGTCATAAGACAAAGTATTCAGGGATGAGTCAATGTGGGCAGCAGATGTAAAAAAAAAAGAGGTTCCACTTTGATGGCGGTGAACTGTAGCGACAGTGACAGCGACATCAAAAGTAGCAGCTGTGGGTGTTTTAAACTATTCCACTTACAGACAAGACATGAATGTGTTATATGGTATTTCTGGATGTTGGCGTGTTTCCTTCTGTTTGTTCCTTAAAATATGTTGAATGTTATATCTGGAAAAAAGTTACAACAAAAGAGACATCGACATGGATTTTAATCTACCAAGACAACAGTTAACAGACACTTCCAACGTGGACATTTAGTTCTGCAGAAGAGTTAGTAATTGTCTCTACATGAAATGAATGAGAGTCACGATACAAATCATCTAAAAAAAAAACCCACACCATCGACAGTAAATCTGGGCAGAGTATAGCAGATAGTTACACACACAAACGTTCCCTTTGTGATTAAATTTGAATGATATATTTTATGTACATACACACTGTACAGATACTTACACTGGTAAACAAACACATACAGAAGGTTTAGTTGGTTTGTTATATCACCTGAATCAGATATGACGTCTGTGTCGATCAGTGGTCAGCGCAGAGGTCAACACATCTACGGTCACATGACTTCATCAGAGGCATCGACATGGTCGCTGGCACGTCGGCTCTAACTGCGACGCTGCAGCTGGACGTTCTAGAGTGAGGATGTGCACAGATGCCCTCTAGTGGCCAGTATGTGCACGATCACGGGGGGAAAAAATGCGGGAATGTTTTAACGTGGTCGATGAGCCGAGCGACCGACAGTCGCTGCGACAACAGAAGTGAATATACAGCACATGTGTCTGACTTGTAAATAGGTGGTTTGGGATGATTGTTCCAGGATCGATGTTTGGCGTCAACCCAAAGCATCGGACGTCGCCTCAGATGTGCAGACGGGACCAGAAGGATCCTTCATCTCAGCACATCGAGGCTATTCTGCTTTTAGTCAGATGTATGAAAGGTACAAATTTTTTTTTCTCTAATTACTGCATATGAAGAGCAACTCGGCCTCAGCTTACGTTAGGTGAGTGTTTGATATGATTTCACTTTCAGCACCATTTCCTAGAACAAAAGTGAATGAAGGTTCTGTTGTCTGACGGCCACTCACCCACAGACACCAGCTTCTTCTTATATATACGACCAGTAGGGGGCGTGTGTGTCAGCTGCCCACTGCTGTGTGTGTGTGTGTGTGTATGTGTGTGTGTGTGTTTGTGTGTGTGTGTTCACTTCTGATGGGTCAAAAACACAAGCAGATTAATTTCCTTCAGGATTAATATAGTTCACGTCATGAGTTCAGACTGTTTGTCCACTGACCATTAATGAAAAGTTGGGAGAGGGAATGTGTTGATGTGGGGGAGGGGGGGGTCGGAATCTTCGCTAGGAGTTTTTAGTGCAGAGCCTGAAAATGCTGCCTGACACGTATCATTATGGAGAACAGCAGCGTGCAGTGTTGGGGAAGTTCCTTTGGACGTGTAGCTGGTTACGAGTTCCCCCCGTTTGGAACATAACAGCAGTGTAAGGAGTTCAATGACCTTTCAATGACGTGTGACTGTGGACGTGGGGCTCAGTGGAAGCAGCTTTGTAAACGACGTCTGTCAGTGTCCACGTCGTGACTTCATTCCCAGGATGGAACAGACCTTTTAACACGTGTCCGTTCTGACTTTGAAGAAGACACATTCAGGCAACCCCCCCCCAGCCCAATCCGTCCTCCCTCGGTCCAACAAATACGAGACGAAAACCTCAAGTGTTGTTTCACGTCGTGATCTGTCAACACTCCAGCTTGTCTCTGCACGGCGTCTCTGAAACCTCCTCACCCCCTATTTGGTCCCATCCCAGTGACACGCTGCTTTAATGCCCTTAGAAGGGAAATAGACAACTTCCATCCATATCTGAGACCCTTGGTGTGTTTCGGTGGGATGACGTGACGGCTGATAAAAGGGCTCTGATCAGCTCTGCGCCACCCACAGGCGATGGACGGGAACGCGCTGTGACCCCTCAGATAGTTTGACGAGGTGAGGACGGGCTCGGTTCCCTTTCCTGAGTTTCTTCTCATCGACACAATAAGAGAGATTCTTCATCTAAAACCATTCCGCATCGCGAGTGAGACGTCAGCGTCACGGGGCCGTGGAGGAAGAGGACGGTTCCGACTGGCATCGTTTCACAGATTACACTTAAATAAATCAATGCAACTCATCCGACTCAGACAGAAAATAAAAAAACAGCTAAAGAGAAATACTACCAGCCTATGAGACGCCGTGAAGATGAGACCCCGCCCCTTTTGAGTCCTCAGTCTTTACGTTTCCATCCTCCCATCTTCATTCTGAAATCCTTCACGCGGCGTCAAAGCGTCTCCCGATCTTCTCCGCCGGTCGTCCACCTGCCCTCGGCCCCCCCCCCACCGTCACCTCCGGCCCTCCTTTATACCACCGAGTGCTCGTTGTGGTGATGGTGGTGCATGCCGCCGCTCAGCACCGTGTGGTTGATGGACGACGCCGACCGGTCGGATCCCTCCGCCGCCGTGCCGTTGACGTTCTCCTGCCGCTGGCAGCACAGGATCTGCCTGAAGGTGGCGCTCATCTCCTTGTCTCGGTAGGAGTAGATGATGGGGTTCATGGCCGAGTTGAACTCGGCGAGAAGCAGGAAGAACTTCTCGTAAGTGAGGACGTTGCAGCTGGCGCAGAAGACGTCCAGGAGGAGGATGACGAGACCGGGCGTCCAGCAAACGATGAACGCGCCTGGAGACACAGAACAAAAGACGTTACCGTGGATTTATTCACCCCGTGGACGTTTGGTCTGTCACCACATGACGACACATTCCACAAACAGGTGACTGCAGCACGTCCGGTCACGGAAACAGAGACTGGTGTGACTGGGGACCGAGTTAGGTCGAAAGATCTTTGGGCTTTAATCAATCAGTCACTAACAACCCAAATCAGATCATTCTACAACCACATCCTGGTCACTTAGCAACCGCAGCATCGCAGGCGCCAACAGGACCACGTCTCTGTGTCTCTGAACCTACATCGAAGTGTGTGTGAGGACAGAGTCTGTGTTGTTTTGGAGCTGATGGTTAGAACCCCGGCGATGGAGCTGAAGGCCGCTGGTGAGCGAAGAGGCAATAAAAGGAAAACGACATCGATCATCAGTGGGACGGACACAAATGGAAGAATGTGAGTGAGGGAGTGAGATTCAAGGCTTCACGGCATCACGTCATTCATCCATTCACCCTGACGTCAGGAGCCAACCGGAACCCTCCCGTTTAACGGTCACAACCGCTAAACGCTCAAACTAATGTCAACCAATCAACAGAGTATTATTGTTTACACAACAAACATTAATGAACATTACTGTTTACAAAATAAACAGTAATAAACACTACTGGAGACAAATGTGTAATTTAATTACTCATGTAAAAGCTTTATGACAATTTGAATTAGTTGAACAATTTCGGCAAAAATATCTTTTTTTCTTCATGTGAATGAAGGACAGAGATGTTTACTGACGTGTTTACTGATTTTAACAGCGTTTGACTGTCGTCAGTGTTGATGCTGCAGCAAACGTTCATTCATCCTGTAGGAAACTACTCGAATGGAATCAGTCACATTACACTGATAAACTACTTTGAACAGGGACCTTGTCGTCGTAACGTGTGTGTGTGTGTGTGTGTGTGTGTGTGTGTGTTTGTGTGAGCGCCGGTGGACGCAGCTATCGGTCTGAGCGTTGGCGCCGCAGGACGTCTCACTCTGCACACAGAGAACGAGAACGTTTCCGTGAGGAGGGGGCAGGATGGGCGAGCGTGCTCTGCAGGCAGCAGCTGCAGCGGAGACTCGACCTCACGTCCCAGCTACGCACAGTTACAGTTCCCGACCCGGCAGAAGTATTTGTCTCTCGACAAACTTTCTCTGAACAGGACAAGACTCAGCGAAAAATAAAAATAAACCTACACGCCCCAGAGACATTAGCTGCTCAGGAGCCTGTGATGACGTTACTCGATGGTGTTTTCCTGCTCTCTGCAACAGCAGCAACGTATCCCGGACTCCATCTCCACCGCAGCATATTTTCAATGTCAGAAAGGAACCCAGAGGGCAGTCGGAGGCCGGATGACCACATCTGTATTACAGGCAGCAGAAAGCAACATTTATGTCTAGAAACGTTTCCCAAACCATGAGAGAGATTCCAGTGAGTAGTTTGGAACGCTCCGAAGAGAAAACACAGACTTTGTTCCACTGGATGTGGCACGTGTTGTTTTCCTTCTTGAAATAGTTTAATGAGATAAATCTGAAAACTAATTTGTTGATCTGGCAAAGTGGAGACATGATTGATCCTCCTACCTGTGTTTCCTGTTTTATTGTGAAGGGGTGTGTGCTCTTGTCAGCCTGATGTGCACCTGCGTCCCGTCACCATCTGTAGGTTTCTGCACCCCGACAGTTGGGACTGATTCATCCGTGGTTCGTTTACATTCTGTTGTCCTCAGGCCTGCACATGTTTTCCTCAGTTGAATTCCAAAGACCAAAAACATGCAGTTTACTTTCAACAGAGACACTAAATAACCCCAAATTGAGTCTGAAAACGGCTCCAACCTCCCTTAAAACGCTGCACAGACCAGCAGCAAAGAGAATGAAAGAGTGAATTAATTCCACGATGGGAGAGAAGCAGTCTGAGTCCATCTGTGTGGTTTGGATTTCTTCTTCTCCCTTTTAATTTCCTGCAGTCCTGGTTTAAAACAACACTCATGGTCTGTGCAAAGGGAACTAATGTATGTGTTTCTGGAGGTGAGACGTGAGCACACGCACCGAAACACGTCAGGTGTGAACCGACGCCGGGCTACGTGACCCGCTGATGAAAACGCTTTGTCTCTCCCTTTGTCTCTCTCCCATTCCACCAACCTCCTCTTTAGTTTTACATTCATTCGGTCGTGACTCAGCGTAAAAAGGTGCATTTCTATGGCGTCGCCCTGAAGAAAACAGTCTTTGTCAGAAGCTGCAAACGAGCTTCTTTCTTTTCTGTCTCACAGTCGCCGTCTTCTGTGCCCGGGACGGCGTCTCTCTCTCTCTCTCTCTCTCTCTTCACGGTGGCTGTTGGAATCAGTGTCACTGTCACAGCAGGTTCACAGGAGGTCAATCAGACTTTGGTTCAGGTCAGAAACAAACGCTGGACTTCAGAGGCTCTTTCTTTTTTTTTTCCTGAGCTGGAGAGTCAACAAACAGCTCGGTCGGGAGCGACTGGAAACGTCTGGAAAATGACTCGTGACACGTTCCAGGTCTGGGTAGACTTAATTTTACCGAGGTCACCAACGAGTGTGATGTCGTGGAGACTGTGTCCGATGTCCACTCGTTCCTGTCCCTCCTCTTTTTCTCTCCACCTCTTTCTTCATATTCCAACGTTATCTGCATTTCTTTTCTTTCTCACTTTTGTTCTTCCTCCTTCCTCTCTGCAACCTGACTCCCTCTCCTCCCCCAATCTGTCTCTCATCGTCCTCCAGCATCTCCACTGCTGCACATCACACTTTCCTCTAATGTCTCTAAGCAACCATTAACGGTGGGCGGGGCTTCCATCACCCTCAAATTAGTCCGACAAAAACCATTAAGTGTCTGAAATGACCCAGCGGTTTCCTGTTTGTAACTATTTCTTTTCCCATTGTCAGTCTCCCCCCCCCCCCACACACACACACAGACACACACAGAGTGAATTAGATTGAGGAGATGAGTGTTCGGTCCTGTGGTGTCGCAGTGATGTAATAACGAGAAACACACATTAGACTGGACTAAACACTCTGTGAGTTCTTCCAAATGGAAAAGTTGTCAGCTGTAACGTGTCTGAGAACTTTGACGTAAGTTGATTCAAACTACTTTTTTTGTGCTTTTGTCTGAATTTAAAAAATCCTCCGTGGTTCCAACGAATAGTTTGTGCTTCCAGAGAACTGGAACTAGTCGACGCTGTGACGGTGCTCGTCAGCAGCCATGTTTCTTTCAGCCTTTTGGACGCATCTGAGAAGTATCGCTTCGGGAATGACGATGGAAACGGCAACATTCAAACGAAGACTAAATACGTTCACTCCTTCTTCCAGGTTTTGGTTGATATGCTGATTCTCAAGCTTCCTGAAGTGGTGAAACGTACCGTCATCACTGAATGAGGAGATGAACGCTGATTGTGAAATGTTCTGGATGTTTCTAACTGATGTACAGTTTGTCGATCTCTGTCGGTTCGACCCGGTGAAGATCACTCAGGTCTCACGTTCAGAGAGGAAATCGTCCACAGAGGATCAGTCCATCAGATCGGGTCAGGAGGAATCATCTGGAGCCACTTGATGATCAACTCCTTCATCAGTGATCGACTCCTTCACCGTCTCACCTTGGACGGCTGGAAAACACACACGAGTTTGTAGTTTTCACAGCGTCTGTGTTGTTGATGGAAACACAGGATTCCGTCTTCTTCTAACGCTCATGTTCCCTGAGACTGGAATGAGTCTGAGATGGAGGCGGAGCCGGTGTCATACGGACAAGTCCGACGTGAAACGGTTAAAAGAATCTGAAGGAGACTCAAGAGTTTCTGGTGAGGTGACTGTTCTGAGTGATGAGGAAAGCTGCACTGCGCGCGCACACACACACACACACACACACACACACACACACAGAGGTCTGTAGAGAACAGGTGAAGGGGAGCTGCATACCAGACATGTTTCTGTACTGACACTGGGTTTGGGGGTTCCGGTCCCCGTGTGCTCTGATTGGTTCTGCTCTCGGCCCACTGGAGAACGCACATGCGTTGTCGTACCAAATAGCGCACGTACATATTAATGTGCACGAGTATATACCCAGAAGGTATGAGGACGGAGGACTGTTGAAATATGAAGTGTGTGTGTGTGTGTGTGAAGCTCAGAGGGATTCGGGCAGGCGGGGGTCTGAGTTGGCGCTCCGCACAGTCTGACGATGTGAGCACATGCTGGAGGGATTTAAGACAATCGTATTACTCACAGAAGCCCCCACCCACCCCCCAACGCTAGCTAACACCTGACACACACACACGTCAAACGCGGCAGCTGATTTGTCAAAGTTGCTGACTCACCGACAGACGATGAGGAGCTGTCGGTGCCGCTCACACACATCACACCGGTGTGTGTGTGTGTGTGTGTGGTCGACTGGTGTGAGTCGACCTCCTCCAGTTAATCCACGGTGTGTGGGTCAGTGTGGATGTGGTGGTGCTGGTGTGTGGATCAAGATCACGTCCGTGTTGGCATCCGTGGGAACGTCTGAGCCCGAAGGGACGAGACGAGCAGACCCAGACGTTCTGTGACTGAATTTCTGTAACTACGGACGTTTTCAGTTTGTAACTCGGCAGCGGCAGTGATGGTCAAACGTGCACGGTGTGCGTGCGTCCTTCTCCCTGCAGAGGACAGAAGCTGAAAAGGAATCGACCACCGGTCTGATTCTGGGTTCATGTTCCCATCGCCGGACGGCGTTAAAAGTACGTGAGACTTTACGTGAATGGAGACAATCTGGAGTCCCACTGCTCTTTATCAAGAGTCCACACGAGTGTGTGTGTGTGTGTGTGTGTGTCCTCCCATCTCTTTGTGTTTGTTGAGAGAAGAAATCAGCCATGGCTGCTTTACAGCATCCTGAGAGAGGAGCGGGCGGCAGGGGAGCAGTTGTTGTTCTCATCTGGTCAGCAGATGTGAGACACTCGTCAGGGAACTGCTGAGAAAAGAAAACTCCCACAAGAGGTTGAACCAAAGCTGGTGTTACGTCGCCGACCTCCTCGTCATGTGACAGAGGGTTCGGCCCTTGTTCTTATCTGCCGTGAGATAAATCGCCTTGAAGTCGTCACGGCCGGTCTGAAGCGCGGTCCCAGTCACTGCGCCAGTTCACCGCAATTTAAACACAACTGGCCGAGATTGGCTGTGTCCGGGCCGGATGGTGGAACGCTACGAATGACGACGTCGCTCAGAGGGGTTCCAGGACACGATCCTGAGTCGCGTTTGTTTCACGACAACACGTCGACCACGGACCCATTCGGTCCCTGACGTTCCATCTGAGTTAATGGAGGACAAACTGTCCAGACCTCCAACACAGCCACAGTCTTCATAAATACACTGAAGATGTGAACAGACTTTCATAGACATGACGGTCCCACGAACCCGTCCTGTCTCTGTCTCGTCCGAGTCTTTAGTTTTATTCAATCCAAATGTCGTCCCACGTCAGCAGGTCCAGTGCCGAAATGCACCTTCACACAAACTGTTCCTGACAAGAGGACCAGCAGGGGTGGCCCTGATGTCTGAGGCCATTCACTCGTTCATGCAGTCGTCCCTGTGTTCACGTCCAGCTTCAACTCTGTGATACGCAGAAGCAAATAAAGCATCTCCCAGCAACATGTTCTGCTGCCAAGCGAAGACAACAGAGGAGATAATCGGTATGTTTTGTCTGGGAACGTCACTTCCTGCTTCTGAGCGCCCATATTTTCTTTCTCACCCTCCAGTCACACTCGCTCCCACCGTCGACAGTCAGGAGGAAGACGTCTGTCTGCTCAGGGGGCTCTCTTCTAGTTTGTACGGTGGAAAATATCGGCTGTTTACAGCGACTGGTAGATACGGTCCTGTGGTGCGTTCACGGTCCGTCGTTTATTGTGCTTTGCGGTGGATAATATGTACAGAGTGGTGATAAACTGTGTTGGGTTCAAGGCTTAAAAACAGATCGCAGGGAGCGGCCTCAACCCGTAGATCCACATCGGTCATCTGACAGCTTCATGGGAAAGGAAAACATTTTTAGCACGAAATGGTGTGAGTGTGGATGAGTTGTAGAGTTTGAGATCTCCATTTATATATGATATATGTGTGTGTGTGTTATTCTATATATAATGTTTTATTGGTTTGTAATGAGAAGGAGTCAGGTCACATGACCGGGGTTGAGGAGCTTTAAAGCGTGAATAAATCCCACTAGGGTGGAACCCGTGCGTGTGCAGACGTATGTGTTTGTTTCAAACTGGGTGACGTGTTTGCTCTCTCATCGCCGTAGGAACCACGTCTGTCCAAGGTCGACAGCGTCCACAGAGGTCAACACACGTTCGCCTGCGTTAGATACAAAACTGATGTCATGGACCAAAGCTGCATTAATCAGTCTGGAGACATGTTACACGTCAGCTTGAGGACGACCTCTTGTTGACGTGATCGGCCGCCATGATGTCTGTGTGTCTGGGAACCAGCGGCCGTGCCAGGCAGACACTGTGCTGACTGATAAACCATCACACACCCGACAACAGAGTCATTGTTGTGCACTGCTGCTGACTTCAGCTGCTGTTTTCACTGCGCACACACACACACACACACACACACACATCACGACAGCAGGCAGATGGAGCCGACGGAGGGACGGAGGTTCCTTACCCAACACAATCACCACCGTCTTCAGCAGAGACATCATGGTGTCTCGGTTGCGCCGCGGCCCCGAGCTGTGGCGCGACATCCTCATGGTCCTTTGGCGCACGTAGACAAAGATGTGGGCGTACAGTGTCACCATGACGACAAAGGTCACCAGGTTAAAAACCGCCCAGAAAACCAGGTAGGAGTTGCTGTAAAGCGGCGCCATGTTGGAGCACGACTTGATGCTACAGATGCAGTTCCAGCCCACGCTGGGGATGGCGCCCATGACGATGGACATGGTCCAGATGATCACAATCACCACCACCACCCGCCGGTTGCTCATGCGCGTGTGCAGCTGCATGCGAAACACGGTGATGTGGCGCTCTATGGCGATGGCGAGCAGATTGGCCACGGACGCCGTCAGGCTGGTGTCGATCAGACCTTGGCGCAGCAGCCAGGTGGACACGGTCAGACGCCTGGTGTTGGGCCCCGTGTTGAACATCAGGTAGAAGTAGGCCAGGCCGGCGAAGAAGTCGGCAGCCGCCAGGTTGGCCATCAGGTAGTAGATGGGGAAGTGGAACCTGCGGTTGACGTAGATGGCGACCATCACCAGGAGGTTGGCGAGCATGATGAAGATGCACACGGTGATGCCCAGGCCCATCACCAGCCGGCTGACCGTGTTCCAGTCGGTGGCCAGGTGCTTGCCGCTGCGGTTGTAGAAGAAGGCGATGGTCTCGTTGTAGTAGCACTGTTCGTCGTCCATGGTGGCGGCGGAGGTTCCTGACGGAGGAACAGAGCAGATGTCATGACCACGGAGGGGCTGTCAACAGAACAGAACTCTGAGCTGTTCTGTGCAAAAACGCGTCTCTGTGTTGAGACAAAGTATTTTCAGAAGGTCCTGCTGGACTGAACGTTGTGAATAATCTTTGCGCGCCCAGAACAGAAAGTTGGACAACACAGCAGCGTGTCCTGTTGCCTGTGACCGGCGAGGTGCTTTGGACGTTTTACAGCTGCAAGAATATCTGCGATCGTGTCGATCAATCACGGGTCTCAGCCCACGTTTACCCCCCCCCACCACCACCCCGCAGGTGAACCCCATCCTTCTCTTTCTCTATTTTTGTTTTGTCTGTAGTTGTTTTCGTCGCTATCAGGTGACTCAGCATTGTCAAAGTTTGATTTGAACCAGAGTTTTCTTCAGTTGAAAACACACGGGGGTGGGACCTGGACGCGAACCGAGGCCTTCTGGTTCGTTCTTCTGATGAGATCTCATGTTTGGTCAAGACTGAGTTAATCTTTATTATCCTGTAACATACATAGTTTTCCTTCTCTTTCATAACATGCGATACAAAGCAACGCTTGAGGAAACAGCTAAAGCTGCTTTCTGAAACATGGAAAAACAGAAATCCCCCTGGATTTAGGCTTAAGTTATATTATGTGTATGTGTGTGTGTGTGGGGGGGGGGGGGGGGGGGGCTACACATAAACACATTAATGGTTCACAGACGGGAAACATCTTTAAGACAGGAACAGCAGCTTTACATGAGTGGAGGGGGGGGGGTATGAACGACCTCAAAACAAAACCTGTGTTGTCACAAATTGCAGCCAATTTGCAGAAGGGTGGTGTGTGTGTGTGTGTGTGTGTGTGTGTACATCTGTTTGTACACACACACACACACACACAGACATATGAAGTTGTGTGAATGAGCTCCAGTGTGATATAAAACATGTTTTTTCCATCTGCTTGAGTGTCGGCACCGTCTGGAACGGGTGTTTCTGTTTCCACATCAGAGGCAACGGAGAAGAAAAAGCTGCTGCAGAAGCAACATCACACTTTGTGTCAACACACACACACACACACACACACACAAACTGTTCACAAGAAGAAGTGTGTATTTAATGTCATCAAAAATTGCACTGATGCTCGCAACACTCTCATACCAAAACAAGGCCTGAGGGCCAGAGCTGTGTGTGTGTGTGTGTGTGTGTGTGTGTGTGTGTGTGTGTGTGTGTGATGGGAAACTCGTGATAAAACTATGAAGAAGTTCTGGGTCAAAGGTCGATGATTCTGAGGAAATACGTCTCTGTACTCGGACCGTTCCAAACCTCCACGTCCCTTTTTTCAGTATAAACAACAGAGTAAACAAAGCCCCCCCAACACACACACCAACAACGTCCACTGCTCAGAAACTCACAGGAACCCTCTCGGATGCTCCCAGGGGGGGGCGCGAGGCCGTTTCAAAAGCTCTTTGCTGATCTAAAGACATGTTCGATCCATACAACATCACATACAAACCCCATTTATGAACGCCGGCCCACATCGCTGGCGGTCAAGTCCGCTCTTACAGGCGTGTTATGTATGGCAGCGCACCAGCAACAGTGTAAAGGAAGTTCTAATCAGTTCAATAAACATGTCGATGGACTGTTTGGATGTCTAATTTGCTGAGACGGGCCGATACGGAGCTCTGCTGTTTGTTTGGATGTCTGATGTTACTTCACTCACTGGAACAGCAGCAGGGAATTCTGTTAGCTGGACTGAATCGGCCATTTTCAGTCGATGTCTTTACTCGGTCCTCGTCCAAGAATATTTACGTAAAATATGGATCCTTTGGAAAGGACAGGACAGGCTGTAATTCACCCTCCAGACCCGTAGGTGGCGCTGAGAGTCACCAAAACTGAGAAAGAAACGGTGGAAATAACCCAGCAAATAGAACCATCCACAATGTGATTTATGACGGTAAAAAATGAGAGAAAATGATACCGATCTTGCTGCAGTTACTATGGTAACAAGAGCCGCTCACTGTCAGTGGCTATCGATGGAAGGAAACGAAGAAAAACACTGAGAACCAGGAAAAAGAGACAGACGCAGACGCAGAAAAAGAGACTCACGACTTCAAACTGAACGGACTCACTATCTGCTGCAGCACCAACGCAGAACTGTTGTTGACAGAGGTCAGAGGTCAGGGGGCGGGGAGACGAAATTTCACTTTCATTTCATTTTATTTCACCCTGAGACTAGGTTTGTCTACACAGAGGGACGGACGGAGGGACGGACGGAGGGACGGACGGAGGGACGGAAAACGTGTGTGTCTCCATAAGGACTTCGATGCAGAGACGGCTGTCCTTACTGAGGGAGCGTCTTTGAAGCTCCGTCCCCTCTGCTCGTCCTCTGGACTTTATGGACGTTTGTGCATCTGGAGGGGGCAGTCAGTGTGTGTGTGTGTGTGTGGGGGGGGTGAGTCAGCACCAGAAAGTGGAGGAAGTGTCAGGAATATGTCACCGCACATTCCTGACACTTTCATCTGACCCCTAGAGCCCGCTGTGTGTGTGTGTGTGTGTGTGTGTGTGTGTGTGTGTGTGTGTGTGTGTGTGTGTCGCACACAAGGAAAAAAGGGGGATTTTCTGTTTCTGTGAAAACTGTGAGAGCTCAGACGGGATGAGTTTAAAAGAGGACGTTTTTGGATCATTTGTGTGTGTGAACGAGGTCGGAACTTCTGGGAGAGAGTGTGTGTGTGTGTGTGTGTGTGTGTGTGTGTGTGTGTGTGTACAATGTGTTGAATCCAGGGTGTTAAAGACACAGAACAAAATGTCCACTGTGTCTGAGTGTGTGTCGACACACTCTCTCCATGCTTGTTAGCAATGTGTGATAAAGTCTGGCTGTGAGAGGAGAACGTGTGTGTGTGTGTGTGTGTGTGTGTGTGTGTGTGTGTGTGTGTGTGCGCGCGGACCACCCTGGAATCTCAGTGAGGTCATTCCTCCAGCTCTGGGAGCTGCATCTATGTATTCATAACATTACGCCTGAGGAACGCGCGGCACCAGTTCCTGCTTCTCTCTGTTCATTCAGTCTGCACACATTAGTACACACACACACACACACACACACACACAGAAGTTCCTACCTCGTTCACACACAAATGCTCCAAAAACTTCCTCTTTTACAGAAACAGAAATGAGACAATTGGTTGCTGAACGACAGAAACCGCTGCTGCTACAGGAGGTAAACAGGTGAAATGTTGTGGTTGGAAGGTTCCAGAACAAACTAACGGACACTCTCATCCTCGACAAACACTCCTCACAGAGATTTATCCTTGTTCTTCCCTCAAAGTTGTGTTCTGACAGCAGGGATTGGACCCCTCCCCGTCTGGACGTCTGTACTCAGCAGAGAAGTTCTGACAAACTGATTTCACTCTGCCCACACAGCTCATAGAGTATGTTCCCTTTACAACACCTCGTTCGGAGTGAAATGATCCATTTACACTCTAACTGAGAGTTATTATATGTACATGAACAGCGACTCGTCCACTGGTTCACATACAGAGACTCGTGTAATAAAATAAAGATGTAACAACGACAAATAAATCACGCGCCGACGGGCTGCAGGTCTGAAAGGTGAGCGACTCTTCTGGGGGCTGGACGTCGGTGTCAGTGAATGTCACATGACTTCTTGACCACGTCAGAGACACACATGATGATTTGACATCAGACTTATTTTTAGATTCGCTGCCGATGAATAACGTTCACCAACAAGACGCTGGGCGTTGGTCGACACGCGTTTGGAGCCGCCGAGGGTTGGTTGATGATGGTGGAACTGGTTCAAGGTTTCTTGGCTTCGTCTCAACCGAGTCTGATCCGGATTAGTCGGTGTGTGTGTCTCTGCTGCCTGAGATGATTTATTTATGGGGTATGTTCCTCTGCTGCTCGGGATTAACTTTTCATCTTTGTGAGAGCAAGTTCCTCACAGGCCCTGCTGCTTCAGCTTCATGCCCCCCCCCCCCCCCCACCCCACCCCGTCCGTCTCGTCCTCCGACGTCTCTCCTGGTCTTTCCTCCCAGCTCCCGTCCCATCTTTCATCTCATCCACCTCTCCTCTTTGCCAGCACCCCACACAATGTGCCCAGTGTTCCCACCATCGAGAGCAGACTGCGCGCACACACACACACACACACACACACACACACACACACACACACAGACTGTCAAACAGTTGCTCTGTGCAGCGGATGCATTCAGAGGCTGTTGAGTCATGTGTGACGGATTCAGCAGTTGTCGGTGGGTGACACCCGCCGCCGCCCTCCCGACCTCTCAAACCCTTCACATGAAGGTGAAACACACACCAACACACACGCTGACTCATTCCATGTTCCCGCTGGAGGAGCCGACTTCAGCTCACTGCGGACGACGGTGACCGGACACAGAAGAATGAACCCAGTTGTGACACGTTTCCCAGATGACGGACGGCACCCGCTGGTCAGTCGTCATGGAGATGTGTGTCAGTGTGTGGGGGACGGTCCATCAAA
>CAAKHB010007434.1:404971-426133 GCA_901007665.1 Aeoliscus strigatus | reverse complement strand
CCCTCCTTCCCCGTGTTCTTCTGATTAGTTCAATGACGCCCCCCCCCCCCCCAGTTGGGGGACGCTCAGGCCGACGGGGTGAAAGGCGGCGGCAGCAGCTTCTCTCCAGATGTACGTTTCTCCTCACAGGTGGTTTGAGGACCGAAGCAGCTCGTGTTTCGGTCGACCGACGTTCACAGACTTTCAGGAAGGAAACGGCCGGAGAGACGTCTCCTGTCGGTTCCGTCTCACACTGTGTCCGCGCTCTCCTTCATCCTCGTCATCAGCGTCTGTTGGTCGGTGGTTGTTGAGGCGTTCGCCGCGGCTGCTGGGGAGAGGATGCTGATGTGGCCCCACCGGAGTGGAGCTGCATGCTAAAGCCATTAGAGACAGAAAGGCCTTTTATTTGGAGAACGAAGCTCAGGTTCACATCAGGAACCAATTACATCCAACTACTCCTCAGAAAGCAGCTGAAGGACACACACACACACACACACACACACACACACACCGTTCCTCCACGGCCATCCCCCACTCTTCCCCTCTTCTTTTCTTTCTACCTCTCTCTCCCTCCATTGCTGGCACTTCTCTTTACCTGACCCTCCTTTTCCTTCCTGTCTGCTTTCACTCCTTCTCTCCTCCACCCTTTCCTGCCAAACTAACGTTACTTTGTTAAAACTGTCACTGTCTCTTTACTCTTATTTAACCTTCCCAGGTCTCCTTGTCTGGACCTTTTCTTTCTTCTGTCCTTGTAACTACCGGTATGAACTGATGTTTGCACAGAACAAAACAGAACAAAGTACGTTCTCTCTCTCTGCAGATGTTGACACCTGGATTTTTTGGTTGAATTAAAATAGATTTCATCTTTTTAAGCAGAGTACATTTCATTTTCATTGTATTTCCTCCATTGCTAACATTCTAATTGTGAGTGTGATTCACGTTACAGAGTGGACGTCAGTTTTCTTTGTGAGAAATAACGTCTCCTCATTCATGATAATATAATAGTGTCGAATGTTTTAGTCGCTCATCACAGAGCATCTGAGCATCTTGAATTCCACCTGTACTTTTGTGTGTGATTTCATCTGCAACAACTCCGGAGCTGAAAATTCCGGGTTTCATTCTGAACCATGCTGAACCTCCGCCCACAGGCACGCGTACGGTCGGTGTGTTTCACAGAGCGAGAGCAGCTGTCTGCGCGTGCACACACACACACACACACACACACACACGCAGCAGTGCCATGTCTGAGGTTGAAGCCTTGTGGTGCACCATATAAACACACCACTCAGTGGCCTGTTTGTGGTAACCCTCACACTCCGCTACCCTTCATTGTGTCAGCTGCTCCTTCCCTCTCTCCTGTCTCTCTCTCCCTCCATGTTGTGTCATTCCATCTCTCCCTCCTCTTCATCAGGTCGTCTTCCTCGGACCGGCGTCCGTCTTGATTTGCCGACGTCAGTCAAACCTCGGAGACAACGCTGTGTTGAATCGTCCGTCTCCGTTTCCTTGGTTTTCTACTGCTGTCACGGTAAGAAAACCTCTTCCCTCTCCCCTCCGGAGATCTTTGACCCTGAGGTGTCCCAGCCCAGACGTGACATATAATCCCTCCAGCATGCTCCGCTTGGACGTGACCCAAACACCTCCAGTGGGAGGCGCCTGGGAGGAATTCCAGCCGGATGTCCAAACCACCTCAGCTGACTCCTTTTTCTTTTGTGGACGAGCAGCTCCCCTCCGACCCCCGTCTGGGCGACCCCCGTCTGTCCAGCCTCCCTGTGGTTCTTGGGTCACCAGCGATAACTCATGTCCAGTTTGGGGTTGGACCATAGAAATCTCCAGAATTGTAAATGTCTATTTCCATGTTTATGATCCAATTACAAAGCGTGGAGTCGACCGCTGCGTTCTTTTCACGTCACCTCCTCAACCCCAGCCAGCGTTTCCAGTCGTCCACGGGATAAAATGTGAGCAAACAGAGGAAGGTACAGGACTTTGAGAGTGGATACGGACACGCAAACCAAAGAAACTCAAGGTAATGAGAACCGGAATGTCCCGGAGTCGAAAATCGAAGACGATTTCTTCCACACACACACTGATTTGGTGTGTGTGTGTGTGTGTGTGTGTGTGTTATACTCAAATGAACGCTGCTAGATTGTACCCTTAAATATTAAAGTATTAAAGTTCCTAGATATGATTCACTGCAGAAATCCCATGAGACACACATGAATGTCTGACCCGAACCCGGGGTCTCCTGTTGGCACACTAACACACACATTCTTGGATAGAAAGCTATTTGTTTTACGGGCTGAAGGGCGGATGTGGATCTACCACCTGTTGTGACTCTGTGCTGACCGCTGCAGTTCTCAGGCGTCGTGTAAAGAAAATCGGCCTCTAAAACCCCTCAGTGGAGATAATAATACTCTAAAAAGTCCATGTTCACACCACGGCAGCAGCTGGAGACTCTGGAGATTCTGTGTTCATCTCTTGGATTAATTGAAGTAACGCACAGAATGTTGAGCCAAACCTCAACGGTCCGTTGGCTGTCAGCGGTGTAAGATGGAAGGATTAATACCGAAGAAACACACACACACACTCTATGATCCAACATTCCTCAAATGGACGTCCAACGTAAACAACTCACGGGTGTAAAATCCACAGGTGAGACATCAATATGTCCCATCGTGCATTTTATTTGAGTCATTGAGTCATTTTTTATGTGGAAATCTCTTTTGCTGCTGTTGGAACGCTGTCGACTCGCTGTGTTTCAGACCGAATCTCATCCACGTTTGACAGAGGCACGACAGCGGCCGTGTCAGGTGGCGTTCAAGGACACCTGGATCAAGATGTTCAGCTCTGAAAACTCCTCATACAATGAAGTATTACTTCGTATGAGTGAAGGCAGTGTCCTCTTCTTCAGCCAATAGTCTGCGTCTGGAGTACGGACGCGCTGAGAGCTGCTGTAGTTTATCACATTAGTGTCTGTGAGCTGTTGTCAAGTGTCGGGGTGAAATCTGACAGCGGTCTGACTCTTCTTCAGCTCTCTGTGTGTGAGTACAGTTTAACTGTCCGTTGTGTTTTAGTAATGTGTGAACAAATCAGTACTCGGAGTCTGGCTGAAGTTAAATACGGACGCTGGAATGAACGACACAGTCACAATGAGGGAACTCACCTCGGTGTGTGTGACGGGTTAACTCACACCGAGATGAAGGTGAAGGCTGAGCTACGTCTGCAGACACAAAATCATGTAACGTCCTCTGGAGGGAAACATTTCTGAATGTGTTTCACATTAGTGGGATTTATAAGGAAACTGCAGACTGGGGAGAAACTCTAGTTTCAGCTGTGAAGTTCAAGTCAAAGTCTTTGAAAAGACCTGCACACACACACACACACACACACAGAACCTGTGGATAAAACGTGCACTCTCTTCTTGTGCCAGAATCCTAAAACACACAGTCAGCAGAGGGAAGATGTGGCCGACAGATGAAGGGAAGGAGTGAGAGAAGGATGGCTTGGAGATGTAAGGAAGAAGACGATACGAGGGCTTTATGAAAGAGAAACAGGGTGTGTGTGTGTGTGTGTGTGTGTGTGTGTGTGTGTGTGTGTGTGTGTCGGGGGGGGGCAGTGAGGAGGGGGCAGAGGAAATGGACCCTGCCCAGAGGTAAAAGAACTCCTTGTCTGTTTCAACAAAGTCACATTTAAGCTCTCTTTCCTCCGCTGAACTTCACTCACTTATTCCAGATGCTTCAACACAATTCATCAGCCACATGTCGTTGGAGTTCCCAGGGACTGATCCAGGATCTGATTTTCACATCTGAACGGAACAACATCAGAGAGTCGCTGTCAGACGTCAGCAGAAACCTTCCATCCGTCAGCTGCTTCGGGCTAATTGACAATAACTGACGTCGACATCAAAAATCAAATCTTGGTCGTCAAAACTCACACACACGTATTTCTTTCATTGGTTTTGTCCTCGTGCAGTGTGTGTGTGTGTGTGTGTGTGTGTGTTCACATATTCAGACCAGTGCAGTGTCAGCGTGTAATGACTCTTTCATCTACACAGGTGGCTGAGCTGCTGCTTCATGCTGCGTATCACAGGGTTTCTGAACCGGTGTGTGTGTGTGTGTGTGTGTGTCTCACTGAGGATTGAGTCAATCCAGAACGGATGGAACTGCTCGGATGAGCAGGAACATCTGGAGGGAAGGGAAAGGTCGTGTATGGACTTCCAGGAATCCTCTGAAGTGAGATGATGAGGTTTGTTCAATGAAAGATCCAATTTGCACTGACTATACAGAGTGGCGCCCTCCAGAGGTCACACCTGGCTGTTGCACATTTTCTAGTTTCAGCTGTTGCTGAAGGTTTTTCTTTTATTCTTCCGTGAGTGGAACGTACACAAAGTACTTGTAGGTGAAGGTGTGGGTTTGGGGGGGCGGTACATGGGGCCACAGAGGCCCGTATGTAGCTGTGTGTGGCTCTTTGTGGCATGTTAAGAATGTGCGAGCGGGCACACAGGAGCTTTGTGCTTCCACATCAAAGTGGTGACTTTTAGCACACAACTTCAATACGGGGTCAAGTACCAAGGAACACCCACCGTCCAAACGGACATGAGAACGTCACTCAGTCGGCCACGTGTGATGACCAACGGGACGCGCAAGAAAGGGAGATTGAGAGTGACGGAGGGGGAATGAACGAGTGAACCGCAGACAACATCTGTTCCATTGTTTGTGTGTCATGAGGTCAAACCAGACGACTTTTTCCAACATCTCTGTGACAGAGGTCGTCGGCCTCGTGCCCCCGTTTGGGGTTTTCACGCCGTCATTTCAATCACGACCTTATTTCAGTGGAGACCGTTTTGTGTTTTGTGAGTCGCGTGAGATAAAAAGTACCAGTTCGACTGTGTAACTCAGCATCACAATAATCACAACTACAACAGTCTGGACCCTCTGTCCACTGGACCCTCAGCCGGGGGGGGGGGGGCAGGAAGAGGTAACACTTCAGGTACTCCCTGGAAGACACTCAAATGTTGATTTTACACACACATACAGCAGATATTCTACATAAATAGAGATACTGACGGTTTGTAAAAGGGAGTTTTCATGAGAAATACCCTGTAATTTACTGCACACAATCAGCGCTTCACTGTGTCACAGTTCAGTGTGTCCTGGGATGTGAATACTGAGGGAAAATGAGAACAGCTAATTGAGAAAGGACCAGAGGAAAATGGCCTGTGTGGGTTTTTGAAAAACATAAAAACAGCTGATTCGAGCTGACAGAGCACGAGAAACGTGTATGTCGGCCAACGCAAATACAAAACCACATCACTGCCGGTCTGCAGATTCCTTCTCCGTCCCTGCATGTTGTTTTTCACTGCATTTGGATGAACTGCAATTAAATGAAAAATCCAAATAATTAAACAAACAGTTTTAATTTGATTTGCCCAGTTTCAAAAAACCATGATGACTGATGGAGTCGGTTGGTTTTGGACGGACAAAATATGCGTGTGTATGATTTTTCCCTCCCAACTGTTCTTGGGCCAATCATAACACCAGAGCGCTATGTTGGGACTGAGTGCAGATAAGAAAAATAAAATAGAATCCAGTCAGCGAGTGGAGGGACGCGGTGGGTCAGAGGATCTGTCAACATCAATCATGAACGCGGGAGCTGCTTGTTGACGGAGCCGAACAGGTCAAGTGTTTGTGAACGGCCCTGATCACAGCTGACACTGAACTGTCAGAGCGCGACGGCAAGATTTAGATAAAAACAACAATGTGGGACGGTCGGATCCACAGCGAGACCTGGGCCCTGAGCACAGAACCAACTGTGGCGCTGAAATGAATAACACGTTCACCGCGGGATGTCTGCATTTATTACACCAATGGACCACGACCCCTCGTCCTGACGATGACGATGACGACGGCGAGCGACCCGAGGAGACAGACGGCAGCTTGTCCGTCACGTTCCCTCTCTTCTCCTGGTCTTCCACCGCCACCTGCTCACGTGCGCTCGTCTCTCTGTCGCCGTCGGCCGCCGCGATACGCTAACCCCTTGTTTTCTGGTGCGGTGATCGTAGGAGGGGCCAAACGCTGCTTTGAATTCACACACAGGTCAAAGGTCATGGCCGTTTCCACTGTGTGTGTGTGTGTGTGTGTGTGTGTGTGTGCCTGGAGGGTCTGTGTTCATCATCAGAGCTGTGTCACTGCCCCCTCTCCTCCACTTCACCCTCCTTTCAAAAAACAGACCTGATCCTGCGATCCAGTGATTGGTCGGGGGCGTTTCCGTCACTTTGCAGTCGACGTCGTAGACGAACTGGGGGGGCGTATGCGCGGGCTCCAGACTGGAAAACCAGAGTTTTGGAAACATGATTTCCTGTGGAAACAGTGATGTCACGACGATCCGTCCTTCGGTCTCGTGTGCACAGACACGCACGCACACAGGGACCGTCTGTGTAAAGCAGGTTCTCTCCTGGAGTCGCTCTGTTAATCCCATGAACTGACTTGTCTGTGTCAACTGGACGTTACCGCTCCTCTAAGCTGGTTTTCGCTCACGGCTGCAGTTTGTCACAGAGGACACACTCTATTTCGTCACCTGCTTCCTGCCGGTCCACTGAACCCGAGTCCGCTTCCCAAACTGCTGCAGCCACAGCTCGGTCATTTGGATTCAGTGTCGCTGTGAAAGTTCCTCGGAAATAAACAGATCGTTCTTTGTGTGGGCTCGGAGGATGACCTTTGACCTGCCTACTCATGTTGATAGTAGACATTATTTTAGATGTTTGGCAGCAATTAGGACAAACCGCAGGCGAGAAGCTGAAGAACCAGCACACAGAGAACATTGTGCCGGGAAGAAACTGGACCGGAGCCACAGTCTGGATGCTTTGTGCATGATGTTATCAGGCCGGAAGGCAGCTTCACTCAACCAGGTATCCTTCCTCCTGAGACGGACAAAAGTGACATTTTTCCATTCGAAAAAAACCAAAACAACACAGCACAGCTGGACATTCACTTAATGAAAGTGAACGAGTCGTCAGTCGGTGATTGAGGGATTCTGGTGTCTGGCTGCTTCTGCTGTGTGGTTATTTTCTGACCTTCTGTCGACTCATTGAATGTTAAAACATCGAGCACCTTCTGGTATGAACGTTCCATACACGTTTCAAGTTGCCGTGTCGATTTGTGCTAACTGTTTGCTCCAAGACGAGAAGTTTCCTCCGATCCGTGTGTCTTCTCCAGCTCCCCCAGCCCTCACACATCTGTGAACGTTCTCAGTCGTCCTCGTCATAGCAGCTGAGTTAATTGAGACTCCAGAGCTCAACGAGCTTCTGGGATGGGTGGAGAAACAAACAGCAGCTGACTGAGAACCTTCACAGACCACGTCCAGCAGTGGAGGCATCACAGACTGAACAATTTATCTGAACAACACATGACCACGTCACTGACACTCGACGGTCTGAGGTCTGAGTGTCATCGTCAGCTGGAGTCCTGTGCATGATTCCGTCTCAGCCTCTGTTCCGGTTTAACTGTTGTGAATGTAGTTGTAAAATCCAACCAAGTGGCTGCTTGTTCCTTTAGAAAGACATGTGTTTGTGAGGACCGCTCCTATATAAATCATTTTATTAGCTTGTTAGAGCTTTGACACACACACACACACCCAAACCCGCAGCTTCAAAGTTAAATGAAACGTCGGGCTTCGGAAAGCCGGTTGTGGTCACATTAAATGATAGTGTTCCAGTCCCCGACAGGATCATTAATCAAACCCAGGCTGTTCAGAGCATCAGCTCACCTCCACCGCAGCCACCGCTCAAAGGACCAGTGTTTGTCTCATTTCATAACAGATCACAGATGCATTTTAGGAAGTGTGTTTGTCCTTTCATTTCTGTATTGTCTCCATTTGTCGTGTGTGTTTTTCACGTTTCTCCACACGTTCCCTCTGGTTTCCTCCGTCGTTCTCGTATTCCTCCTCTGTTTTTTGTATTTCTGTTCTTTCTCTGGTCTGTCTCCCTCTTCACGATCTAGCCCCTGCTATCCATCTCATCTTTTATTTTCTTCACACACACACTCACACACACTGAGAAGTGCACAGTAAAGTGAAGAATGTGAACTCTGCAGTGTTGCTGACTGACTTCATGACATTCATACGGAGAGAGTATTCGACATTTCTCTGCCAAGTGCTGGATCCAATTGCCACATTTCACTGGGTGTAACACACATACACACACACACACACACACACACACGCCTTTGTGTGTGTTTGTGAGGGAGATTGCGTGCACAATAATATCCCAATATGACACATCACAGAGATTCTGCAGAGGGCCCGAGGTCTATTGGATTTCATACACAAGTGTGTAGGTGAGAGTCTTGGAGCGTAACATCGGTTCACTCTGTGTTCCACGTCATCTGAAAACAACACACACTAACTGCTGTGTGTGTGAGTGTGAGCGTCCTACAAAGCGTCTTTGATCATGTGTTTTCACGTCTATTTATTGCTCGTATGCTGACCTGTGTGACTGACTACACGGGTCTGTGTACCGTGGGTACGTGCATGTGGGTACAGACTGCGATTGTTCTCTCTGGGTGTTAGCTTTCGAAACAGGAAGTGCACGTTCAGGTCAGAGGGGGATCTAGGCACGCTCAGTCTGCCCACATCTGTTCAAATACCAGAGACCCTCAAAGTCACACAGGAAATGTGTGTGTGCATGCGTGTGTGTGTGTGTGTGTGTGTGTGTGCGCTACAGTTCGTAAATTAAATAATTTACCTCTTGCTGCATACAACACATTCCCACAATAGGTAATCAGGTGAGGATTTGTCGTGTACCTGTTGTAATGCTCTTCTACACGTGCAAAAATACTAAATGAACATGAGTTCACATTTCACACAATGTCCCAAAGACAAAGTCAAAGTCAAAAAAATACACCAGCGTTTTACATTATGGACACATGACAGCTCAATTGGCTTCTTTCAATCATTAGTCCAAACACCAAATAGAGCCTGAGTTACATCTTTATCTCTTGACAGCGATAAATTACATCATGATAATCAATAATCAGTCTGGCTATGTCATTCTATTTGACAGTTCTCTCTCTCTCTCTCTCTCTCTCTCTGTGTGTGTGTGTGTGGGGGGGGGGGGACCCGATGATGCCAAGCTGCATGTCAAAGTCCTGTCTAACAGCGCAACACCCCCTTGTGGTTGAAAATGTGGAACGCAAACACTTACATATGGAGGAAATCCAAATAATTCCACTTAATGGATATGACGACAGATACTGTCAAGTTGTGTTTATCTGGACGAAATCAGACATTCACAGCATTCATTCTTCTCTTAAATATTCACATATCAACTCAATTTACTGAACCCCCACAGCATTCATTCGGGTGTAATATACTTTTGGCCGCTACTATATTTGTCGCTGTTCGATACGCGCAGCCTGAAATAAAGTGCAGAAGAAGACTTCAATGGAGACGACTCGCCGGAGCACTTGGTCAACTGACGGTAGAACGTTGATGAATATCAAACTGTACAGTAAAACCAGTCAGCTGTAGAGCTGTGAGCTGTTTTATGACACGGAGCTCACCGAGGTCCGCTGCTTCTCCTAGAATCTGTCGATGTGAGACACCGGAGTGAAACAAGTTTGAACTGTCGTTTTCATGTCCACGGTCCACCTGAGATGTTTTAGTAGTGTCATGATGATGGAAACTCCTGTCAACCTTTGTTTCAGTGTATTTATGTACTTGTATGTGTATACACGTGTATATTTGTGTGTACTGTTTACACTTGTATACATGTAACAACAAAGTGAATATAATAAAGAAAAAAGTCATACTATAGCATGTCGTTTTTTTATGAAAACAAAGTCATTTTTTATAACAATAGTCATACTATAGTATGTTGTTTTTTTGATAAAAAAATGTCATACTATAGCATTTCGTTTTTTTTCATGTCGTTTTTTTTTTAGAAAAAAAAATCATACTATAGCATGTCGGGTTTTTTTACGAAAAAAAGTCATAGCATGTCATTTTTTTCTTTTTTTAAGTCATACTATAGCATGTTATTTCTTTTCAGGAAAAAATGCTACACAATGGCTGTGAGGTCAACTTGGGACAGAAACCAAAGGGTTAAATCTCCTTTTGCTAACTGGTCATCTCAGAGGGGGGGTGGAGGAGCAGCTACCTGCAGTGACAGGTGTGTGTGAGCAGCACAGAGACAAATTTCAACAGCTGCGAAGAACGGTCAAGTCCAGTTCACCGAAGGAGGAGAAGGAGCTTCACAGCAGCCTGGACAGGGACAGGGAGAGGACAGAGGAGCAGCTGGTGAGAAGGAAAACTGACCTGAGGAGGAAATCATTTGGAATATTTACATCACCGTTAAAAGGAGGAACATATCATTAATTGGTTCAGAGTCAGTCATAACTGTTCAGAGTAAAAATGGAAAATGTTAATTTCAAATGTTTTGATTGCAAATGTAAAATGTATTAACTGATAAACCGATTAAAAGGTGATTTAACTTATTTAAAATTAACATTTTACATTGATGAAATTAAATTCATTTCATGATTTTTTGTGTTATTTCAAATGGTTATTTCTGCTGCTTGTCTCTGGGGGGGTTCACAGTGCTTGATGGAACTTGCAATGTACAACTGAACTCAAGTCATATTAAAGGACAATTAACGAAGAAAAAACCTTGTGGTCACTGAAAAGAACTGAATGTGTGGAGCCCAGTATTAGCCCAGTGTGACAGCAGGAACCTGCAACTAAATCAGAGGGTGACGTCTTCTGTGTCGACCTCCTTCGTCTGGGAAGGAAAATCAAATGTCAAAGCATGAAAAGCATCAAAATAAAAGAATTACCATGACAGTAGAATTCTACATAAATAGATGTTTAAACCTTTGTTTCCAGCAAAGACGATAACTAAGTTACAAAGGTCAGAAGAGTTTCTGTGAGACGAACACTATAAGGAGAGAAACCGACCGTGTCGAACCGAACCGGTTCCGGTCTCACACCGACAGTCTCCGTGACGAGCAGCGGACCTCGATGAGCTCCGTGGTGTCAACCGGACACTGGGCGACCGAAAAGGCTTGGTTTTACCGTGATTTGTGTTCTTACCTCGGGTCAATATACAATCTTCAGCAACTTGTTTATGAACAACCCGGAAGAGACTACTTCCGGAACTCTTTCTCGGCCGTTTAATTCAGGCTGAAAGTCTTGAACAGCGCCACAGGTCGTAGTGGCCAAAGGTAAATTACAACAACCTTAGAGAATGAATGGGAATTTGTGATTTCTACAAGAGTTCTACATGATATATCCTAATCATGATACATGTAAAAATGTATAAACATTAAGTGACTGGAGAACATAAAACACATCGATGTGCCACCGATGATATTGCCATAAACAAACTACCTTAACCACGATGACCCAGATGTTCTTTTATTCTAAAAAAAACATTTCTCGGAATTCAGTTTAAAAAACACAAGAACAAAGACATGACATAATCATCAGCTTTCAGTGTTTGGTCCCACCACTCAATGTTAATGTGCTGCTTTTCTTAAAAGCAATTTAACTTTTAATGTTTTTTTTTTTTAGGTAGAACAGCTCGTCTTCAGGATTTCTGTCAGTACCCCATATATCCACAAGAGGACGCTGTTGACAGTGCTCTGATGCGTTCTACCGCCTGCATGTTCAACTGTTACTTTATTTCACTGCACACGTTATGTAATCACTTAAAACAGAGGCAAGATAATTTATCACAGCAATACAGAACACATTTTATACCTGTTAGAGCACAGATCTGTGAGCATTTACTGGAATATAATGATTGAATATGTTATTAGATTCACATGGCAAATCTGTAATGACGTCACACTAAATGGTGAATGTCACAGTTGAAATGCAAACACACATTAAACAGTGAGCAGCATCGACCTGACAGAGGCTGTGACTGGACACACAGTACCAACGACGACTGGTTTTGTTCAGGGTATCCGATCTTTTTGTCCCAAAATGCTTCTGTTTGTTTGGACGTGGTGAAGATGGACCCCCCCGTCGATCGTCCGTGAGCTCCTACGAACCCTCCGTTCTTTATCGGTGGTCGTCAGCCAATGAGCGCCGGAGCTGCAGCTCTGCAGCACCAACAGGTCACTGCCCCCCGGAGCCGCCCGCAGCAGCAGCAGCAGCAGCAGCAGCAGCAGCGACCCCCCCAGAGAGACACGCAGCAGCCCGTCACGATGCCGCTGAGAAGCCGGAGCCCGGTGGCCGCGGAGAGACGCATGGACCTGGCCTCGCTCTTCTGCCTCATCGGCCGTCACGGTCCCGCAGTGGCGCTGGCGGTGATCGCGCTGGTGTCGGTGCTGGCGGCGTTCGTCATCTACCGGACCGTGAGGGGGAAGCGGAGGAAGGCCGGGGGCGACGGCACGAGCCCCGGGGCGGCCGGCGGCGCGCCGCAGGAGCCGAGTCCGGACGAACGGAACCGATCCGCGGCGTCAACAGGTACACGGTCCGGGAGAGGACCGGACGGAGCCGGCGGCCGAGACACGGACCGAAAGGTTGTGAATGATCCGGTTACCGGGATTCAGGAGGAGATTTAACATGAAAATACTACAAACACGGTGAAATACAACCGAATCCAGATGTAACACACACACACACACACACACACACACACACTTGTAAACGTGGAATGTAACACAATAGGTCTGCCAGGAAATTACACTCAGAGAGGGTCGGCAGTGTGTTTATGAGGTTGTTTGTTTGTTTGTTTGTTTGTTTTGCATCCCTCATGTGCAGACAGGGTGTGATCAGAGGTACCACAGCTCTCAGTGGGATTCAGTCCAGTGTGTCTGCTGCAGACAGAGGAAGATCATCAAAGATCCAGATTCTAATCAAAAACAAATAAAAGAGAGAGAGAGAGAGAGAGATGACCGAAGTCCACTCATGTGTTGACCAGACACACTAACAACAAACAGTCCATCATCACTGTGATTGGTTTGATTTCTGATTACAGGAGAAGTACAAATGGGTTTAATCCCTTCACTTTGGATTCAATCTTTGATTTATCCTTCGACCTAAAAAAAAAGAAGGTGTTTTCAGGCATGAGAATAAAAAATATCAGTTGTTAATAATTGTATCAGTGAAAAGGTGTGTAATAATAATGATAATAATAATAATAATAATAATAATAATAATAATAATAATAATAATAATGATAACAACAGTAATAACAATAATGATAACAATAATAATGATAATAATAATGATTCGTTTTCTGTGTCGGCGCCTGTCTCAACCATTTGACCCATTAATACTTGTTTGTTCTCTGTTTCATGTGACAGACGTGAGTGATGAAGACTCTTCAGATGCTGATCTGATTCAGAGCGACCTCAGGCAGCGACATGCTGCTGCAGCTGCTGCAGCTGCTGCGGCCGAGACGAAAGCTGCTCTGAAGAACAACAGGAACACGACCCAGGACACAGCCGGTGTCCAGGAACCTTCCAACGTGGCTGAGATGTGCGCCGACGTGACCCGACAGAGACAACCCAACCATTCCTGCTCAGTCTCTGGAACGGAGGTGGAGGATGCTGCCGAGGGCCACAGCAGGCAGGGAGACAGGGTCCAGGAGGGGAGGAGCCAGGAGGGAGAGGAGATGGTAAGTAGCCATGTGTCGTCCTGAGAGGGTCTGTACAAACCAGAGAAATTCCAGTCCAGTTATTGTCTGAAAGAAGTCAAAAATCCTCATATAAATCCACTTATTGAGTCTGCAGGCTGTGAGGTCTGATAACCCTTGGTACTCATACGAACATCTGTGATCGTCAAGTGGTGGGTTTTCTGTCCTGGTCCAGATGTTTGAGGCTGAAAACCAGAACACTGAGGAGGAGGAGGAAAACATGCTGAGATCTGATTCCAGCAACGACGGCGAAGACACAGAACAAGACACCCGCCCCCCCCCGCTGGAGTTAGACGGCGTGTACGAGCTGGAGAATGGCGACGGACGTCTAACGGACACAGAGGCTGAGGACCGGTGTGGTCACGTGACGGACAGCGGAGGAGGAGGAGCAGACGGGGGGGAAGAACCGAAGGAGTGCGCCAGCGAAGAGGCTGGTGTTCCTGCTGGGCCGGAGGGGGGGGGGCGTTCAGGTACCACGGATCACACGTCGGCGCACCTGTCACTGACGCGCACGCAAACACAGGAAGCTGCAGCTGAGGACACGGCCCCGGGTGGGGGGGTGGGGGTTGATCCGGCGGCTGCACCTGCTGGTGATGCAGTTTGTGTGCCCCCTGTTGACCGTTTGTCGTCGTCGTCTCCGCACCCACTGATGGACCAAACAGACAGAGGAGACAACACCTCAGGGGTTTCATCTCCGGCGGATGGTGTCACGACAGAGGACGTGGATCCTCCTCCTGACGCGGTGGCGCCACCGTCTGGTGACGGAGCCGGCGAACCTTTGGAGACAGACGACGTCGGCGCCGACGATCGCGTCAACGCCGATGACGCTCAGGAACGCGACGACTCAGGCGAACGTCGTCAGGAGGACGGTGGGTCGGACGCAGCTCCAGCTGTGGCTGAGGACGCTGATGCTGACACACGGGGAGGGGTGAACGACGGCGTCGGCCTTCATCTACAAACAACCGGAGGCGACGCCGACACCCTGAGCGACGGCGCATCCCTGTCGCCGTCCGTCCCCCCCGACAGACAAACGGAGGACACGGACCGGAGAGGGACATCTGAGGAGCCGAGGATTCCCTGCGCAGGCGATGGAGAAGAGGCTGAAACTCAACCCACAGACGCTCCTGCTGACATTTTGACCCCGTTCTCCGTAGAGCAACAAACCGACCCGACTACAAACGATGACGACGTTTCCACGGCGACTCCTTCCAGTCCCAGTCACCTGCCGTCGTCGGAACAAACCCAGCTGAGTTCATCCCCCGGTGTCGAGAGCGGCATTCCAAGCCTGGCCGTCGACACGACGACGGCTCCGCGGTCTGACGAACGCTCAGACGACGTCCCGTCTGTCCCTCGTCTGGGCAGCTCAGGTTATGAGTCGCTGGCGGCCAACGAGGACCCGCTCGGACGCGAGATCGAGGACGGCTACCAGACAGCGATGGCTGCGTTCATGGACAAATACGCCCCGACGAAAGAAGAAGGAAAGAACGCGGAGAAGAAGAAGAAGAAGGCAGCAGGAGCCGAGGAGGAGGAAGACGAGGACTTTGACAAGACTGAAATCAGCATCATGGAGGCAACGATGGACCAGAACGAGTGGATCACAGACGCTAACCACCAGCTTCTCCCCTGGATGAACATCTCAGCTCCTGCCGTCACCCAGGACACCACCGAGAACCACCACGGCTCTTCTCTGGCCGTGGCTCCGCCCTCTGCTGACGACGACGCGGTCGGTGACCAGAAGGCGGAGGCCGTTCGGCCCCCCGGCGTCGACGTCACCTTCCGCGTCCACTATCTCACCCATTCACCGTACCAGAGCGTGGCCGTCACGGGGAACCGCCAGGAGCTGGGGAACTGGAAGGGCTACGTCCCTCTGGAGCGGGCGGGGGCCGGGCACTGGGCCGCCGCCGTCGGCCTTCCCGCCGACAGCCACGTGGAGTGGAAGTTCGTGGTGGTCGATCGGGGTCAGGTGTGTCGCTGGGAAGAATGCGGCAACCGCCTCCTGGACACAGGACGTGGAGACGAGCTGCTCGTGCACAAGTGGTGGGGGTTCCTGTGAGGGGGTTCCTGTGAGGGGGTTCCTGTGGGGGGGTTCCTGTGAGGGGGTTCCTGTGGGGGGGTTCCTGTGAGGGGGTTCCTGTGGGGGGGTTCCTGTGAGGGGGTTCCTGTGAGGGGCCTCGCGCCGCAACACCTGAATCGTCGGTTTTCATCCGTCCCACTCGCACAGAAACAGTGTGAACGGAGGAACGTGACCGTTACAGACAAACACTTGTGTTTTTTAATGGTACAACAATGATTTGACATCGTGTCTGTTGGTTCTTACCAGTGACTGAAGTGACTGAAGCACACAACGGTCCTCCTGTTGTCATGGTAGAGAGAGGATGCACCTTCATGCAATCTGCAGCCCGTAAACAAGGGTCGTTCAGTGCGAGTGTTTCTATCAGTACAAACTGTACGACACATGCTGCTTGAACACACGTCTGACAACAGATGCACAGTTCACTTTCACTACTCGAAGCAATAACTGTCCAGTATCCTGTACGGCGGTCAGGTATTTGGATGTGACTGTCGTACGCTCCCGAAGCTGCTTGTATGTCGTGTGCATGCAGGACGCTCCCACCCTTCTAGAAATGTGCCTTTTACACCGGATTGTTTGAGACAGCTCTGTTCTTGCGAAGCTGGACGTCGTCCAATCTCCTTCCTGACCATCCTCTGTTACTGTGCTGATACCTTGGATGTACGTGTCTAATAAAGACGGTCAGTATGAACTAAAACGTGGTGTCTACAATGATGGAAATCGACTCCTGGTTGATGAATCCTACATGAAATGGACCATTCATTTTCGATTGAACACACGGAGTCATGTGACACGCCTGTGGCTCGGTTTCGGTGTTCAACGTTCATTTTGCCATCATGTCAGCGAATCATTTACTGGTGTTGCATCAAACAAACAGTCCACAATCACTTTGCCAGATGCGATGAGGTAACGTCTGCGTCTTCTCTACACAAACGGTGGCGGTGGAATGGCGTCAGATTGTCCTGCAGCCTGTCGGCTCCTCTCGTCGTGTGGTTCCAGAGCTGATCTGTGTGGATAAGACAAGAGAGACGTGGTCGCTGCTTCGGACAGATTCATTCGGTCGATGACCGAGCGTGACTGAAGGATGGGCTGTGTCCGACCAGCGCTCCTCACGTTTGACCCGTGTCGACATGTGAACGTCTGTGAAACGTGACGCTGCCGTTCCACGTTAGGACGACCCCCCACCCCCCCCCCGTTTGGGGATCGAACGCCCAGCTCCTCTTAACCAAACAAGGCCTGTGAGGACTCGTCCGTCCACTGGAGACGGGGTCAGTGGGACTCTGGCCTTCACCGACGCTGCTGAGTTCATGGAACTCCACGTGTTTGTCCGGACAAACACACCAACACACGGTGCGTTCAGACAAACAGATGTCAAAGTTCACTGCAGGTTCTTTACAACCCCCGGCGTGCGTTTATTGTGTGTGTTTGTGCGTGTATTTGCAGCGTGCGCCCTCCCACCCTGACTGCTGAGGGGGCAGCTGGGAGCACACACACCTTCTAGAGCTGCAGGTTTATTTAGACACTCGGCTTACAACCGACACCACTAAGCTGCTACTTACGGACACACACACACGTCGGAGCCGTTTGATCTCTGATAAGGCAGCGGTCTTAGCGCTGGGGGGGGTGTCGGTCGAATCCAGAAACAAATCAATGAACGCAATATTGACATCAGGACTTTTGAGGCTGGTCGCTTCTGTACTTGAAATGTTTTATGGTTTTCTGACCAGTCCAGTTAAATACCAGTGTCACATGTACTGACCGACTCCTTGATGGATCCTACATCACCGTGGCAACGTCTAGTTGGAAAAAGTCAGGGTTGTATGAGCCGGGGTCCGTGTTCCTGACAGACTAAATTTAAACATAAACGTAAAGTTTGATTTGAAACTTGACTGAAAACCTCTGGGTTGTTGATGAACCTGTGTGTGGAACGGACATCAGACTGTTGATCTGAGCGACTGTCGGTCCACGTTGGACAGCCGAGTGTGACATTCTCCTGAGTGTCCTCTTACAGAAGATGAGCGATAGCGATAGGATCAGTGTGTGTGTGTGTGTGTGTGTGTGTGTGTACGACCACCCGATTCAACAGTTTAACACCGGCAGTCTTTCAGTGACTTCCCTGTCACAACTTGGTTCTTTGACAAAGACACGTTTGGGTGACACGTCGTCAAACATCGTCTCCTGAGATCAGGTTCCATGCTCGTGGTTTGTATGTGACTATTTATAAACCCTGCGATGAGGCAGTGACCTTCACCGGGGAGTGACGGGTGCTGACTGCACCGCAGGAGACCGGTGTGTCTGTGTGTGTGTGTGTGTGGGGGGGGTTCCTCTACATCAGGGTTAGTAACTTAGATGTCTGTGCTCATTTATAGGAGGAAACAATATATGATGAACATTTTTTTGTTTATTTCCTGTCTCTAAAAAAATGTGATATTTTTGCACAAAAATATTCATACCTCTCACAAAGCACTGTGTGTGTGTGTGTGTGTTCGGGGGTGGGGGGGGTGAAGAGAGGCTGGATGATGCATAATGCAAACAATCTGCAGGAGGATCCTCAAGGAATCAGGTCTATCAAATATTTATAAAACTTTAAAATAAAAAAAAATCATTTGCAACTCACATCACAGTGTGTGTGTGTGTGTGTGTGTGTGTGTGTGTGTATCACACGAGCAGGATAATGGAAAGATTTCAGGAAAAAAAACAGGAAAAAATGGTGACGCATTTGTAAATAAAGTAATTTAAGTCGGAGTTTAATTCACATGATTCACCGTGTAAAAACCAGAAAGGTCTAATCTAAAAAAAAACATGGAACATTAAAATGGAAACAGAATAAAAGAACAAAGTGATGGTGACGATAACGTGTTCATTGAAAATACAGTATGTCTCTTTTCTTCCTCTGGATTGTTATGAAGACAACACTGACCCCTGGTGGCACCATGATGAATAATGACTATTAAAGATACAAAAATGGCTATGGAAGATCAGAGACCAACTGCTTTGGGTCCATTTAGTGTTTGGATTTTCTACCTCACTGGTTCTTTCATTCAGCTGTGGCGGAACATCCCACGTAACTCATCGAGTCAGTCGATCCGGAGACGGCGGCGTGATTCAACAAACGACCCACAGGACCCTCACGTACCCTCACGTACCCTCACGTACCCTCACGTACCCTCACGTACCCTCACCGACCCGTCAGCAGCTCTGCGTCTCCTCATCGATGGTCTGGTAGCGCTGCGGCTGGTTCTGAGCCAGAGGAGAGTCCGTCTGCAGGAACAAGCTCGTTCGACTCTTCACGGGACGTTTCAGCAGAAACCTTCCGGACGTGACCAGATCTCCGTAACCCTGGGTGTGAGAGAAGGCGTAGCCCGAGCGACGGATGCTGATGCGTCTGCGTGGCGGCCGGCGGGGGGCGGGAGCCGGCAGGGCCTCCTTCCGCACCTTGTGCCTCACCTGCAGGGGACAGAGGGACAGATGCTCCACAACTGGACTCCTGCTAAAACCCCCGCCTCCCACTGGGGGTGTCGTCCTCTTCTGTTTTCATTTGGATACTTGTTTGAACACTTGTACGTGACCTGTGCGTGTACATCGGTCTGTTGGTCTCATGGAGATGGTTCCAGAGTCTGTGCCCACCTTGTCGTTGATGGTCGGCCACAGCTGGATGAGAGTGAAACGGAACGCCACGACCGGCAAACAGCACAGAAGAGTGGTGAGGAATACGGTCAGCCACACGTTGGGCTGGTTCAGGGAGTTCCTGGCCGTGCCTGAAAAACACACACACACACACAAGAATGAACGTGTTAAAACTGGAATCACCTCAGAACTGATTTAAACACATTCATGCTTTCAAAATGAACATTCACACTGACAGAAGTAAAACAGAAGACGCCGGAGCAGATTTCCTCGTAGAAGTGAGTGAGTGAGTTTGTTTGATTTGTTCCTGACATGCGGCGTGATGGTTTAGCTGTGGTTGCTCTTGAAGCAGCTTACACACGAAGCTGGGCGGAGCAGCGGGAACTCACCGATGAAGGGGAAGGCGGAGGTGAAGATGTAGAACATGCCGTTGCTGTACATGGTGAACGTGATGGCGAAGTAGGCGGCCAGGCTCCCCCACACGAAGAACTGGTTCACCGACGTCCAGTAGTGAGTGTCCAGGCACAGCTGGAACGGGTCATCGTCCACAGGAAGTAGAAGATGTTACACATCAAACAGGTCACTGAGGTTCTTTGAATGAGCACTAAACTCACTGAAGTAAACTCACTGGAACTTTCTACAAGGACTTATAAGGACAATAGATCCTGTTGTTGAATGTAATACATATTGTACATATTGTATATCTGTGTAACATCATCACCTGCTGCTTTCCTACAACTTTTATCTTCCATTTCCAAATATCTTCTATCAAATATCATGATAACATGATGTTTAAAAAAAAAAAACACAACACAAACGTAAATAATGTTTGAAATAAGTGAGAAGAATAAGTGTCACCAACTAAGTGTGAAATCTGACTTCAAATAAAATAAAATAAACTGTATGAGATCGGAAACCAGTGGAAAAAAGAAAAAAAATAAAACAACAAAGATCACTGCTGTTGTTGTCGTTGTTGTTGTTGTTATTTTCATGTTGCCCGTTTCCTCACCTGTATGCTGACCACAAACAGCAGACACGTCTGCGCCAGTAAAGCGAAGGACTGGTAGTCAGCGATGTCTTTGCCGTCGTCTCGGACCGTGTCGTACATGGCGGCCCAGGGGATGAAGAAGAGGACGAGGGAGCTGTAGCAGCTGTGGACCATGCAGCGCACAAAGGCCTGCTTGTTGAAGTAGAGGTTGAGTGGACCTGGAGCGTAGAGCTGTGGATACTGGAAACTCCAGCGGTCGTTTACATCCTGAACACAGGTGTAAAACAAACAAACAAACAAACAAACAAACAAACAGAGTGTGTATGTGGAGGACGACTTAAAGGTCCGGTAGGAAAGGTCAGAGCAGGTGTGTACCTGGTCAAAGAGGCTCATCCCCAGGACGGGCAGAGCTGTGTAAACCATGTTGTACATGGTGATGAACCACTCGTCGTACACAGTCTGTAAACAAAGACACAAACAGGAGTAAATACCTGAGTCATTTCAGTTTGGATAAGGAGCAAAGAATAAGAACGAAGGGAAGAAAGAAAGAAAAGAAAAAGAGGTAGAACAGAAAAAATGAAATAAAGATAAAAAAGAAGAAAAAGTAAAAAAAAACCAAAAACAACCACCTCCCCTCACCTGTGCCGAAAAGCCGCAGAAGAAGGCGTACCAGAAATGCACGAAGGTGAAGGTGAAGTTCTTGTAAAAGAAATAGCGCAGGAACTTGCACATGCGCAGGTAGGACCAGCGGCCGTGGACCAGCAGGAGGCGCTGAAGGTACCGGAACTGGGCGAAGGAGAAGTCGCTGGAGAGAACCGCCTGCATGCCCTCCTGACCACTGATCCCCACTCCGATGTG
>CAAKHB010007434.1:356283-400254 GCA_901007665.1 Aeoliscus strigatus | reverse complement strand
GCGGGTCGCGGGTCGTCCCACTCACCGTGACAAACTGATTGTTCTCCAGCTTGACGATGTCTCCCACCTGAACGTTCATCCATCTGTCACTCCGCAGGCTGACAGGAAACACACAGAAGACGGTGTCCGATGTGAGGACAAGCCCTCATTGACGGAACTACGTGTGTGTGTGTGTGTGTGTGTGTGTGTGTGTGTGTGTGTGTGTGTGTGTGTGTGTGAGGGACTCACGCTCCATCAATGAGTACGTCCACCCTGCGGTTATTCACCTGCTTGTCGCTCTTGTGTCGGTTCTTACTCGATTCAAACACAAACACACTGAATCAACATTCCACGGCGTCGATCGGAACGAGGAGGTTCGTGACAGGTCTGTGACAGGTCTGTGACAGGTCTGTGACAGGTCTGTGACAGGTCTGTGACAGGTCTGTGACGTCAACTGACCAGGTCATCGCTGGCGTCTTTCACCATGGTGATGGACAACACCAGGATGAGAGGGACGGCCGTGGTGAACCAGGAGAGAGAGGAGATCTGTGGGATTAACTGTCAAGAGAGAACACACACACACACACACACACACACACGTCTCATACTAGATTTTACACACAAATCAAATGTTCTAGAAGCTAAAAGCAGTCAAGGATCAAACTCTGTTGTTTTTTCATGAATGTATATTTATAGTTGCTCATTTCTCCTCCTGCCAACCTTCCAAACAGTTTAATACGACCGACCCTTCACAATAAAAGTACTTTGTGCATCCTGGTGGTGAGGACACGTGCTGCACGGGTCCATACGTAGAGATCAACCTGTGTGACGTCATTGTATGAGTGCGTCAGTGAAAACATGAGACGTCTACCTGCAGGACAAAGAGGAAGAGGAAGTAGCCATTGGCGAGACGCTGGAACTGCTCGAAGAGGTTCAACGGCAGGAAGGAGAAGATGTTGTATTTGGAGGTTTTGATGGCGTTATTCTACAGCAGAGACAAGGACACAGTGACACCGGGTCGGTCCGCTGATTGTTCCTCTTCATTTCTGTACTTACGGCATATTGGTAAGACAGGTTGAAAGATCTGTCATTGGCTCGCAAGTGTCTCTCCTCCTCTGTTGGTGACAGGAAAAGAGGGTTGAAGATCCCAGAGCAAACTGGAGAACAAGTGTGTTCCAGCTCACCTCTCCTCTCCTGCTTCCCACACAACTGGCCAAAGTACGACTGTACGGATCCCATCTTCAGCTCAGGTTCTCCATGTTTCACACCTGCAGGGAATCACTGGTGTTGGATTATTGAGGCGAACGGTCACTTGTCTGTCGTCCTAGTGCACCAGTGACTTGTCGTTGGAGGGAGAAGAGACCTGCAGCTCACAGTGGTTCGTCACCGGTAAACAACGATGGAAACAACGATCCGGCGTTTGTCAGATTCACTGCGGCCGAAGGACGTCGTCATTGAAACAAACGCTGGGACTCCCCAGGACTTTATCTGTGCTGCCTGTTCAACCATCCTGCCACTCCCTGTTCAACCCTTTGAACCAGAGTAAAACCTGAGACACAGACTGAGATAAAACCAGACACTCGTTCTCCTTTTTGTTCTCACTGAGGACTTGTCTGCTTTGTATGAAGACTTTCACAAAAACAAGAGGATACATCTCCATTCAAACGTGTATTTAATTTCCTCGTGTCAGGACGGTTTCCATAGATTCAGTGATTCAGGCCTGAACTTTGATTCCTCGTGTTTGTTACAACAACAGTAGGAGCCGTTGAGTATCTGACTGAAGGTAAAAAATGAGCCACATACCTCGTATGAAAACAAGATTTCCTTCAAATCCTTCACGAACAGAAGACTCATGGCCCTGGAAATGCAAACAAAACTAAACAGGAACAATAAAGGGGAAATCCCCCACTTGTCTCCAGTAGAAATCTTGTGGTCCTCCGTAGGTTTGGACCCCTCCAGTGAATCAATGTCCAGCAGGATGGACAGGGAGCGAGGTGCTGGGTTTCAGGTTCACGTAGGAAGAGCCGGAATCCCCTCGTGTCCAGGAGCTCACAGCTTGAACAAACACCGCAGCGATCTTTGGACCATGGTGAGACTGGAGGGGGGGGGGCAGGAAACAACAAGACAGGTGGAAGACTCCAGCAGCCAGTCAGGGCCGCTCAGGTATGAGAGGCAGCCTGAGGTGGGACTGGTTTCCTCCTTCATTTACACCGAATCATCTGGTCACTCTCTGTCCAGGGGCCTTCGACGATGGAATTTAATACCTGGGCTAGAAAACAAACTGTCGTGTCGTCCGGGGGGGACCACTAAATTAGTTAGTGTGTGTGTGTGTGTGTGTGTGGTCCCCACTGACAAACACACAACAGTCTGTGTTTGTATGTGCACAGATGAAATATTCATGACACATTTGAATGAATGTAGAACATAACGTGTTATATACTATATACTGTATACTGTATACAGTATACTGTACTATACTACATGCTGGATCACACAGATGTCGAGGCTGAAAATATATTTGAATCAGCTGAAAGTGGTGACAGCGAGAATTCATTTGAAACTGGTTTATTTAGTAAGACAAATCTCCCCCTTTGTGGGGGGTGTGGGGGGGCAGTGCTCTGTAATAACAATAAAAACATGACAGAATTAAAAAAAAAAAAAGATTTAAATAATTAAAAAGGGCACACAGAGATCCAAGTGTTGATCTGAGAAAGAACGTGAGTGCAAACAGTTGTAAATACTTATCAGGTACTTGATAGAAAACTCCTCAGTGAGAACGTCTGCATGACGACGACGTCACCACAAGTCGTGACAACAACAGAGAAATGCTGCGTTTGTGACTGACGACGCAGAACGTGGTAACTACTGTACTGGGACGCGGTGACAGTGTGACAAACGTAGAAAACGTAGTAAATACAAAAACAAACAAACAAACAACCAGATCAGAAGTGAAACATGGCACAAGGATGGTGTATATTACAACATGGCCAAGAGCCTTTGGCCCTCCAGAGACATTTCGTTCATTATTGGGGGTTAATGTGTGTGTGTGTGTGTGTGTGTGTGATCGGTTTAAAACGTGCACACGCCGAGGTTAATTGAGAAATTCAATAAAGACGTACGCATCTCCTTTTTTACAATATTTGTCACTGGCCGTGTATTACTACTGTTACACTGACATCAAATCGTACAGTGACAAAAAAAAACAAACCCTCACTGACATGTGACCAAAGATAAAAGTGGAAAATGAGAAGGAATCGGATTTGACAGGTTACAGGAAAGAAAGGGCAAAAAGGGAAAAGGAGATAAAATGACCATTAAAAGCTCCAGACGTGATTGGTGGAAGTAAGGCCACTGGAAGGACTCGACGGTCGGGGCTGAACTCGTCACCTGAACGCTATTCTACTGACACACGCAGACGGTTGTTGTTTGACCTGAACACGTCAGAGACACGTCAAAGATGGCCGCCGTCCCACTCCTGTTCACTGAACACGTTGTTCAGTTGTTGTTGCTGTTTAAAAACTTTATCTCGTAAAAGAAGAACTTGTTCCCTCTGACCAACGTGAACATGATCATTAAACAACATTTGTACATATCGGATCAAAAATAAATATGTATAAAAAATAAGTTACGGATGGTTTCATGTCGTGACAAGGCACACGCTCAGGTGACGGGGGGACATAACATACTCTTCTAATTATTCTGGCCATGTACCTTTTGTGACATCATCACCTTCCCTCCCCTGAAGCCGCGTACCAGTCCTTCATTCGTCACTTCACACATTCACAGTTTGTGTAAGGCATCGGACACGTGACCGGGGCTGGCGGCGGGGAAAGAAAACCACGGCTGCTGGGTGTGTGTGTGTGTGTGTGTGTGTGTGCAGTAGCTGAATTAATGTGAGTCCAAATATCCAGAGAACGTGACGGTGCCAGCCAACAGTCAACAGCAGCTACGACACATCAGAGATTCCGGAAGCCGTCAGCTGCAGCGACGGTAACTCCCTCCATCCATCCGGACGCGTTCCATCCCACCTCCCCTCATCGGCCCTCCTCTGCCGATCTCGTCTCCGACTTCAGACGCACAAATTCTTTGGCCACGTCATCGTTCAAACGCTGCGAGAGGATGCGCATGGCGGTGAGCCCCGTGTCGTCCATGTGGACGCAGTGGCCCAGCGGGCACCAGCAGGCGCAGCTGCCTCTCTCCACGATGTCTCTCAACTGGATCACGGCCAAACCCACCACACGGTCGGCGCGGCCGAAGCAGTAGTCTTTGACGCAGAGCTGCAGCTCGTAGCAGTCGAAGCCGTCCTGGTTCCCCAGAACACTGGACGGAGACAGAGAGAGAACAAGAGAGAGAGAGAGGAAAGGTTTCAGGAGCTTCTTCAAGCACACATGAACCAAACAACCAGGGAAAAAAAGCCCTCGTCCACCGATCACGTCACCGTCCTCCATTCGTCGGTCAACAAACTGGACTTTGAAGGAGTACAATCCTCAGTCGTCAATGAACCCTGCACGGAAACGACCTGCTTACAAGTGGAACGTCTCGTTGAACTTCGGGGACCAGCAGTTGTTCTTGGACTTGGTCTGGAACCTGCGTTTCTTGTCGCTGAGGTGAGGCCCGATCATGGTGAGCTCCACGAAGGGTCGGAACATTCCGGACGTTTGCCATTTCAAGTCGCTGGCTCCCACAACTACACGTCAACACATGGGAGATCACATTAGAAGGTAGAAGGTATTCATTTATTCACCCCACGATGGGGAAAATCACACCGTGAAAACAAAAAGTTGTTCACGTCTTTGTTGGTTCGAACAAACACTTTTTTTATTCACTCCAAGTGTGCGCTGACCTTTGACTGTGACTTTACGCTCTCCGTTCTTCGGGTGCGTGTGCAGCTCAGTCTGGACGGACACCTCCCCGATCGGCTTGTCCACGCCGGCGCCTGACTCAACACACACACACACACACACACACACACACACACACCGTGATGATGTTTGGATTCATGTCTCAGTCACAGGAGGACGATGGAGTCCGTGCAGATTGTTTTCACGTGACAGAACGACCAAACTAAAAAAACAGTAATGATGAGAGAGTGGGAGGGAAGGGGAGGGGGGCTGGGAGGTGAACCTACCCCTGCTGGGCTGTATTTTTTCATTGGGAGTTAACCTAATACCCTTTCCGTTGTGCACTGGCACAGAGGCAGCACAGGAGAGAAAGAGAAGAAGGAATCATGTGTCAACAAATTCGACTTGAGCAGAGAAGCAACAGAACCACGGCAGCTCTGGCGCCCTCTGCTGGTCCTCCAGTGCGATGCGGTGTGATGCGGTGTGATGCGGTGCCTTTACCTTGGGTGTGTTGCGTCGTCACAAAGGTCTTGATGAGCGTGTCGGTGGTCTGAGTGTAGAGGGACAAGGCGTGACGCAGCGAGGACAGCTCCGGACTCTTCTCCAGGAACGTCTTCTTCAGACCGTTCCCCCCGGCGTGGAAGTATTGCTGTGAAGGAAACAAGAAGGAAAACCAACAACAGCGTGACGCACCTTCACTTTGAATGTTTCTTGTGAGGAAAACGTTCTTGCTCTTGGATTTATTCCTCTCATACATGATAACATGAGGGTCCACAACCCTCCTGATGAATGGGTGAACAGAGCATGAACTCATCTCTCCTGCGGTGGATGAACTGACCTTGATGGTGTCCAGTGCCACATCCATCACAGCGCACTGCCTGGGAGACAGGCTCTTAGCCTCCCCAGACATGTGGTCCTACGTGTCCCAGTGACAAGCACACAGATCAGTTTACTGACTCAGGCAAACGGGCGCTGACTCAGCGGAGGTGGGACACCACGGAGGAGACGTGACCATACCTTGAGTTTGGACAGCTGACCCAGTTCCTTTGCAGCCGAGAGGATCTGTGCCCCCTGGAATTCAAAAAAGAGGCGACACACATCCGCTTTCATTTTCTGCACGTGAAACAAATCAGGTCAGAGGCTCGACAAACGTGTCGGCGGTGAAACCAACGGGCTTACAAAGGTGTCGTTGCCCTGAGGCAGGACGATGGTTCTCTCCAGGCTGCTCATCACGATCCTCCACAGCTCCTTCAGCACGCGCTTCAGTACCGTCTTCTCACACACGGCGGCGAACAGCGTTAACCTATGGAAAACAAAACAAAACAACAATAACACATACACAAGTAACAAACACTGAACAATTCACTGGATGTTTTCTTTCCCTTCTACACGGCACTTTCTTTCAGCCTGAAGTTCATTTTGTGGTGGAGCTTCTAGATCTGAACCCTCCCACTCACTTTCCATCCAGGAAGTCCATGAGCGGCCGCAGCATGTTGTCGGAGTCGGCCTCCACCTGGTTCTTGTTGCTGGCGTTGAGCGGCCCTTTGATCTGACACAGCAGCGACGACATCTGACGCATGCACTCGTTGATTTTGCCCTGGAAGCTGGAGACACACGAGGCGGTGAGCTCGGGCGCCGGGCGCGACCTGCGACGCGTGCGTGGGTCCTCGTGTCAGCGCTCGTCTACCTGTTCCCGAAGGTGCCGCTGAGCTCGTCCAGCACGCTGTTGAGTTTCACCTGCAGGTCGTTCAGTAAGTCGCTGGCCTCCGTGTCCATCTGAGGAAACAGGACAGAAGACAACAACTTCACACAAGGTTTTGGCAAAATTAACCTCCTTTAGTTTGTGTGTTTCAGTGACTCTCTTGTAGCCGAGAAATGTAAGAAAACGTTAGAGGACGACCAAGAAAACCTTTGTCACAGCAACTTTGAAAGGAAAACAACAACAGAATATTGTACACATTTTCTACTGGGTGGGGGGGTGACAGCCAGTAGATGGCGCTGATAAGTGGTGGCTCCAGGATCTAAAGGAGCTGGTTCATCTACGGCCTCATCAGCAAAGACTGAAAAGTTTCTGCCCGGTGGCACAAGGGGAAGAAAACAGGAACAAACATCTTCTGTTTGTTGTTTTCCACCTGCACACTCACCTTCTTCTCTTCAAATGCACTTTGAGTCTACAGGACAGAGGGGGGGACACACTCTGATGTTACTCAGTACATTGTTTGTTTCTTATGAATCAAATAATAAAACACAGGTCATTGTAACACCCACCTTCACCTTGTCAGCCTATTGCACACAAAGGAAACAAAAATTACATTAAAAAAAATAAAGGATTTTACTGCTTTAAGGAGACAAGAGAGCGCAGATTAAGGGGAAGTCTGGGAGAATACCAGTGGAAGAAGGGAAATCACCACGTCACATGTCGGGCACAGGGCGGTGGTGAGAGCGGGAGAGAAGAACAGAGGGAAAGTTCACACGACAACAACAAACCTTAACCTCTACTCCCTCATCTTCCTCTCCTATCGCCTCCTCTTCCTCACTCTCCTCAAACTACAGGCGATGGCGAAAAACACAAAACACATCTGAGCAAACATCCCACTGGTCCGTTTCCATGACAGCGAGGTGACGATATGCAGTCATGTGTCAGAACATGAATGCATACTCAGGGAACTTGCCTGCCATGCTAGCTTTCTATTGTTGCTCTAGAAAAAAAAACAACAAAAAAGAAAAACAGGAGAGAAAACAGACCATGTGACGTGTGTTTGTAGCGTGAAAGAAGAGTATTAGTTCACATATTTCATGTTAAATATTAGTTTTGCATTTACTAATAAATAAGATAAATGTGTTTTCAGTTTGAGGGAAACAGAACGATGGCGGCACACTGAGTTTCCTCCATAGCAACACACACGAACCCAGAGCCGAGTCTGACCCGTCACAATCAAAGTCTGGAACCACGACTTCTCCAAACCAAAGGTCACTTGTAAGACGACAGTCACACACGCTGAGCACGGAGCAGATGACGACAACCAAAACGACAAACTTCCCCTTCACAGTATCCAACCTTTGCCTCGGGGTGGCTGGGACCAGTGAAGCTGAGTCAAACCACATCCAATCTACATCTACAACGTCTACGTCTACAAATCTACTTGGTCAACAGGCTGCTTGTGATTGCAGTCAAAGATCTATCATCTATCCATCCACCATCTACAGCACCCACCTCCTCCTCCTCCTTCCCTGCTTCGACCTGCTGCACACGTCAGAGGAGGAAGGACAGAGTCAGTGGACAGCCGCTCCGGTGTCCGTTCTCCTGATCAGACTGAGACCGACACCCACCTCTTCCCCGGCCTCCTCCTCCTCCTCTTCCTCCTCCACCAGCTCGTCCCGCTTTGATTGTGACGTGAACAGAGAGGTGAAGTCGTGTCCAACAACCGACCAGAGCTACGACTAGGACCAACTCGGTGGTGACCTGGACTGACTGGTGCTACGGGTGTCATCTATCAGTGAGACACACTCAACCACCTCTACGGTACCTACCGACGCTTCCTCTGTGGCGAGCTGACGGACAGAACACACACAAACTGTTGACCGCCCCTGGAACATCTCTCCATTCATGGACGACAATGTCGATTCACACGGAGTTCGCTCCGCTGGCACTGGGCCATTATCAAAACGTGATGTCACAACAGCTTAAAGTTCCGTCTCTGTCTTCATGTTTACCTGTTTGGCACCCATGGACTCAAACATCCTCTCCAGCTGGATCCGTAACTGCTGCACGTTATTCATGAGGACACACGGCTGCAGGGGCGAGCACAAACATGTGGCGTCTGCACATTTTGGAACGGAAATGTCTGTGACCTGGAGGTCATCGCTCAGATCACTCACCATCTTCTCCTTGTCGATATACGACGGAAAACTCTTGGTGAGAATGGCACTGTACTTCAGGAGAACTTTGGCAATAGTCTGGGACGAGGAGATGAAGAAGAAAAACACCACGGCTGGTTTAGAAAAACCAGACGCAGCTCAAACGACGTCGCTCTGCCGGCTAACGGACGTTACCTTGGAGAAGCGGCGGCTGTACTGAGCCATGACACTGGGGTCTGGACATTCCAGTTTCTTGATGATCTCAAAGCTCTGGTTGAGCTGGGTGAAGACGTCCACCACCGAGCAGGAGAACAGAGCGTGTTCTGACATCTGCTGGAACTGACACGGAGAAGGAGCAGCAAAATGAAGACCATGTCCCGAGCGCACCAGCGCAGCATGTGTGCGTATCGTCTTACTCCGTCTTTCTTGTCCCTCTCGAGGGCTCCGTGCATGAACTCCATGGACACGTCCTCGTTTTCATCCAACCACTGCAGCACAAACTGTACGAACCATCTGCAGAGGAACAACAACAACAATGGCTTTTCCAGGTGTTCTGTTCCTAAACAACACCGGTCGACTCACGATGGGTAGTCGGGGACGACGTCCGTGAAGTTCGGCAGCTCCTTCACATATTCGTTGTAGAGCCACTTGACCTTGAAGTGCAGGTTCATGTAGTCGGTGCTCTTACACAGCCGGTGCTTCTCGTGCTCTGCGGGCACAAAGAGCGTCACGGGTGCTGAACGGACATGAACAGAAGGCGCTGCTGTGCCGCGGCAGCTCACCTTCCATCCCGTACTTCATGTCCTGAGCAAACAAGGTCCACATGACCTCTGCTGACACCTTCCCTACGTTCAGTTCTTGAGGGAACCTGGAAGGAGAGAGACAATCTGACATGTGGAACCACGGGAATGCTGAGTATTGATAAACTCCTTCAACTTTCAGACTTGTAGTCACTAACTGGTTCAGCACTGGTGTGTACGAGTTCCTGTCCTCTTCGATGATGGACACGATGAGCATGATGAGTTTGGGCCAGAAGTCCAAGTTCTTGATGCTGGGCCCCTGCTCCTCCAACGGGATCTCCTCCTTGCTCTGCATCACAGACAGACAACTCTCATACATCGACTGAAAAAGACAAAACAACAGTCCAACGGACGTCGCCTGCTCATGTTTTGTCCACTCCACAGATGGACGCACCGTGTCCATGGGCTGGTACTGGCGGCTGTACAGCTCGTGGCAGTTATTGAAGATGTAGTCATACGTGGAGTTGAGACAGGCTTTGACGCAGTCCCTCACCACCTGACTGGCTCGGGGCGGTGACTGCAACTCCTGGACCTGGACACCAGGTGGAGACAGAGACATGGGCAGTGAACAGGTGACACGACCTCCAGAGGGTCCCACGTGGAACACGGCAGCTACCTTCATCCTGAAGAAGGTGATGCTGGTGAGTAGATCCACGGTGGATTTTAAATCCTGCAGGCGATCCTTGTTGCTGGCGGGGAAGTGGTTCTACGGGAGAAAAACACACTTTAGAAAGATGGAAAAAAATAATAATGACTCAAGAGATTCAGTGACTGTTTAGGTACTAAAAGGTACATTGACATATGCACAGAATTAAAAACAGCAGCATAAAACCACTTTTTCCTCCAGGAGTTACATTATTGCACCTGAGCGATTCCATACACAGCAATTATTGATGAATATATGTGTATATGTATATCTACTGCTGCTGTCACTAAGGACTCAACGGACCATATTCCACTACTGTCACAGATGATAAAATATAAACATATGACATGGCTGTAAAAATAAACATCAAATCACATCGAATCAAGTATTACTCAACATGAAGACAAGACACCTTGCATTGGAAAATAAATCAATCCAGAAAAGAATTCAAACATTTCAACTCATTAATCACCTTCTGCTGTAATGACTGAACAAACACTCCATGTACAATCTGTACTACCAATTTATTTATGCATTTTTTTCCTTTTTATTGTTAATACTTGGGCCTGATTAGTCTTAGGAAGTCTTATGGTATATGTCGGTATTTTATTTTGTAGTGTATACACTGTAGATTAGGTTTACTTTTTGTCTGGACTGTGTCCAGGTTTTTATGTCCGTTTATGTATGCATACTGTTGATCTACAGTATGCACCACTACAACCAAGGAACTTCCCCGTTGTGGGATAAATTAAGAACAATCTGGTGAAAAATCATTCCTCTCGTACCCTGTAAGTGGAGAGGTCAATGCGCAAAGAGTTGTGTAACTGGTCCAAGAGCTTGACAAAGCGTTCTTTCTGTGGTGAGAGAGAGGACAAGAGAGAAAAGAAGTCAGAAGTAGTTTGAAAAGGACACAGACAGAGGTTGTACACACGTAACCGAGACACGCAGACACACACATAGTACTGAAGGCTGATCTGTGTGTGTGTGTGTGTGTGTGGGGCAGCACAAACCCCGAAATTGGAGGCAGCAAAGCGGTCGGAGGCGGACACGTTGGTGGAGGCTGTCGTGTGGGCGTAGAACGCGTTGATGTTGGCCAGCAGCGTGCTCATCACCGCGGGAACCCCAGGACACATGTACTTGGACGACAGACAAGCAAAGTGCCTGGAAACACAAGTGTGACGGACAAAAGACATGTCACAGGTCCGTCAGGGCGCCGTGAGCAGCCTGTGTGTGTGCCCCCCCCAAGGGTCTTGTTTGCACTTAATGATCCTCCTTCAGAGCAGTCATGTGACCTGGGTTTCCACGTCCAGGCTGAGGGACGAGCCCTAGGGGTGTGATCTGTGTGAGCGATGGGCCCGGGAACGGTTGTCTCATCGATACAGATCCTTCCTCTGCCCGTCAATGATCGACTTTTGTTCACTCGGAGGCCGACACGGAGCGACATGAGCAGCGGGAGCGGGGGGGTGGGGAGACTCACGTCATGGCCTGGTAGATGGATTCGATGCCGTAGCGCATGGCGAACTCATCCACGATGTCCTGGGGAACGTCGTCAAAGTAGACTTTCCACGAGTCGTCTCCGCGGGCCTCTGGGATTTTCACAGAACCGTGTCCATGTACGTCGGTGTAATAGTGGAATAGGTTCTGGAAACAGACGGAAAACGGAACGTGAGCAGCTGCGGCAGCAGAGGAGCAGAGGAGAAATACGTCGGCACCAGTGATTGGATCTTATAGTTTAAAAAGACATTGAACATTCTTCTTTTGAACGAGGCCGGTTCCAAAGATCTCCCGTCATACGGGATCATTCACAGATGTGCACTCAGCTTTGGGGGTCAAATACCTCGTGCAAACAGGTGTACTGGACGTGATACGGAGCCACTTTCTCCTCTCCCTTGATCTCCACGTTGATCTGGAGGCGAATGGCACCCGACACCGCTGACTTGTCCGTCCTCTTCTCTGTGATTCAAACACAAACACGCGCCTGTGTACAAACTGGATTCATTCCAAATGTGCGGCACAGAGGCAAATGACAGCGGGTCGGTGAAGGCAACACTAATCACAGGCTATTCAGTGTGTCACTATTGTCGGGGGACGAGCCTCTCCGGTCTGACGGCGGTACACAGACGACACTAATCGAAGTCTTCCGGCTGACGGTGCGGGAGCCAGCGGCAGTGGGCTGCATGGATCCATGCCTGATCACCACCGACGCTCGAGCCTGAGCTTTCCTGGAGGTGGAGCGCCCGCTCGCCCTCAACCCTGCTATTTGCCCTGACAGCTACGTCGTTAGCGGTAATTTGTACGAGCTGGTCCAACGGTCGATTCCTGAGTGGAGCGCTGCTACGTGATAATCACACATAGGGGGCAGGGAGGGGAGGGGGGGGCAGAGATCATGTGAAACGGAAGAGGACTGATTCAGTCCGATTCCTGCGGGACAAAACGAACATGTTGTTGATGTGATCACAAGAGGCTAACGCAAGAGATTAACGCCAGAGGAAAGGGAGAAGATGAAGCAGGACGTCTGTCAACATGACGCATCAGAAACCACTCTGTAGTATTAGGTGGTGATTTCAGGGACGTATTCTCCGACCCCCTGTAGGATGACCTCTCCTTCCCGCATCTACTCTCCTGGAGAAGAACACTGACCCAGGTTGTACCAGACGTCCATCTCTCCGCTCAGCGTTCGGACCTCGATGATGCTCTGTCCCAGGAAATCATCGGACTCTCTCTTCAGACGCTGCTTCACCCTCGACTTGATGTCGTCGTCCTCGTCCCACACACGCACTTTGATTCGGTCAGAGGAGTTGTGGCATTCACTAAAAAAAAAACATGAATTGACTGACCGGTTAATCTCCATGGAAAATTCACAATTTGATCTTGGCTGTGATGGAATGATGAGGATTCACTGAACGACCAAGAAGAGTTGGTGACTCACAAGTGATACTTCTCCTCCCAGACTGGGTTCAAGTTGCCATAAATAGTCTTGGTTCTTTTCTTTGTCTTTCCCACCTGCACGGTGACGTACGGGTCACTGGAGCCCGTCTTGTCCTTGGCCTGGAGTCCTTGAGCACAAACGACTACAAGGATGATGGAGAGACAGGAAGGTCAGAGAGGGTCAGACAAACTTCTTGTTCATCCTCCTCCGTGGGATACCTGTGATGGTGATCTTGGCGGACCACTTTGAGGTTCCGTCCAGCACGTTCTGTTTGATGGTCTTCATCTGCTGGGCGTGGATAGTCTTACTGATGATGAACACTTCTCTGATCAGCTCAAAGATTTCTGGTTTGTTCCTTTCCCTGATCTTCATCCTGTCCTTCATAGCCATGATGATATTCTGAGTCCGGTCCTCAGCTCCGTGTTTAGAGCTTTTCTCTGCAGCGCCTGAACATTCCATCAGAACAAACACACAAACACACACACGCGCTATCATGTCGGGTTCTGCTCCACCATCGGCTTCGTGCCAGGTACTCACGCTGCAGGCAGTCGGCGTTCAGCAGCTCTTGGCACTTCTCATGACACTTGACGCCGCACTCGGAGCATCGCATGCCCTGTCGGGCGATCCCCCACAGCAGCCCCTCACACTCGTAGCAGTAGGTGGGGGTGGTGGCGGTCCACACCTCAAAGTTGTGTGGTGTGGTGCAGGAGATGGGGTAGATGAGGGCCTGCAGGGTCTTCTTGTAGACGTGGTGTTTCTGTGCGGAGGGAGACAGACTGTCATGGTTGGAATCATGGAAACATCACAGAGTTGCTGTTGTTGTTTTTAAAACGACTCACCAGCTCCTCGTCTTTGATTGAAGAGCGTGCAGCCATGGCAGACGCGATCCCAGCCTTCCTGGCTTGGACGAGGGACTGAACAAAAGGGAAAGACTTTCTTAAACATTTTTAAGCACCAAACAAGCATATCCATGTCTGAAAGGAAGGTCAGCATGGGTCAGATGGTGTGTTATCGGGGGGGTCAATGGGGATATCAGCACGTGTCTTCTTTCCAGAGGGACCAGAAAACCTACAAGTCGTGGTGAATATGGTTAGTCATTGTTTATGTCAGTAGGGTGGAATGATTTGTTTCTAATGAATTTACTATCAACCATGACCAAGAGGACACATGCAAAGTCTTCGGTTTTTATTCAACAGAGGAGCGTCTAGTGGAAACATGCTTCAGACTTGTCTGAGGGAGCTACTGTTTGGTGGGTCCGACTGGATATTTGGCGTTAGTAGCAAAAGGACTGGGTTCTATGAACTTACCATAGCCTGACCAAGGAGAGTGAATGCATTCAAGAGAATTGTGGGGGAATAGTTTCGGGTTTAAGAGAGGAGGGAGAGAGACATTAGCATATCTGTCTACATCTGTTGAAAACAAACTCATCCCACATCTCACAGGTGATTTCTTCGGTGGTCTCACAAGTATAAAGAGAAGCAACAACACAGACGTGACACATACGGTGATTATTCATGATTAACAGGTCTGCACTGACCACATCGCTGACCAACGGGATCGGCTTCCTTTTACGCAGGTCCGGCATGCTGTCGATTCCATACAGACCTGATCCGCCACTACGAGTGGACACGGGAGTAAACGAACGCTCACATTAGTCACACGGTGTCACGGCCACATTCGCTGCAGCAGCAAGTCAGAAATAAAATTCCTAAAGGTGTACGGTGTGAGAAGCACGTGACTTACCCTGGTTTGACCCAGGCCTGGCGAGCGTTGGGTTCTGCATCTCGAACCTACAACAATTCAAATCAGAGCGTTAAGACAGTTTATGAAAGTCACGTAGGCTGAGTTTGACCTCTCTGATGTCGCAGACATATAAAATAAAAAAACGTAACAGGTAAAGATGTATCTTAAGGCAAGGGGGGATATCCACAAGTGACAGAATGAAAGAAATAAATGAACACATGACGTGAATTCAAGCAACAATGATATATTTATTGAATGAGACATCTAACGTTACAAAAACCTGTATTGTTTACATGCACACAAAACATAGTTGACTGCACAGACAGAGAAAGGTTCGTACGAACAGAACTATCAGATGAACACGCTGAAATCAAAGGAGGAACTAAGAACACGAGGAACCTGATCATCTTCTCGTCCGATCTCTGAAGAGAAAGAAAAACCCCATTAGAAATACAACGGTGTGAAGCAGCTGTGGTTGGTCCCTCTCTGCTCTGATTGGCTTTGATTCGTTCCTCATTCACTCTGAAGAATACCTGGGAAAAGGTCTTCTAGAGACTGGGACCCATGAGAGCCGTGGGGGCTCTGAGCAGACCTGGACACTCTGTGACACGTGTGTCTCTTCTCCCTCAGAATGCGCTGGAAGTTAGCGATGCGCTCCCTGTGACTGGCGCTGACAGGCGGTCCGATGTCTACCTCGTCCGGAACCTGGTTTTCCATGATTGGACCCAAGTGTACCTCAGCTGAACTGAGAACCGGACCCAACGGACCCTCACCCAGACGAAGGGGCGTATTATCGACGTTGGACGTTTCCGAGTCGGTTGGACACGTTTGGTCTTGTGGTGGCTCTACGCAGACCCCCTCAGGTGAGGGGGGGTGCAGCGGTTGACTGGGGGGCGCTCGAAGGAGCAGGTCCTCATGTGACTCCTCCACTGGAGTCGGACTGTCTACCAGACTCACTTCTCCCTCAGGCCCAGCGGTCTGTCTGGGGGGGGACAGAGAAGCCTCAGACCAACTCTCATCTTTCATACCGTCACAGGTGGCCCCTTCCAACCTTCTCAGAGCCCCTTTCAACGCTGACCTGAAAGTGAGCACAGCCTTGCTAAAAGTTGTTACATCAAAGCTGCCGTGGGGGCTCCCGGCCGCGTCCTCCGACTCCTTTGCTTCGTCCCTGGAGAGGTTGGGATCTGTCCACTCCCTGTCCAGACTCTCGGCAGACCCCAGATCGAACGCGTCACCCGACAGCGAAGGTGGTTCTGTGTTTCCATCATCACAATCTGTCAACAGCACGGTGGAACAACTGAGGCTCCAGGATGGTTCACTGTCCTCTGCGGTGGTACAGGCCCGCACCGTGTGGTAACCGGAGCTACGCGAGTACGGGCAGTTGGCGGCGCAGTCACACTCCACGTTGTCTTCGTTTGGCACTCTGTCGAACCTCCAGGCCAGCACACTGGAGTACGCTGAAGGAGAGTTACAACGCTGCTCAAAGAGCAAAGAGAGATGTTCGGAACTGTCGTGTGAAGAATGACCCGGTGTCTCGTCTGTGGCGTACCGCTCCCAGACGCCTGTCACACTGTCCAGTTCCTCTCCACTGTTGGCACCAGAGCACATGTCCTCCTCACTCAGGCTTCTGTCTCCGTCTGTGTCATGATGACCCTCAGCGTCGCCCCCAACCTCCACGTAGTTGGAGCTGAGACACAGGGACAAACAGCTGGTTCCTTGATAGCTGCGGTTTGGTTTTGGAGGACCAAACGTCTGCACGTCGGATCTTTGGAAATGTCTCTCCAGGTCGGTTTGACGCTCTCTGAGAGAGATCCGATCAACGGCCCATTGTTGGGGTGAGCCGTGAGTCCGTCCGTCCTCCTGATACGACACTGGAGCGTCGTCTCCGCTGTGGAGAGATGTGACGGCGTTCTGTCGACTGAGACTTCCTCGCCGTACGCTGAGAGTCTGAGAAACCGGACAGGCGTTAGATGCGGCTGATGCCCCAGAGTACAGTTCACCGATTTCACTCAGCACTGCATCGACACAACAAGACACTTCATCCACGGAGCCTCGCACAGATGTTAGATACTGCCTGAGGTCAGAGATTTCCTCCTGGATCTTGTTTATGCCTTTCAGCTCTTTCAGGATATGTTCCACTATGTCACCAGAGCCTCGCTCTCCCTTTCCAGCCTCGCCGTCTTCTTCATCATTCATCTTTTCAACGGGCTTTTCGATGACGTTGTCCAATATTTCGGTGCAGTTTGTGTCCACCAATGACAGGTCACGTTGACAGTTCCTTCCCAGCGTTGTATGTCTGTCGCTTCCCTCCTGTAAACTGAGGTGTTGTCTAGGAAACATGCCTGAGAGGAGGAAAACAACAGAATAAGGTTGGTTTTAAACACAGCAACATGGAAAGACATGGAGACTGAGAAGAAGTAATCCAATACATCTGATTCCTAAAATGATCCAGCATCTACACCGGTACGTTTAGTATCGACATGGTGCTGAACATCGTTTCTATCAGGCAACTTTCAGCTTGCAGCTGCTCAGATCCATGTAATTACATGGATGGAGGCTTCAGAGAGACAGCACAACAATTACATGGCAGGTCCATGTCATTCCTCCACATCCACACCAACTAAGTCCACCCTGATAGCGCATAAATCCATCTGGGGGCTTTGGCAAGTCTGGACAAGTTTTGAATCAATAAATCAAAGTCATTGCTGCATGACACCCAGTCAAAATGATAAAGTTAACACAGAAAAGGATCAGGTATGTGGATGACACATGAAGTGATGAGAGGCGTCCTGCTATGATTTCCTATTCTAGACTCTTGTTTCCTGGGCAGTTAACTTCCAGTCAGTGGATTCTGAATTAACAATCAATAAGTCAGCAGTCAGCAATCACTTAATTCAGTCATCCAGTCATCGAAGCACATGAAACATTCTCAGTAAACATTTATTAGCCAGAGGTTATAGTTACAGGATAAAAATTACATTAAGTACAAGTTATTTGTGTTTTTTAAATGAACCCTGCAGAAACTAAGTAACCAAAAGAGAAAAAAAACAAGAAAATCTCATCCTTACCTGACAGGGAAGTTCTCCTTTAACGTCACACCATGGAGACTGTTGAATGTCCTGCTGCACCTCAGTCAAAGATCTTTTTAAAATGCTGGCGGTGCTGTATTCTCATATGTACCACTAACGTACCACCATACAGCAGTTCACCCTCGCTGAGACATGACTAACCCCCCCTGTACCCCTCAACCCCTCCTCCCTGCTTTCTCTCTCTCTCTCTCTCCCTGTGTGCCGGTCCCTCCGCTGGCAGCATATTCCAGCACAAACACTGAGTAGTTTATCGTCTCCTTTTTCCTTCTGACCACATCTGACTGCTGCTGCTATTGTAAAGATGGCCGAGGTGTTCTAGTGACAGAGAAAACACAAGAAGCACAATATGATTTGTTACTCTCAGACCAACAGCTCAGTCCTGACTTGGATTCACTCTGGGTGACACTGAAAACTGTCACTGTTGTTGTTGATTGTTGTTGATCTCCTTTCCAGGATCACGTCTGATGTCCATGTTGTCACCGTACTTCGTACACGTACTTCAATCAGTCCTGATCTACTTTACATATTCATTTGGAACAGTCGCCGTAAACCAATCATCCTAATGGAGCCTAGATACTGGTGGGGGCTGGTGGCTCAGTGTTAAGGAGGGTTGTCCCGTGATCAGAAGGTTCTAGAATCAGTGCGGGGAAGCTGTAGCCTTGGGACCAAAACGTCACCGGATCGATCCCCAGGATTGACGGGATGAGAAGCAGCAGCACTTTCATCCTTGAACAGTTACAGCTGACATGTCTCGAGCAACACACCCAACCCCTCCCTGGGCGCTGCTAAGAGTGGCCGCCTGCTGCTCCGTGTGTGTGTGTGTGTGTGTGTGTGTGTGCACGTGTCTGTGTAACACAGTGTTAACATGCTCACATGACAGGTTAGAGTGTACAGAATAATTTCCCCTGAGGGATTAATAAAGTTCTTCTTTACCGCGGTGTAATAAAATATGTAATCAGGAGGATGGACCCCCCCCTCCCCCAATGGATGAGATGATCTGATGTTTGTATAATGCCCGTATGATATGTTCATCATTTCCAACAATCACATTGTCGTGCACCAAGTACACGTTGTCAATGTTGAACACCAGGTCTTCTTAACAGCCAAAGTGGTCAAACTCCACCACGTTGAGTCATTGTTGTACCGTGTACAACCATTGTTGTACATTGTTGTACCGTGTACAACCTTTTTTGTACATTGTTGTATTGTGTACAACCATTTTTGTACATTGTTGTACCGTGTACAACCATTGTTGTACATTGTTGTACCGTGTGCAACCATTGTTGTACCGTGTACAACCATTGTTGTACATTGTTGTACCGTGTACACATGCAAAGCTGTGGGTTCTGAAGTATGTCGTTTGGAGTTTGAGCAAAGATTTAAATTTCGGAGAAATAATCGGTCGCGTACCTCCCGTAGTTGAACCCTGACTTTGTTGATAGCCTTCAACCAACGGACTCTGGACGGGGAGAAGGGTAACGGAGGCCCCTCATCATGGAACCTGAGCAAAACAGACTCATGAGCAACACGACCAACAAAGCTCTTAACCGTTAGTTGGATTCAAACGATACCTTTGGAGCTTAGAGAGTCCTCTCTCCACTGGGGGGTTACTTTTCGAGCCCCGTCCGACTTCAGGGGAGAGCTTACGTAGGTCCTTCTCCGACGCTGCCGAGTGTCCATTGGTGTGAAGATGTCCGTTCAGACAAGACTGTCCGTTGGTTGGGTGAGAGCCAGTGCTATGGAAGGAGTGGAAGGACTCCTCCAGCTCGGACCCACCCGTGCTCTCCGGGCCGGTCTCACTCAGCTGGGAGCTGGTCTGACTCAGATTTCCTGATGACCCAAAGCGACTACTTTCCACCGGACTACATCGATGAAGGAAACGTGGGCGGGGGGTGGGGGGGTGGGGGGGAGTGAGACGACACTGTCAGGATGATTTGATTGAACATTTGAACATTTTACATATTAAGTGAAACTACTTTTAGCTTTTAGACAAGTGGGGGTGACACACAAAATATATTTTTCCCAATTCTTAAATTTATAGATTTGTGTTATATTTCTTTTTTCCCCCAATCACCAAATGATAATGTTTCAGGTTGTAATGATCCCCACTCATCTACTCAACAGAGTTTGTATGTATCTACTCCAATCAATAGTTCTCTAGTTTGGTATAAACACACCACAAGACCTAAAAAGTTACCAGACCTTGCAGGGAGACTGTTGCATGGTGAAAATAATAGGCGGTGTGTTAATTATTTTGTGAACTATACATTACACATGTTTTTCTACATTAGAAGAATGGCATTTCCCATTTAAAAATCAGACAAATCACACCTTGCTTTACTCTAAACATTTCTGTAGATGCAACCTATCTGTTTGAAATGTTACACATCTTACATATTGTATTTGGATAAAATGGGGACAATTCATCTCCGTACGTTAATAATATAATGCATACTGAATACCAGAATATCAGAATTCCATGCTGAAACAAAATGTACATTTTACATTTAAATGTTTAGAATATATACATACAATATTTCATCCTATAAACATTGTCTTTTCACAAACTACAAAGTAGTTACAATGAAATTATTCATTATTGAAATGACTAATTAATAATGTTAAGTTAGAAACTAATAGATGGCAATCTATTAGTCTATCTATGACTACATAAATGTATTGTATAATTTTTGTTTCAGCATAAATGGTGAATGGTAACACTTTTAGTCTCCCTGTTTAGAATTTATAAAATGATTTCATATGTCTAATTATATTTGCTGACAACTATTTTGCAATAACATAGATATGAGCATTTAATAACACTATATTGTGTTGTAACTAACTAACTAACGCTTCCATATCGTTATTGTATAAATGCTAAACAGGGGGACAAAGTGTGACCTGGTGACTCTGTTTTGGAATGATTTACTGTTCATATCAAAGAACACACTCACGCACAGACACACAAAGATGTTGATGCTAAACTTTAAATGAAACTAGGAGGGAGGGAATGTAGAGCTGGACAGGGAAAACATTTTCCAAAATGTGAATGCATCATAAACGGTAAGGGGAGTACCATTTATTATGCTTTTACTAGCCTTTTTGCATTCAATAGGTCCTTCTTGGACTGGTTGTCCAGCTGCACTCCAGAGGTAGCTCCTGCAGAGGGGTTTGATTCTACTAATCCTTCCTTTTCTTGTGGGGTTAGGGATGCTGAGGGATCTACTTCAGGAGTGGAGATGCATATGTGAGGGTTCGCTACATCATCTTTGGAACCTACCGATTCAGTTTTTTTGGCATCAGATGTAACATTTTGTAAAGTTTGTGTCTGACAACTCGTTGGCTTGATGTTTGTTTTTGGTTGAGATGTTACAACCTGGGCAGCTTGTTGCTTGGGCGGCTCTGCCTGCCAGGGAAAACTTAGCTTTGTCCCAAACAATGATGTGGTGATTGGCTCTGGTTTTCCACTTTTTTCCTCTTGAAACAGACCTCCAGACAAGGTCTTCAATCCAGAAAAAAGACTGCTGCCTGCTTCTGTTTGAGGCAGTGAGGCGCCACCTGATGGTACAGTTGGTGAAAATAATGAGCCAAGAGATTTTCCAGCATCACTCTGGGCTGATATAAAACCAAAAAGTGTCTTAGCTTGCGGTGCCTGTGCATCGTTGGATAACTCATCCACTGAAGGGATTATATTAGAATCTGCTTTTTGGACATCAGGCTGGACCGATTTGTCTTTGTCTCTACTCCCAGGCTCTTCTGTAATGATCCCAGGGAGCTCCTGAATCTCTTCTCCCAGAACAAGTGGCTTCTCTATTTCACATGCACTTACTTGATTTGTCGGTTCACATGTGGTGTTTACTGAAGGACAAGTGATGGCATTCGTTTCTGGAGATGCTGCCTCTGCTGCTGCCTCATTAGTACTTTTTAGGGAGTTTACTAGAGTAATATCTGCTGGCGATGAGTCCACCACTTTATCTGAATGTGTCTCAGGTCCAGATGCAGATACTTTGCGTGGCACATTTTCAGACTTAAACTGTTGCAGCTGAGTAATGTTTGATTTTGGTTTGGACTCAGCTGGCACTGGCTCAGTAGACTTAGGAGGTTGTCCCATCCCACCAAATAATGATCCGCCTATGCCCCCGAGTATTGATGCTCCAGTTTGTGATCCTGCACTTTGTGCAGTGACTCCACCAAACATTCCTCCGAGCAGAGAACCAGCAGGTTGTGCTGCTGTCGCAGATCCCCCAAACATTCCACCCAGTAATGATCCACCGGTCTGGGGACCTACAGGTTTGGTAGTGGAGCCTCCTCCAAACATGCCACCTAATATTGACGCTCCAGTAGTAGGTGCAGTTGTCTGAGTACCAGACTGGAGATCAGGACCTTTGAATAAACCTCCAAGTAAGCCACCTGTCTGGGGGGCTGCTGTCTGAGTGTTGGATCCTCCAAAAAGCCCACCCAATAGTGACGCTCCAGTCTGACCAGAAGGACCTTGGGGAGCTATTCCTTCCTTGTAGTTCTTCTGCTGTTGCTGGGGACCTTCAGATGGGGCCGCCATTGGCTTAAATAGGGAGGACATAAAGCCTGTAATTGCATCTGTTGAAGAATCCCCAACAGATTTATCTGGCTCTGGGGGCTTTTGCTGCCCCTGTACAACAGGAGTTGAGGGCTGAGTCGCCTTTATTTCCTCTCCCTTTTCCAGGGGCACTGAATCTTGACCTGACTGACAAGACTCAGGTCTTGCTGGTTCTTTCGCCAATATACAGATTTCAGTTTCTTGACACTGAACATTGCCTCCCTCAGTAGTTGGCATGCCAGCAACTTGGCATTGAACACCCATGTTTTCTTGGCCTGTAGTGTCAGGTTGCTCTGGTGATTCTGACTCGTCTTTGCTTTTGGTGGAAACGCCAGGTACAAATGTTTCTTGATTGGATTGAGCGGGAACAAGTTTACTGTCATCAGAATGTTTTGGCTTAAAAGATGAATCTGTACTTGACATAGTCTTGTCATCATTAGAATTTAGTATAGCTGGTGTTACAGTTGGACCTTTACAAGACATCTCATTTGGGGCAGAGGCTACAGTTACTGGGTCATTTCCAGGAGATGCACCTGTCTGTGGAGTAGCAGTCTGAGAAGATGATATTCCCAAGATACCTCCTAATATCGAACTACCAGTTTGAGGTGTTGTAGTTTGAGTGACAGACCCACTAAATATTCCACCCAAAGTCCCACTACCCTGTGAGACAGTAGCCGAAGTCGCTGATCCACCAAAAATACCACCTAAAATAGACCCTCCAGTCTGAGATCCAGCCACCTCAGGAGTACTACCAAATAAGCCCCCGAGGAAGGATGAACTAGACTGAGGTCCTGCAGTTTGAGGAACAGCGCCACCACTCTTAGCTTGACCTGTTTGAGAGGCTGGCTGAGGAGCAGACCCTCCAAATAAACCACCCAGTAATGACCCCCCTGGATGAGAAGCTGTTTTTTGTGGTGAAGAGCCTCCAAACATAGTCCCTAATAAAGAACTTCCAGATTGGGAATTGGGCTCAGGGGTAGAACTTCCGAACACAGAAAGCAAACTTTTGGATAGAGGGTCCTTGGGGCCTGTTGATCCAGCTGCAGTCCCTGCATGTGAAGGACTAGTCTGGCCTACACTAGAATCATTGCTGGGTCCAGAAAATAATGAAAGCAAGCCTTTTCCAGGACTGTCTGAAAGGAATCCAGCTTGTGATGATGGAGTCTGTTGACTAGAACCACTTATCATAGACAGCAGGCCTGAAGCTGGTGGTTGTTCAGAGGTAGCAGGATCCTGCAGTGCATCTCTATGAGTTTCCTTTAGTACTGTGATACATTCTGAATTTGGTTCTGGAGATGAATTATCAATACCTTTTCTTGTAGCCATATTATCACACACTGCATCATTTGCAGAAACATCAGCTGACGGAACATCCTTAGCTTCATTTCCCGATAGCTCATTTGATAGCTCAGTGGTAGTCACTGCAGTATTTATGTGGCTACTGGAAATGGATGACATTTGTGAAGAATTTAGTTGCTGAGGAGGGTCTGGTAGCTGTTTGCTAGCAGCAGCCATGGCAGCTGATGAGGCAGGGGTCGCTTGTGTGGATAGCTTGCTAGAGGCTTCTTTGGGTGCTGCAGATCCTGGGGACATATTTGTACTTCCTTCGGCTCCAGGTGTTTGTGGGGTACTGGGTCCACTAAACATAGAGAACAAAGACTTTCTTGGACTGTCACCAGAGACAGACAACCCACCCAATATTCCTCCCAGAACAGAAGGGGCTTGTTGCGCTTGAGGTTGAGGCTGTGGTTTAGACTGTGTCTCAGCCGCGCCGTGTCCTTGTGTTTGTGATTTAACTTCTTTTAATTGCTGAGATGACGGGGTTGATGGCTGAGGCTGTGAAGGACTGGGATCACTAAACATCGAAAAAAGTCCCTTCACTGGATTTTCAGTTGAACTAGTTGACCCTGATAAAATTCCTCCCAGAATAGATCCTGTTTGAGATTGTGACTGTTGAGTGCTGGGGCTGCCAAACATTGAAAGGAATCCAGGAGATTGCTGGTCTTTTGACGGAATGGCTTTCTGTTGTGGCAGCTCAGCTGAAGGCTTGTTGTGAGAAGGAGGCTGAGAAGGACTCCCTCCTCCAATTATTGATAATAAACCTTTACCAAGTGATTCCTGAAGAGGAGGTTGTGGAGATGGATTTGGTGGTTGTGTTTGATGCAAGGGTTCAGTCTTAGGTCTGGTCTGTGTTGGCTGTGGGCCACTGAATATGGATAATATGCTTTTACCAAGTGATTCTTCTTGTGGCACAGTAGAAGATGCAGGTGTTTTGGCTCCAGTTTCAGGAACTGCCGTTGACCCAGCCAGCATTTCTCCAAGCGAAAATCCAAACAGTCCACCAGATGGTTTACTTCCTGTCCCCTGTTTAGCCTGTTCTGTCGGACGTAAATTGTCTGATTGGGTTACTTGGCATATGTTCTTGACTGAGGGCTGGCTCTGCCCTGGCTCAGAGGTAACACTTTGGGTCAGTGTGTGATGTTTCTCGATACCCTTGGGTCGAGCTGCTGATGTCAATGAACTTTCTGAACGATTATGTTTCATTTGTGTTTTTTGTGGGGGAGGGGGCTCATTAAATAGGCTGGTAATGGATCCAAATATATTGGATACTCCTGTGGCCTCTTTATTTGTAGTTGTGTTTCCTGGTAAGGAAGCAGTGCTGCCAGTTTTGCTTTGCTGATTGAGGGGCATTTGAGAATATTTCTGGGGCTCTTGCTTTGGTTCATCAATTCCTACAGCTGTTTTAAGAAAGCTCATGAAGCCTGGTTGTGTTTGTTCAGATGGTTTCTCTGGCCTTGTAGTCACTGGCTTTTTAGACTCAGGTGGCCCAGGTTTATTGAGGGATTCTTTAGATCCTAAGGGCGTTGACACACTTGACTGCGTTGGTTGGGTAACGTGTTGTCCCACTGTGGTCTGACGTGACAGTCTAGGTTTCTGTGAAATGGTAGGTGGTTGTGTTGGGGGTTGAGTCACTGAAGTAGCTGTCGGTGTAGAAGGCAAAATTCTTTGCTGTGAGACAGATTTTTGGTTTACTGGTTGTTGAACACTTTCTGGCTTATTCGCGACAGCCATAGATTCATCTTTGATTATCTTCGACTTCAGACTTTGAAACCCTGATGAAAACACATTCTTAGACTGTTTGCCAGGAGCGTCATCCAGAGTTTTTTGATGAGAGGGGGATAGGTTCGGTTTGACTGATTCCGCCTGTGATGTTTTGCTCACAAAAGATGATATGAGGGAAGAAATCTTCTTGACCTGGCGATTAGGTTGTTCTTCTCCTGGAGTCACTCTCTTTCTCCAGTCCTCTTCAGAAACATCATCGACATGCTTCACTGTGACGGCAGTGGACGAGCGCCGCCGTTGGCCAGGGTGATAACAGTTGTAAAGGACCTGCTGATTGCCATTGGTCGTAGGAGTAGAGTTCAGGGAAACAGCAACCTTTTGGGCTAGAAATGTTTTTGTTTCCTGGTTATTCCAATGAGGGCCTGTATGTTCTTTATTGTGGCAGGAAAGGTCAATAACATATTTGCTTTGGTCTTCAGAGATATAACTCTGATCCATTCGTACTTTGTTTAATCTGTAGGAAGTAAAATCTACACCTTGTTGCATTTGTGTTAGAAATGAATTTTCAAACATTTCAGAGAACTGTTCCAGATTTAAATTCATGATCTGATTGCCCTTTCTGTAAGCAGCAGACAAATCTAAGGGGCCATTAAGTAGCTGACAATCACTGTGTTCTTGACCAGGTAGCCACAGAAGCTCATCCTCATTGTACAGCGGTATTTTAAAACCACAGACCATAACCATTTCATTGCACAGCAAAGCATTGGGGAAGCTTCCTAATGTCTGAGTATTGTCCAAAGATTCATTTTCAGGGGCACATGCATACACATATTCACCTGCCGCGTCTGTAAGCAATGCATAAATGTACTCGTGATCAGTGTAGACAAAGTAGCCACAGTCACCATCCTCTGCTGGCCACCACATTCCCTGCTCCAACAGCGTAAGCCACTGCTGATACCATTCCGTGTCTTCAAGGTACACAGAGTCTTCCATCTCTGTGTTGGCATTTGGAGGACAGATTGGATATTGTGGTTGATTGAAATTAAAATGACCCTGTTGCCTCAGGGAATTATTTTGAGCATTTTGTGGAAGTGAACTATTCATTCCATATTGCCAGTTAGCTGAATAAGATAAGCTTGGTGCAGTCTCCTCATAATAGCCTTCATGATATGAAACTCCATTTAAGCTGTAAGTGCTGCCATCATTATATGTATGGCATTTTCCCAACTTAGAATTTGGCTGCTTAGTGGTTAAATTCAAAGCACCCTCATCATGCCACACATAGTCTCTATTTGCTAGGTCTTCATAGCTGTTCCACAATTTTCTCTTAGCATCATCAGTCCTGTCTCCCACAAACTGATGTGCTCTAACTGTCTCTTGCTGGCAAGTCATACCTTGCCATGGCAGTGAAGAATTAAGTGTTTGACTGATGTTTGTGGGGCTGTAACATAGAGATGCCTGTGGCGATGTACCTTGACTGTTCTGAATGTACCCTTGATCTTCTTCCTGGAATTGATAATTCAGGGACTCATTCTGAAATTGTTGCCATATGGCACTTCCACGAATCCACTGGTTTTCATCATAGGAAGGGCTTATTCCAAAAGGGGACAACTGAGGGGACATCTGACTCCTGTAAAGATTTTGGCTTGTTCCACATAAAGAGGGTGTACTTCCTCCGATATATGGATCCATTGTCATCACCGAAGAATGTGTGTGATTTTGAAAAAGGCCATGTATATTTCCTGTACTGAAAGCTGTTGGGTGAACTGGTTGACAAGAGCCAGAGTGGTATAACTGAGACAGATTACCTGCACTAATTGAGGAGTATGTTGCTTGATTATGAAGAGCTCTTGCAAAAGTAGCTGATGTTCTCAAATCTAAACTCTCAGCATCAATTGAAACAGGTCCCTGAATAATCGCATGTCTGCTCTGTCCTGGATTAGTACCTGAATCAATATTTTGACTTATGTCATTTCCTAATTTTTTGATACCACTTGAATCCAACTGTCTCAATTCAGCTGAGGGTGTATTTTGTTCAGTCGTAGCTGACGTGCACAACTCCTCAGTGACTCGTTTGCTAAAAAGTCCAGATAGAAAACCTTGCTGGGCGGTTTGTTGTGGCATCCTCTTGTCTTTTTCTGTACAATCTTTCTGAGATTGCTCAGTAACATTAGAGTGTGACTGTGTCTGGAGCGGTGTGACCATATGATTATTTGCTTTGGGCAGTTGCTGTTCTGTTGTTGTTTGGCAGGTTGTGTGATGCTTCTCTGGTGATTTGGTTAACTTGTTAAACAAGCCAGAGAGCACCCCTGATTGACTGGTCGTGTCCTCTCGTGTTGGCCCAGCCTGGCTACATTGTGCTCTAATTGATGTCTGTGTCTCTAGAGTGACTTGAGGCTGTTGTTTATGAGACATGTTTTCCGTGGATGTCAATCGGCCGACAGGACTACTTGCTACTACTGTTTTTTCAGATAATCTATTTTGTTGTTGGCTTTGTTTTGAAACTGGAGCACCCCCTGTTTGCTCATGGCTGGATTTACTTGGGACAATCCCATGTTGTTGGACTGATGGGTGCTGCTGTGAGTTGATGTTGTCCGCTGATGCAAATTTAAACAGACCAGATAGAAGACCACCTTGCTGGGATGGTGGCTGCTGGAGGGGAACGGTTTGTTGTCGGGTAAACCCTGGTTTAGTTGTTTCCTGTTGATTAACTGGATGAATCGATGTCTGATTTCTTGACTGAGGCGTATGATTTGGTCTTTGTGTATTATCTGGACTGAAATCCTGCTGCTGATGTTGATGATGGTGACTTGAAATATTCTCAGAGGAGGCAAATTTAAGCAGGCCAGACAACAGCCCCGTTTGCTGAGGTTGCGTTTGCTCGTCTGAAGACTTGAGCTGATAACGGCAGTCGTCAGGGATGTCTCTGGGATTTCTTCCTTCAGAGACATGTACATTTTGACTTTCTGTTGATGAAAACTTCAGCAAGCCTGAGAGAAGACCCCCTCTCTGCGTGGCTGTGGGATTTTGCTGTGGGCGTGAATGATGGGGTAACTCTGGGGATTTCATGCTCCTGGATGGTTGATTGCTATGAGGAGCCTGCTGTGGCAAACTCTCTGATATATCTGCAGCAGAGCCAAATTTAAGAAGTCCAGATAGCAGTCCTCCTTGTTTGGGTGGATTAGAGTCTATATGAGAGATGTTGTCAGCGGAGCCACCTTTGAAAATACCTGTCAGAAAACCTAGTGATTCCGGCTGATTAGGGGCTTGAGACCGAATCCCATGGGGTGCTGCTGTTGCTTTCGGATTCAATGTGTGTTGTACATGTGAGTCAGATGGCACTTTGCTGTTCTGCAAATGCTGATTACTCGTAACGTTTTGGTTTGAACCGGAGGGAGCTGATGCAGCTGTATCAGGATATGGTTGGCTATGGCGTTGTGAGTTTGGGGAGGCACTGACATCGTCACTGGATGCAAACTTCAAAAACCCAGAGAGCAGGCCACCCTCTGCCTTTGGACGAGGCTGGGTTGACACATTTTGTGAATGGGGGTGAGAAGGTTTTATCTTTGAATTCAATGGGTCCTCCACCTGTTTTTCTAGTCCAGGATCCTCTGAGGACCTAAAAACTGGATAAACTACCACAGGTGGAGCTCCTTGTGGTATAATGGGTGCAGCAGGTGTGATCAGTGAACTCAATGACTTCTTAAAAGGACTAAAAAACCCTGTGCTACCTGATTGGGTTACACCAGTTGACCCTTTGGGCCCTGCTGAAGGCACTGCTTCCTGACTGTAAGCCCTGGAATGTTGTTTCACATTTATATGCTCATCCAGAGTATGTCTAAAGTGTTTCTCCCGAGGTGGAGCACCTACTTTGTCAGATTTCTTTCCTCCGTTAGGTGTTGGGTATAGTTTTCCCTGATGGAAATCGGTCTCATTCTTTGTATGGTCTTGAACATTTGTTGGATTTGGTGGCTGTTTGCATTCAGTTGTATTCATATTATCTTCTGCTGACAAGAGCTTCAAGGGATTTAATTTTCCTAAGAAAGAGTTTCCAGGAGCAGTATGAGGTTTGGTTTGAACCTCTGGTTCATGTGCTTTTGTAATAGTTTGAGTCAGAGTCGCTGTGGTAGCTCTTGTTTCAAGATTATGACTTTGAGTAATGGCATCACATGGTGGCTGAGAAGGCAAAGAAGCAAAATAATTTTCAGATGAAGGCTCTACTGGAGAAACGACAGCAACAGGAGCTGAGCTATTAGATTTAGGAATAAAGGAAAATAGTTTTTTTAGTCCAGATTTTGGTGGATGTGCAGATGGTGCTTGGGCACACTGGGTAGGCTGTTTGAGGCCTCCGCCAACTCGGTCAGTGAGATTACTAAACAAGGAAGTCATGGCATTTTTTACACCGGAGATGCCCGGGTCAGAAGTAGTGCATGATGGGGCGTCTCCTTTAGGATCCTTTGGATTATTTGGGTCCTCTCCAGTGGAATCCGTTCTGATGCTACCAAGAGAAGACAACCTAGACTTGCTTGATTTGGGAAGAGAACCATACTTGCTAATTTCCTCCTCTTTTTCAGCAAGGTATTCTGAAACAGTTTCGACCAGACATTGAAGCTCATCCATCGGGTCCACATATTCATCACTTGGTTCTTCTACGGGGGACAGCATTGCTTCAGGAACCCATCCTCCAATTTTGGAGGATTTTCCACACTTCTTCTCCCTAAATCCCTGGCACCTGTCCATGTGACCCTCATAGAACATGTCCTGGAAATGTCTCTCAGTGTCTGGGAGCAGGTCCTCAGGCATAAAGGCTAGATCCTCCATGTCCTCCTCGCCTCTCATAGAGTGGTGCCGACCTCCAGTGCACCTTAGATCGAAATCAAACTTAGTCCTCATTCTTGCATCTTGCTCTTTCTTGTAAGCCACATAGTTCTCTAAGGTGGTGTCCAGCTCAGTTTTCGCCCACATCCTTGTCTTGTAGAGCAGCCCGTTCTTGTAAGGCCTGAGACATGGTGTCATACGCTCCTCCGCTTCTTGCATCTCTGCTACCTGTTGCAAAAATAACTCCCCTCTTTTGTCACGGAGCAGTGCAAGGTCCGAGGAGAAAGACTCTTCCCCCATTTTGTCTCCCTCTGTTATAAACAACCCTCCTGGGTCCCTTATTTTCTTCTTCCGCCGTCGGTCGATGGTGTCATAGCCCTCAGGGTAGGTGGGTGGCAGAAAACCACTTGTTTGAGTATTTTGATGGATGGAGCTGTGTGATGGCTCAGGATAGGGCCCTCCCAGTCGCAGGATTACACTGCTTTCCTCATCATCTAAGAAGTCACTCAGCTGAGGTCTACCCTGGCCTTTGTATTTACTATCCCAATCTTCAAAACCCATGCCAGAATCGACAGGTATAATTCTCACTCTTCCTTTCTGGTTTAATGATCTAATTCAATTCCAAACAATTGCATTTTAAAAAACAGAATGAGAAGGAGGGGATGGAAAAAGAGAAAGGAACAAAAAACAGAAGCAAGCATATAAGAAGAAAAATGAAATTAAACAGAGGTTAACAGAAATGTCATGCAAATGTGACCATGTAATGTGACCTCTGACAATGTGTCATTGACTCAATAAGTCATTGAGGAGTTTCACAATATCTCATTTAAGGCATATTAAAAAATAATTTCAGCGCTTCACAAAAAAATCAATGCCAGATGTTGTATTACTCGGAATAATCAAACGCAATAATCAAGCACAAATGTTAGTGTGCGCACCCATATTTGTATTTGTCCAGGAGTAAAGATGATTAAGTTCCTTAAAGAAGTCAGGCTCATGAGCACTTCCAACCAAACCACCTTATGTGATTCCAAATCCTGCTCCTGTATATTTTGTGTATTTTCCTGGTCCAACACACCTGATTAAACGGTGACAGGTCAGGCCAGGACAAAGACGAGGAAACAACACATTTTTAAATCACCAAAACCTGACGTGAATCCCCCCTGTGTGACAGAGGGATTTCGTTGGTTATATGGATAAATCCATCTCTGACCTTGGTCTCTCCAAATGATTCGAACAAGCATGAACTTAAGAAGTCTTCAAAACAAAGAGAAACAGGAGAAATAACCTTATTTACAAGGTTTTCTTTGCATTTAGGAATTCATGTTCAGGCTCATCCTCTATGTTATGTTTCTGAATGTGCATTTCAATGAAATTCCGTGTCAGTGGTTGTACACATCAGATTGCGGCTGTGTGTATAAGAATGACTGTGTCACGTCTTTTTCTACCTGCTGCCTCTCTGATCCCTGTAATCCAGGTCAAAGCTGTGGACAGAATCCGTGCAGGAGCCTGGGTGGTGCTGCGGCCGAGGCCCCATGGGGTACTGGTGCACGGAGGAGTTGGGCTGAGACGTTGTGTGGTAGCGTGGAGGCAGACTGTTACTCGTCTCGCTGCGGTAGTCACTATCCCGGTCATCCACAGCACTGTCCTGGTCATCCAACGCTGCAGCGGGAGAAATGGTACGCTGAGTCAGTAATCGGCCTTAAAAGGATGTGGACATGATCCGTGTGGCGTTTCATCATTAAAGCCGAGCTGAGGTATTAAGTTGGTTGTAGTAGAATTGGAGAACATGAGTACGCTTTGTTGTATCCACTGTTGAGACTTTGTACCCAAATATGAAAACAATCTCATCTCATCTCAAATGTTGCTTATTGAGCCCCTGTGCGACATGACGTTGCTTTCAAAGGTTCAACTGATGTCTTTGTAAATAAAATATCAGGGTGATACAGAACTGAGTTCATGAGAATTCACTTCACAATTAATGTTTTGGATTTTTGACTGCAAGGCTCTTCGTCTGTTTCTGGGTTTGAATGGGTCCGAAATCAGATAACATTAGCACGCACAGAGAATGAGAAACGGCAAAACTGCAAGAGCAGCAATGTTAAAAAGTTAGTGGTGGTTGTGGTGGTGGGCGTCGGGGGCGGGGGGGTCAAGGAAATTCTGAAATGAAATGATTAGGACAGAAAAATGCGTGGACTTTTAAAGGTTCCAGTATTATTGGGAGATGTGGAGATCAGGACATGCAGAGGGCGCTGAGGATTGGCCGGGGAGATAGTGTCATCAAAGTGTTTTACATACTCAGTGGGTCGGCCCATCCGAAATAGTTGCCTGGTGAAAGTACAGATGTTACACGTGAGAGGTGCAGTCGGAGGAAGCAGGGGTCGCGGAAACACACCAAAAAGTGTCTGTTGTTGTTGTAGTAGTAGAAGAATGCAGGATCCCCTTCAATGATTCTCAACAGCCAGACAAGCTGTAACATCCCAGCATTTATTCTGGAGATCTTTGATTCAGAGAATTCAACTATTACTACTATTAGTAAAAGAGGATCGAGGCAGAAAGAGGAATTCATGTTCAAAGTTGGAAGTGTGCCGCCATCTAGAGGCCAAGAGGTATATGGGAGGGTGAACTCACAGCACTGGGAGGCTGCGAGAGGCAGCGGGTGGTTCTGAACGTCGTCCTGAAGGGTGTACTGTGCATAAAAACAAAGTGTTAGCAACAAAAATAAATGAAGCAATTCAGAGTCCTTTGCAGAATCACACCAGCGTCCTTTACCTCGTCATGGATTCCCATCGTATTGATCCGCTCCAGCTTCCCTGTCCAGTACTGGGCCTCATCGTCTGGGATGTCTAAAGACAAAACGTGCACACACATGAAGACGTGTCCTCCTGCTCCCTGATTCCCGCTGTCATACTCCACAACGGCGTCATAATACATTCATGTCTGTTTCAATTTCTTATGAGTTGAGGAAATAAACGTCACGGTCAGAAGCTGTGTGGAGAATGGAAATGTCAGAAATGGTTTTCATCATGGCATCAAGGCACATTTGTCCAGATGACTCAGAGCAGTAACAACCAGTTGAGGATTGATTGCAGGGATGTTAGATTACGTTGCAGTAGTTCAGACTTTGTGTGCCGAATTGAAAAGTGAATTCCGAATGATTCAGGTACAGCCGATGTGAAACCTTAATTCTAAGAATATTCCTGACGGACGGCTGTTCACAGGTCCGATCGCTCACTTCCTGCATCCCAGGTGGAGTCATACAGGTCTGTGGACAGATGCACATTAAAGGCCAGACACACAGACACACAGACACACAGACACACAGACACACACACACACAAAGGCCGGGTCTTCAAAGACACACAGCTTTCACCGAGCGGATCGGGTCGACCTCCTGCAAACTGCAAAAAGGTCTCGGCTAAAAACAGAAGAGGGTCGCTGATGCTCAGGACACAAGCCCACTGCGTTCACTTTGATGCTATTGGAGTCACATGCACCAAACAGTTTATTGTTTCCATGTCATCACACGTACGCCGGATGTGTCTGTGACAGGCTCGGCTCCAGAATGATGCTGCATTCACATGGAACCACGGAGACGGGAGACGTCTGCTGGACGGAACGGAAAGACAAACCAACGGTCCGATGGAACCGCACAACGGCAAAACGGGACCCAAGTGAAGTGTTTCTATGGCGATGATGTATTGTGTAAATAAAATAATATAGATACATCTTGTGTATTATTTTGTGTTATCATACAAATACATCTACATCTATACTGAAACTACGTCACATCTGGTCGTGAATTTCATGGTGGTCGACAGTAAAAATTTAAATAATTTAACTCTGAACAACATCGTCGTCTGCCGTTGGCGTTGATGGTTTTCTCGGCCGGACTCACCCAAAGTTTACTGTCCTTCTCTCGTCTAAATGACGCCCGGTTTGCCCGATTCCATGTGAATGCGGAGCCAAGCGGGGGATGACGAACAAACATGTATTCACGCAGTCCTTGTCAGAGGTCTGAAACACGCTGAACATGAATTAATAAACGGACAAAACGGCTTTTAGTCTGTTGCTCATCCTGAACACACATTAAATTACATTTTCTGATCTAATGACGAATCACTTCACTGCTCAATGGACAGAAAAGGAGCGATAAGACCGATCCAGTATCGCGTCCTGCCGTTCATCACGTCCCTCGACCCCGTCATCTGACATATGTGAGGATTCGGTACGTGATGAGGTGGTTTCATTTCGGACAAACGTCCCCCCCAGACTTGTCTGATGCTCAGATGTTTTCCACTCAAGAGGGAACAGAGGATTTCTTGTATAGAATAAAGATGGAAGGTTAATCCACAACGATCCAAGCTCCAGAGCCCCAGGCGGGTTACGGGCGACATTTGAGTCCAGTGTAACTCTGTAGATCAAGGTTCATTCATTGTCTGTAATCGCAGCAGACACTTGAGATGAAATTGTTTTTTGTGTGGTTGGTGTTAGTAGCTTCAGTAGAAAGCATCTGAGGAAATGAAGGTTGGGGGGTGGGGGGTGGGGGTGGCAGCAGAGGCAAAGATGATCTCACCAAAAGGCAGCTCGAATCGAGTATCCAGCAAGACTCGATGAGGCGTTGGGTTCTTGGTGCCGTAGATCTCATCCGCCTTCATGAGGACTTCTGCATCCAAGAAAATCCATTCACCAGACCCCTCCTGCCGTTTCACACGTTCAACAATCAGCAACAGAAAGACACGGTTCTCTGTGGAAATGTTGGAGCGGTCTGGATGTGGATTCTCACCTCCTCTGAATGGCAGATGCCCTTCAGGGGGATCCAGGCCGTGCCCACCATGGTGTCCCAGATCAGACCTTTGTTCCAAACCTCCACGATGAGGCCGAGGTCCAGACGGTTGATCTCGCTGTGTAAGACAAGGACTGAGGAGCCGAAAACTACACCGTTCTCATGTACGTCGTACCCTCCAGTTCCTGTGTACGTTTGCAGGTTCACTTAGATTTCTGCCTCATGTAAAACACATTTTAATTTTTACTTTTTATCTCACAAGTCTTTGCTTATTCCTATTTTAATACTGGTACATTACCTGTACAGTGGTATTTACTTAATTTTGCCATACAGACTTATCTCAATTTCCATTTCTGGCATCTTTAATGAAATTAAAAAGTGAGTTTCGTCCAATTCACTCTCAGTGATTAGACAACGTCAACCAATGGGCAGACAAGAAGAGCTACGGTGTGTTCTTGTTTGTCTCCTCGCTCCCATCATCCATCCCAGCCTGGTTTTGTAACTCACCAGCTATTCAAAGGCTCCAGAACAGCTTGATGACAGCAATAAAACGGCATATTAATTCTGAAAAGGAGCCGCACGACAGGGCCTTTTGCATATTCTCCTCTGCGGCAATTTACAACTATCTGCAGGCCGGACAAAAGAAAGATGAGAGGAAAGATAATCAAAGAGACGAGCTAATTGAGACCTGTGTTGTCCAGGTGCAGAGATAAAGGCTTTCTGTGTGCTCTCATAAAAACAACTGAACAAATGAGGCAAGACGTGGATAAAAGCAACAGGAACGTGTCTCTGCTACTGCTGGAAATGTGGAATTTCCTTTGTTAGATCATCTGGTCCGGAGCATTTTATGTCAAGTCGCACTTGGACCAAGTATAATTAATGGACAGCTGAGGGGGGAATGTGTGGAAAAACAAACAGCGCTGCACGGACGGTGTTCACAAAAGACAAACAGGACACGCACACCAACAACGCTGTTACCACCATGACACCCTTCACGGGAAAAAGAGGAAATTAAAGCCATGAATTACACGGAGCAAATGAGCAGCATCTGCCGAACATATTTTCCTCAGAAGGGTTGCACAGGTTTTTTTTGTTGTAATTTTTATCTGATAGTTCTGACCATCAAGTAGGTTTGGACTACTTCAAAATAAAATAAAATATGCTGGATAAAAAGCATAAGGACAGAAAGAGCCAGGGGAACATGTAGTGTTCAATGTGTGAGGTGCTTGTCTTTTACTAACATCACAGACTAATCAAATCAATCCACTTCCAACGTGACCCCCACTGTGTCTGCGTTTGATTACTTACAACATGAAATCCTGTTCCCAGCAGGGCTGGTCGCCGCGCACCGTGATCGTTGTGCTTTTGACATTCTGCACCTTCAGCGTCACATAGGTGTTAAATTTGTCTACGAACCAAAGGAGAACAACAGAGGGGTGGTTACAGTGTTGGAAACGACGAGCACGATGCAAACGCACAGGAGCTCTAGTGAGAGTGAAAGCAGATAAGTCTCCTTCCCCGACCATAGCTGGAAAACTGACCCTGTTAATCTCTGACGAGAATAAGCCCCACGCAGCAGATACAACACACATCTCACGTGTCTGATATGTTTCTGTGTGGTTTATCTGCTGCACGTCACCCCTGACCTGCCGCTGCGGCAGAAAAGGTCTCTGTCAGCCCAAATACCACGGAGGAGAACTGCTCAGGTGAGAGGTGACAGCACACGTTCAGCTACATCCTCTGGTTTGAGGTAGGAGAGTCTGTGTCTGTGTGTCTGTGTGTGTGTGTGTGTGTGTGTGTGTGTGTGTGTGTGGGCAACGTTCTCGGCCTCTGTCAGGATCAGCCAGTGGTGCCGGACGATGACAGCCGATACTAGCTGTCGGCACTGTGTGGGGTGAGCGGGGGATTAGAGAGCCAGTGACGAACCAGCACTTTTGTTTTCCAACAGTTGGCTGAGGAAGCATTAATCAAACGTGTCCTAAGGACCTGAAAGCTGCACCCTAAAGAAGGAACTAACTTTAAACTCATGATTTATTCATATCAGTTATATTTCAGTAAATGTTTTATTCCTATTTATTACATGTGTATTTATTTATTGTGGTTCTGTCCTATCCTCTGTATGTTTTCTTTTATCCTTTGTAAAGTACCTTGTGAGTGCTACATACACACGATTTACTTACTTCCTAAGACATAGTAATCACAAAATGACATCATGTCATAAAATAGAGTACGGTAAAAGACTTCAAGCAGGTTAGATGCACTGTGACACACAAGGCCTATGGAGCTTAAACACTCCTAATCCACCTTTTGGTCGGTGGGAAACACACAGCTGACATCAGCTGTCATCTGTGGCCCAACCACCTGACCAGCGTCAGCGCACAAACGTTGCCCTGGTTGCCCCAGAAACGGGAGAAAACATTTACCCTGCACACAGGAAACACAAAGAGACGGATCCTACAACATTCCCCTGACACACAGAGGCTTGAATTAGCATTTAAATCGGCGCTAGAACACACGACGGCGCCTCAAGACACCGCGCGGCCGGCAATCAGTGACGGAGCACAAAAGTGACCAAAACACAGGCCTGGTCACGACGGAGCCTCAAGCCTCTCCCTAATTAGATCAGCCATGCCTTGTGCCACACTTGGGCCAGCTCCCATGAATAGAGGAGATAAGGAAAGAGGATGTATGGATTAGATAAGAGGCACTTAGTGGCTGCGGGGCCTTTACAGCCGGCACACAATCTGCACCACTGAGGAGGAAACCGCATCGACTGATGGGAAAACACAAAGCATGACGCTGCAAAATAGAACCGGACCCTCACACTGGTCTGACTCAAATGCTCCATTCCATATCACCCAGCAATCATCTTAGGGAAGGCAGCTGTCAATCACGCGGTCAGCTGAATGATGTAACGCTTCTCACGGCCTAGGCTGCAGGTCAACAGTACAACAGACACGATTCTACACACAGGAAGTAGTCTAGATGTCGTAAATTAACAGGTCAGAGGAGGACAGACTAGCAGCCTGACAGCAGTCAAAACCATCCCTGAGCCCCAAGTCCAAACATCCTCATCCATTATTGATCAATGGGGAATTTTCAAATAAAGAAGTCAGGAAAACTCAGGCAGAAGGAAAGTGACATTTCAAATTCAGACCGCTCATTAAAGTTGCATGGAACAGAAAAAACCCATGGAGTTCTGGTTCCACCGCTGCTTCGACCCCAAGTCACCACTCTGGGTCAGCTGTGACTAAATTCACATTTATGTGAGATTCCAACTTTGTTGTATGTCGGAGACACCAGGATCCAACGCTGTCTGAATGTGGAAAATAAAACATGATATTCATGGATGCCATGTATGGACCAAAGAGGGGTGACAAACAGGTGAAGCTGGTCTCCAGCCAGCTGAGGCAAAAAGTGGCTCATGTTGACATTGAGCTGACAGCAGGGAAACAACAGGATCAGGTGAATTATCCCTGATGTTTGCTCTGGGACAGGTGACATTATCACAAGCCAGTGGCCCCGCCCCCACCCCAAACAGGTCATCATCTTAATGCCGACACCCGCTGGATAATTCATCTCAGCGTTTGGCTTCAAGAGGTGAGCTGAGGTGACAGGAGGGGAATTCAAACACGTCACAAGGCTTAAAGCAGGTGTGAGGCTGAACACCGGGGATTTGATCTGAGCAGCCACCGATCTAAACGGGCTGGCAGGAAGGACGCGGGGTGACGTAAGGCCCTCAACAAGAAAACGCTGTTCATGTCCATGACAGAGTTCTAATTCAGCAGTGGTCAGAGGTCAGAGGTGTCAGTCAGAGGTGTGTGAGGTAAAAGAGCTCACCTGAATGCCCCTGGAGCTTTGCCTTTTTCACTGGAAAACAAAGCAAAGGTTTCAGATCAGATGATATTTATTCAGTGATGGAAGCAGACCTCGTGTCACTCATTCATTAGCCGACGACTCGTGACTCAAACGGAGTGACGGAGTGACGGCCTGACGACGATGACGTCCGCCCGAGAAGAGCAAACACCTGATGAGACAGACGAGTGGTTTGTTTTCACAGCGTCTGTTATGGAAACACATCCCTCGAGTGTCATCGTTTCATACAACACCTTTACTGCTGAAACAGATTAGACAAGAACAAATACTGAGATAATATTAACAACCCCCCCCCCCACACCCCCCAAATCCAGCAAAGAATAATAACCTGGTGACACGTAAAACTGGGCCAGAAGTATTTCACAGCACCATTGAGCTTGTGTTGTCTGACTGTAGCATTACAGCGACATTGTTAATTGTTGTTGTTATTATTATAACAACAATAATACAAAATAAGCTGCAGTTTAAGTGTGGAAAAACAAAAAAAATGTCCAAAACACACTGTGTATAAAGATTTTATTATTTTATTTCATGTCTGAATGATGCAGTGAACTCCAAAGGATTTCCTTCCTTCCTTCCTTCCTTCCTTCCTTCCTTCCTTTCCTATCCAATAACAATAATAATACATACATCTCCAGGTGTCTGCACCAGAAAGCAGGTTAACTGTGTTTGCTTATACTGAAACAAGGAAAACTGCAGTTTTCAAAAGTACTTTCCAGTGAACTGACAGAAATCAAACCAAAGCAAACGTGTCCATCACTTCAGGATAAACGTGAACCAACAGCTGCTCTATGAAACGACGGCGGTGGACGGACGCCCGACTCCTGATGCGAAGGAGCAGCAGAGTCCTTTGCTGGATAAACACACATGAACCCTTCAACAGATTGTCAGTGAAACAAGGAAACACTCGCTCAGATCTGGAACTGCAACACGACGACTGTATTATAAGAGGAAAGCTTCAACAACTGTGTCACACACACACAAGTCTCACGCGAATGAGGCAGAATGAGAAGAATGAGGCCTTCCAGTAAACCCCCAAAAATATCTAGGTTGGGAAACAACTTCTGGTTTATTTTTAGACTGTCCATCTTTAGTCCCTTGATGCATCTATACAATAATGTTTATGGAATCGAGAAGCGCTTTAGAGGGGATTAATTGTGATTGCTGGGGCGGTGTTATGTGTTCATATAACCTACTAAACCTCTGGAGCCGGAGCTGGCAGATGGGCTGAGCGGGATGACGAGTGCACAAGCGGTGCTTTTCATACTTTCATGCATGAGACTTCCAGAGATGTGGGTGAAAACACCTTTACACTGACCAACCGGAAAAAAAAGAAAAAAGAAATCTAGTGTGCTGCTGAAATCGTCACACAACCTGGAACCCGGACATGCTCTGTCTCTCCTCAACGCTCTGGGAGAAGATACAGGACAAAAAAAAGACAAAAAACACCTTCTTCCCATGAGCTGACACGTCCATCCATCTGGATATTCTTGTGTTTGATTTAGTCTGAGTGTGAATGTTTGTTATTTTTGTTTGTGTGCTGGTGTATTTAACTGTATGTTGGGCTGGTTTTTAATTGGTTTTAAGAAAAGTTAAAAACCTTAACCAATATGAAAAAGTCTTCCAGTCCAACACTGAATAGGACAAAAACAGAACGTGTTTCCTGTCTTGACCATACTTCAGTGGGAAACGGAAAGGGAGCAGTGGAAATGTTACGTGTGATTTTTTTTTTTTCCCCCAGACTTGGGTCTCCTCAGTGTGACTCAGTGACCTTATGTTTTAATTAACATGTCATCACTCACAGAGGGCTGCAAACTGTCACCGGGCCTCAATGGTGGAAACTGATGCTTATCAAGACTCTCAGGAACAAACTAACACTCTGTGGCCACTTTTCAATTCAATACTGATTTTAGTAATAAAGAAAAAAATAGCTGAATTCCATTTAAAGTATTAAAAGTGCCCGTTGTGGAAGACAGAACCCGTCTGCCTCTGGTCGTAAGACGGCAATCAAGATTATATCTGAAATAATTGGTGGTTTCTGGAACAGCTGCAGGAGACGTGTGTTTGTCGACGTCAGCAGCGGCAGCAGCTCCTGGAGCCTCCTCATCAGCGTTTTAAAAATGGTTTTGACCTGCGTTCCAGACGTTTAAAAGGCAGCGTCTGTCCATTTTGGGGTTTAGATGGATTAACACTTGTTAGGAAGCTTTTATTGCACTTGCAGTTATATTTGTGAGCTGTAGAGAGAAAGAGAGAGAGCACGACTGGACATGAACACACATGAAATGAAAGAATTAGGTGAATAAAAATCAATGAAGGCCTTCCTTTTTCTTCTTTCCTTGAATTGTGTGTATTTTGTTAACACAGGGAATTCCGTGATTTTTTTTTAATAATCACTGGTCTGAATCTTGTGTTGGACTCTACAGTTGCCGCAGACGCCTGCCTCAGACTCGGTTGTGCAGTTGCGTGTCGTTTGTGGGGACGAGCGATCTGCTTGTGACCCACATTTATAAGCGTTTGTGATCCATGAAACTGTTTTGTGACTGAACAGTCTGTCTGATCACTGCGGCTCTCGTGTGGAGCAAATGTCGTTGTGTATTCTTTACATTTTCATCAAAGATAAAACTAAAAGTACCAACAGAACAGAGGCTGCTCCCGGTCTGGGTCACGGGGCTCACTGATTGTGTTGCGACAGTAAAAACTACTACTACAAATGAGTTGAATATATAAAATATAGAAATATTCCAGCTGCAGTGAGTGATTAATTACTTATATGAGTGTCTCGTGGTAATTACAAAAAAAATATATATCAGTGCTCTGTCCTAAACTTCTATCAAAGCTGAGAATTAAAAGGACGTGACGTGAGGTGAAAGGTGTGAAAATACAAAGTACAAAGGAAAATTCCTCATTGGGACAAAGGAGGAACAGGAAGTGACATAAGAATGAACGACGGCTACAGGCAGTGGTGCACTTCCTGTTTGTGCAGGCTGAGAGAGAGAGAGAGAGAGAGAGAGAGAGAGAGAGAGCGAGCAACAGATGGTCAGGGGATTACACCCACAATCTCTCTGCCTCTCTCCCATAATTCCACTCCTCTGCTGCTCCCATTCTCTCTGTCTGTCGTTCAGTCACCCGTCCCTCCTGCAGACGGATCTACATCTGCAGTTACTCCATCTCCTCCCTAGTGCTGATACAGCTGATACATGACTGGTGTCTTTGGGTTTCAGTGGTCTGCATCCTGCTTCTGCAGGACAGCAGCTGAACATCCCGTGTGGACGCAGCACGAGAAGCACCGGGCTGTTCCATGTGAGGTGGCTTTTTAAAATCGATCATCGACCCAATAAATGGTCAATAAATGGTCAGGATTGTTCATCGCTGACTCATGGTTTCAAACACAGCTCCTTTCAAAGAACGCAGACGTGCAGTGTGAGCGTGCGGAGCTCAGAGGTCATGGACGACCAGCTGAATCAGATGACGACTGTCAGGAACAGAACAGGCTCACAAAACTTTATTTAACATACAGTCACTGGACGTGTATGGTCATGTATCTCACATGACCACCTCTGTCCTTTCATAACAATGACACTGATTTGTCCAGAACATCTCTGAAGCTGCAGCCTGACGGGGTCCGGGTCAGTCCGGCACCAGCTGACAGCAGGAGTCTCCCGAGCGCATCCGCCTCTGAGGACCAACAGCTCTTTGTTATGTAAAGCCATCGCCATGGTGATGAACCATCTCAACTAGCCATATCTAAGCAGCACTGTCAAGCCGTGTTATCAGGAGATGAGTCACTACACCGGCTGATCACACGAGACCCGTTTCCCATTGGCTGCCTGGCACCAGACAGCTTCTGTTCAACAAACCAATAATCAATGACGACATGAAGCACAAGCTTCAGTTCAAAAAGTAGCTCCAGATGAACTCTCTCTGAGTGAGTCAAACCAAAGCGACCTTTCGTGACCTTTTCAAGAGACATTTCCCATCTTTGTACATTGATGCCCGAATCGCCACATTAATTTCAGATTTAATACACAAATATTTGGAATTGACTTTTGCTTCAAAAGTAGCATGACATATTTGAACTGCTTTGGATTTCACGTCCCTGAGTTTCACCCTGAGAAGTAAAACGACTTATCACTGACGTTTCCATTTCCTGTCAGTTGGGATTCTCTTAGAACCCTCAAAAATTTGACTTGTGCAAACCGGTAGAAGAGAAGCGCTGCAACAGAGATGTGATTGAATGAGCAGGAATCCAGAACGGAGATTTTTACATCCAGATGACAAAAACTGGGGAGTAACAAGTTGGTTCCTGCCAGAGGCTGCCATTTCAGTGACAGTCATCAGAGCGGAGGAGTGTAAAACCTGCATCCGTGGAACTGTCACACACACCGTCATGTATCAAAATGGATTCAACAACAGTTGAGTTTTAGAAAGTAAATATCATGACACCAGAGAGGAAACGGTACAAAACTTTACAAGTGAGGAGAAGAAAAACACGGCAGCTGTTGTCCCTCCTCAACCAAATCGCTGCTCTCCACACAAAATTGGATATTGCATAATGTGCTTTGCTGCTGTAAATGATGCTAGAGCTGATAAGGTGTGTGTGTGTGCGATTCAAACTAAAAAAAAACGTTTCCTATTTGACATTTTACATGAATCGCTTCTGTAGATTATGTATTTGTATTTGTATTTATATTATGTATGTATTTTATTAAATACATGACAACTATCAACACAATATATTCGCCAGGACACAGTAAATATTATTATTTTGTGCTGGGAAGATAAACAATAATAAATAAATGTTGCGTGCCAACCAGGACCAGGACGGTGCTTTCAGCAGTCAGATCAAACCCATCAGAGCTTTGACAGAGCAGTTGTTCACATCATCCCACTCCTCAAACCATATGGACTCAAACAGCTGCTGCGTTCAGGACACAACACGGGCACCATTTTATCCCACCGAAAACACA